>NC_069418.1:57717742-57905242 GCF_026875155.1 Cherax quadricarinatus | reverse complement strand
TATGGCAGGAGAGGTGCAGCAGTCATAGGTGGTGTTACATTTGTTCAATGTGGAAGTAGGTCGTGCCCAAGAATTAGGCAAGCGAAGAATTCCTATGTATTAAGATCCCAAGAAGTTGCAGTGTCTGACAGGTTTGTAGATGAATGGTTCAGAGAACCGACATGTTGATAAATTAAACACATGTGCAACCTATGACTGCTGCACCTCTCCTGCCATACGGTTTATAAGCTGCTTCTCCGCTCATCTGCCGTATTCTACTCAAGATTGATGGAGTGAACACATCGACTCAAGGTTGAGGGACTGATTACCTCATTCTCCTCCTGTTCTTCAAGTTTCTCCTATGTATGGACTGATGAAGCCACTGTGTGGCGAAACGTTTCCTCAATAAAGATACCCAAGAGTTGCACATGTGTCTAATTTATCAACATGTCGGTTCTCTGAACCATTCATCTACAAAATGTGCTTTGTGTAGTATAACAGGAGAGACTATGTGATGGCAGGGTTTACTGTTTTCAGGAGGATTTTTGCTAAGACTTCAGAGAAGGTGAAGCTGCCGTTGTTTTGTTTAATTGTATTCGAAACAACGATCAGTGCTGATTCGAGGCACTTGCGTCTGCGGAAGTTTCTTTGATCACTAATTGGGCGTCTCTGAATTTCATGAGATGATTGGTGGAATTTCGGTGTTGTACACAGGCGGGTGTCGAGGTATCTTGCTTAGGACGACCACTACCCGATTTTCCTCCGCCCTTACTTAGAACGACCACTACCCGGCCTTCCCTTCGCCTTTACTTAGGACGACCACTATTCGGCCTTCCCTTCGCCCTTAGGACGACCACTACCCGGCCTCCCCTTCGCCCACACTTAGGATGACCACTACCCGGCCTTCCCTTCGCCCTTACTTAGGACGAACACTACCCGGCCTTCCCTTCGCCCTTACTTAGGACGACCACTACCTGGCCTTCCCTTCGCCCTTACTTAGGACGAACACTACCCGACCTTCCCTTCGCCCTTACATAGGACGAACACTACCCGGCCTTCCCTCCGCCCTTACTTAGGACGACCACTACCCGGCCTTCCCTTCGCCCTTACTTAGGACGACCACTACCCGGCCTTCTCTTCGCCCTTACTTAGGACGACCACTACCCGGCCTTCCCTTCGCCCTTACTTAGGACGAACACTACCCGGACTTCCCTCCGCCCTTACTTAGGACGAACACTACCCGGCCTTTCCTTCGCCCTTTCTTAGGACGAACACTACCCGACCTTCCCTTCGCCCTTACTTAGGACGAACACTTCCCGGCCTTCCCTCCGCCCTTACTTAGGACGACCACTACCCGGCCTTCCCTTCGCCCTTACTTAGGACGACCACTACCCGGTCTTCCCCCCGACCTTACTTAGGACGAACACTACCCGGCCTTCCCTCCGCCCTTACTTAGGACGAACACTACCCGGCCTTCCCTCCGCCCTTACTTAGGACGACCACTACCCGGCCTTCCCTTCGCCCTTTCTTAGGACGAACACTACCCGGCCTCCCCTTCGCCCTTACTTAGGACGAACACTACCTGGCCTTCCCTCCGCCCTTACTTAGGACGAACACTACCCGGCCTTCCCTTCGCCCTTACTTAGGACGAACACTACCCGGCCTTCCCTCCGCCCTTACTTAGGACGAACACTACCCGGCCTCCCCTTCGCCCTTACTTAGGACGAACACTACCCGGCCTTCCCTCCGCCCTTACTTAGGACGAACACTACCCGGCCTTCCCTTCGCCCTTACTTAGGACGAACACTACCCGGCCTTCCCTTCGCCCTTACTTAGGACGACCACTACCTGGCCTTCCCTTCGCCCTTACTTAGGACGAACACTACCCGACCTTCCCTTCGCCCTTACTTAGGACGAACACTACCCGGCCTTCCCTCCGCCCTTACTTAGGACGACCACTACCCGGCCTTCCCTTCGCCCTTACTTAGGACGACCACTACCCGGCCTTCCCTTCGCCCTTACTTAGGACGACCACTACCCGGCCTTCCCTTCGCCCTTACTTAGGACGAACACTACCCGGCCTTCCCTTCGCCCTTACTTAGGACGAACACTACCCGGCCTTCCCTTCGCCCTTACTTAGGACGACCACTACCTGGCCTTCCCTTCGCCCTTACTTAGGACGAACACTACCCGACCTTCCCTTCGCCCTTACTTAGGACGAACACTACCCGGCCTTCCCTCCGCCCTTACTTAGGACGACCACTACCCGGCCTTCCCTTCGCCCTTACTTAGGACGACCACTACCCGGCCTTCCCTTCGCCCTTACTTAGGACGACCACTACCCGGCCTTCCCTTCGCCCTTACTTAGGACGAACACTACCCGGCCTTCCCTCCGCCCTTACTTAGGACGAACACTACCTGGCCTTCCCTTCGCCCTTTCTTAGGACGAACACTACCCGAACTTCCCTTCGCCCTTACTTAGGACGAACACTACCCGGCCTTCCCTCCGCCCTTACCTAGGACGACCACTACCCGGCCTTCCCTTCGCCCTTTCTTAGGACGAACACTACCCGGCCTCCCCTTCGCCCTTACTTAGGATGAACACTACCCGGCCTTCCCTCCGCCCTTACTTAGGACGAACACTTCCCGGCCTTCCCTTCGCCCTTACTTAGGACGAACACTACCCGGCCTTCCCTCCGCCCTTACTTAGGACGAACACTACCCGGCCTCCCCTTCGCCCTTACTTAGGACGAACACTACCCGGCCTTCCCTTCGCCCTTGCTTAGGACGAACACTACCCGGCCTTCCCTTCGCCCTTACTTAGGACGAACACTACCCGGCCTTCCCTCCTCCCTTACTTAGGACGAACACTACCCGACCTTCCCTTCGCCCTTACTTAGGACGAACACTACCTGGCCTTCCCTCCGCCCTTACTTAGGACGACCACTACCCGGCCTTCCCTTCGCCCTTTCTTAGGACGAACACTACCCGGCCTTCCCTCCGCCCTTACTTAGGACGAACACTACCCGGCCTCCCCTTCGCCCTTACTTAGGACGAACACTACCCGGCCTTCCCTTCGCCCTTGCTTAGGACGAACACTACCCGGCCTTCCCTCCGCCCTTACTTAGGACGAACACTACCCGGCCTTCCCTTCGCCCTTGCTTAGGACGAACACTACCCGGCCTTCCCTTCGCCCTTACTTAGGACGACCACTACCCGGCCTTCCCTTCGCCCTTACTTAGGACGAACACTACCCGGCCTTCCCTTCGCCCTTACTTAGGACGACCACTACCCGGCCTTCCCTTCGCCCTTAGGACGAACACTACCCGGCCTTCTCTTCGTTCTTACTTAGGACGAACACTACCCGGCCTTCCCTTCGCCCTTACTTAGGACGACCACTACCCGGCCTCCCCTTCGCCCTTAGGACGACCACTACCCGGCCTTCCCTTCGCCCTTACTTAGGACGACCACTACCCGGCCTTCCCTTCGCCCTTACTTAGGACGAACACTACCCGGCCTTCCCTTCGCCCTTACTTAGGACGAACACTACCCGGCCTTCCCTTCGCCCTTACTTAGGACGACCACTACCCAGCCTTCCCTTCGCCCTTAGGACGAACACTACCCGGCCTTCCCTTCGCCCTTACTTAGGACGAACACTACCCGGCCTTCCCTTCGCCCTTTCTTAGGACGACCACTACCCGGCCTTCCCTTCGCCCTTACTTAGGACGAACACTACCTGGCCTTCCCTTCGCCCTTACTTAGGACGAACACTACCCGGCCTTCCCCCCGCTCTTACTTAGGACGACCACTACCCGGCCTTCCCTCCGCCTTTACTTAGGACGAACACTACCCGGCCTTCCCTTCGCCCTTACTTAGGACGAACACTACCCGGCCTTCCCTTCGCCCTTACTTAGGACGAACACTACCCGGCCTTCCCTTCGCCCTTACTTAGGACGAACACTACCCGGCCTTCCCTTCGCCCTTACTTAGGACGAACACTACCCGGCCTTCCCTTCGCCCTTTCTTAGGACGACCACTACCCGGCCTTCCCTTCGCCCTTACTTAGGACGAACACTACCTGGCCTTCCCTTCGCCCTTACTTAGGACGAACACTACCCGGCCTTCCCCCCGCTCTTACTTAGGGCGACCACTACCCGGCCTCCCCTCTGCCCTTACTTAGGACGACCACTACCCGGCTTTCCCTCCGCCCTTACTTAGGGCGACCACTACCCGGCCTCCCCTCTGCCCTTACTTAGGACGACCACTACCCGGCCTTCCCTCCGCCCTTACTTAGGACGACCACTACCCGGTCTTCCCTTCACCCTGAGGACGACCACTTCCCAGCCTTCCGTCCGCCCTTACTTAGGACGACCACTACCCGGCCTCCCCTCTGCCCTTACTTAGGACGACCACTGCCAGGCCTACCCTCTGCCCTTACTTAGGACGACCACTACCCGTCCTTCCCTCCGCCCTTACTTAGGACGACCACTACCCGGCCTTCCCTCCGCCCTTAATTAGGACGACCACTACCCGGTCTTCCCTCCGCCCTTACTTAGGACGACCACTACCCGGCCTTCCCTCCGCCCTTACTTAGGACGACCACTACCCGGCCTTCCCTCCGCCCTTACTTAGGACGACCACTACCCGGCCTTCCCTCCGCCCTTAATTAGGACGACCACTACCCGGTCTTCCCTCCGCCCTTACTTAGGACGGCGACTACCCGGTCTTCCCTCCGCCCTTACTTAGGACGACCACTACCCGGCCTTCCCTCCGCCCTTACTTAGGACGACCACTACCCGGCCTTCCCTCCGCCTTTACTTAGGACAACCACTACCCGGTCTTCCCTCCGCCCTTAGGACGACCACTTCCCGGCCTTCCCTCCGCCCTTACTTAGGACGACCACTACCAGGCCTACCCTCTGCCCTTACTTAGGACGACCACTACCCGGCCTTCCCTCCGCCCTTACTTAGGACGACCACTACCCGGCCTCCCCTCTGCCCTTACTTAGGACGACCACTACCCGGCCTTCCCTCCGCCCTTACTTAGGACGACCACTACCCGGCCCCCTCTGCTCTTACTTAGGACGACCACTACCCGGCCTCCCCTCTGCCCTTACTTAGGACGACCACTATCCGGCCTTCCCTCCGCCCTTACTTAGGACGACCACTACCCGGCCCCCCCCTCTGCCCTTAGGACGACCACTACGCGGCCTTCCCTCCGCCCTTACCTAGGACGACCACTACCCGGCCTTCCGCTACAGGTTTATATGCCCTCCAAGTCATTCTATTTTGTTCCATCCTTTGTAAGTGAACGAACCACAACCCCTCTCGGCCCTCTGGATAATACTTTTAAGTCACCCCGCACCACCTCCTAATCACAAAGATACGGATTCTCTGCAAGTATTCACACCACACATTGTCCTCAGACACCACTACCTCCAGCTTTCTCCTTGTTGCAACATTCACCACTCCACTACCTCCTGCTTTCTCCTTGTTGCAACATTCACCACTCATTCATTGTATTAAAAGGATAAAGCCACTGACCATATGTAAGAATAGTATATATTTATTATGCATCTTGTCGAATATAGAGGAGTTGAGGGCATTCCAGAGTAAGTTGATGTCAACTGATGACAATGTTCTGGTGGGTGATGTTTATCTTGCCAGTACGTTATTAATATTGAAACTACCTGAGATTTATTTGTACCACTGTATTAAAAGTAATAATTACTGCAGATTTCAAGGGGTGTTGATTCTGCAAATCCTCCTTAATGATTATCTCGGTATCGCTCCATTTCATAACAGTCAAATTCATTTAAAGAAATGTAGCAGTGTCGAGATGCTTAACTAGGACTATTATGGTTGTATATAGTTACGGTAGTTTCACCAAATCTTGGTGACTTGGTTGGAGTTTCGTTTGCATAATCATTGGTCAGGTGGCCAAATTCTATGCTATAAAAGTGTTTGAAAATTTAATTGGAATCTAGCGACCACAACTCTGAAACCCTATCCGTTTTTTTTTTGTGTGTGTGTGTGATCTTTAAATTATTTAAGATAGTCTTAGTGTTTGCAAAAAACAGGACAAGCCATTTATTACCTCTAATTTGTCTGGTTAGCAGGACGTGAGTCCTGGAGTTGGGAAGTACAGCGCCTGCACGCTGAAGGAAGAGTGGGAATATTTCCGGTTAGAGGAGCATCTGAAGTGTAGTTTCGGCACTCCACTAGCAAGACAGTGATTAGTGTGAGTGATGGTGATAGCGTTTTTTTCTTTTTCGGATCACCCTGCCTCAGTGGGAAAAGGCCTGTGTGTTACAAAAAAAATGTTTTTGTTCTTACATAGACCGCACTCAAAATAATATAAGACTTCACATTCCAAGTCAAAGAATTCTAGTCAGTCTGAAATTGAAATCTGATGTCACTACATTGTCGTTTCTAGAGGCTCAAAAGATGTTGTCCCGAGCATTTTACCATAGCTGCTAAGATCGAGGGTGGGTATAATACTTGTAAAATAAGCTTTGCATGTTCTCTGAAAAATATTACCCACCCTAACACTCCGTTTATTCCATCATTCTTCTTTTTTTTTAATGCAACAAATGAATTTTGTTCTGGCAAGAGAAGACGCATGGCGAGAGGCAGACAGATGGAAGGATAGACACAGTTTATAGATTTAATTGTGAAACAGGTTTCTTCAGTCGATACACAAGGATAAAGAATAAGCATATACAGGTGTAGTGAGGTTAGTGGCCAGGTCAGTGAGTCATGACACGGGTTGAGTGTGAGACACAGGCACTGTAAGGGGACTACCAGGTTATCCATGTTCTATCTGTGCAAGAGATGAGCAAAATGATTTAATTTAATTGAAAGGATCTTGAATCTGAAGGATTGATTTTTTTGTACTAATCAGATAAGTTTCCATACATGCACATCGTGTTTTGTCCTTTTGATAATCAACTAGGATTTTTTCTATAACGTCAGGCTTGTGGTCTTGTCCCTATGTATAACAGTGGCGCTATTCGTGTCGTACTTGCAACCTGATTTCGAGGCTACGAGTGGTCTTCCCTACGTACTTCTGGTCACAACCTCCGCAAGGTGCGATGAAAACACTTAATTTCTGTCATCTGGGCGGTTGTTTTTAAGCACGATGATGCTAGATGATTAAAAAAACAACAAATAACAGGAGGGTGTTTTATTGAGGCATTTTGTTAACCAGTGGGATTGATTACTCAGTGGGACTTATCACTCAGTGGAACTGACCACTCAGAAGGACTGATATTTCCAGCATTTATTGTCTGTAATGGACTACTAAAGGCATTTGTTGGAGAAAATGTCTCCACCAGTGAGATACCCAGGTGACACACCTGTGTCTTATTAATCAAACTGTCAGTGTTATGTATAATTAATCTTACAATAGTACAAGATGTGATGGTCGGAAGACCTATGATGGTCTTGTAGAGACATACGATATATATTATAGAGTAGCCTCTAGGACGGGTCTTTTATGTTATTATCCCGTTTTTTCTGAGTCTTCAGTCAGGTGAAGAGTCTGTGGGCAGTGTCCCCGCACTTACCAATGATATGCGCGGGAAAGTTTTACTTTTCGATAATGTGTTTTCTGGACTGCCGATCCTGTAGTCACATAGAAACCTGCCACTGAGTATACGATGTTTCATTATTTGACCGTAGTGTGAGTACTATTGTACTATTCTTGTTGGTTTGTTGCAGTTACACTTTGAATTTAAGTCGGAGGTCTAGTTTAATGAGACGCGCGACTAGGCTGCAAGATTACCAAAAAATTCTTCCAGTTTGACTGGATGGTTCCACATTGTAGCGGCTGCTCTTGACGTTGTTTACAGTGACTCTCAGCTGGGTTTTTTAATTAATTGGTTTCTATACATACATATTCGATCTAATATCTACTGACTGACATTGAAATTTTTCATTCTGTTGATGCTCAAGTAACTTTATTTCGAAACGTTTCGCCTACACAGTAGGCTTCTTCAGTCGAGTACAGAAAAGTTGATAGAAGCAGAAGAGACTTGAAGACGATGTAATCAGTCCATCACCCTTAAAGTTTTGAGGTGGTCAGTCCCTCAGTCTGGAGAAGAGCATTGTTCCATGGAATGAAACAATATGGAGATGAAGTGACAGGATGGAGCACTTATATAGCGCCAAGAGGTGAGACGTAGGTCACTAGAAGAGGTAAGAACTCAGATGCTGGGAGGTCAGGTCCCTCTCAAATCCAGCCGTTCTCACTAGTAGAGGTTGTCGAAGTTGATTGCAGGTCTGTACCAAGATACCCTTGTGTTGCAGTGTCTGACAGATTGAACATTAAAATGGTATAAAATACCGACAGGTTGTTAGGTAAGACACATATGCAACAGTTAGGTATCTTTATTAGATAAATAAAGATACCTAACTGTTGCATATGTGTCTTACCTAACAACCTGTCGGTATTTTATACCATTTTAATGTCCAAGTAACTTATATATAAAATGTTTCAGAAATGCTAGTTTACTTAAATTAGTTAACATATTTCTTTTATCAAGATTAGTTTGATGAAAAGTTAATCTGTTTAACCGATAATACAATTTTATTCACATAAAATTTTGAAAAGATCCTGACGAGTCGTTCTGTATCTAAGGAGACGATATATTACCTCTCCCTGCTTCAGCCTTCTCTTTATCTCCTCTCTCTTTCTCTCCTGTCTCTCTCCTATTCATCCACCGACACTCTCATTATTCTCACTTCCTCACCCCCAGTGTTCAGAATTTCTCTCCCTACGATGTTCTCGCTCAGTTTATCATCATAACTTTCACACTTCTGCAGTGTTTCACACCCCTCAAGGAAGCTTC
Organism: Cherax quadricarinatus; assembly: GCF_026875155.1. NCBI lineage: Eukaryota > Metazoa > Arthropoda > Malacostraca > Decapoda > Parastacidae > Cherax > Cherax quadricarinatus. The sequence goes on along the minus strand of NC_069418.1, from coordinate 57,896,412 downwards.
CTTGATGTTGGTGAGGGGCTCTTGATTTAGGGAATTGGATCTGTGCTCCAGTTCCTCGAATTAAGCCTGAATGCCTTCCATATCCCCCCCCCCTCCAGGCGCTGTATAATCCTCCGGGTTTAGCGCTTCCCCCTTGATTATAATAATAATGCAGTGTTTTAAAACTCAACTTTATTTTGAATATTTATTTAGACCACTTCAATTAAAAGTAAATTTAAGTCTATAAAGCTTTGTATAATAAATAAATGTGTTATTATTTTTTCAGTTTTTGAGACATAAACGTTTTGTATCGTTTTAAATTAATTTTGTATCGTTTTAAATTAATTTTGTATCGTTTTAAATTAATTTTGTATCGTTTTAAATTAATTTTGTATCGTTTTAAATTAATTTTGTATCGTTTTAAATTAATTTTGTATCGTTTTAAATTAATTTTGTATCGTTTTAAATTAATTTTGTATCGTTTTAAATTAATTTTGTATCGTTTTAAATTAATTTTGTATCGTTTTAAATTAATTTTGTATCGTTTTAAATTAATTTTGACGTTAAATATTCATACTTTCCGAATATTTCTTGAAAATATTTATTAATAATCTTTGCTATATTTTTTTTATAACCGGAATTGAAATTACTGAATATATTTTTATATATTAGGTATAAAGTAATTAGGTGTAAAGTATTATATAAATAAAATATACTTTGAACAAACATGGACAGGGACTCGACCCGAGGTGCTTGTTGTTGGGAGGCCCAGTGCGGTAACTGTTTAGCCACAAAGGTTCTAAAACGATGATCTCACAACCAGCTGTGAGAGTTGTATCAGCAGCTACCAGCTGTCAGAGTTGTATGCCTTTGATTCATCTGAGTCTTCAACTTCCAATTGTGACCCCTTGTTTCTGTGTCCCTTCTCTGGAACATCCTGTCTTTGTCCACCTTGTCTATTCCGCGCAGTATTTTATATGTCGTTATCATGTCTCCCCTGACCCTCCTGTCATCTAGTGTCGTCAGGCCGATTTCCCTTAACCTTTCTTTATAGGACTTCCCCTTAGCTCTGGAACTAACCTTGTCGCAAACCATTGCACTTTCTCTAGTTTCTTGACGTGCTTTATCAAGTGCGGGTTCCAAACAGGTGCTGCATACTCCAGTATGGGCCTGACGTACACGGTGTACAGTGTTTTGAACGATTCCTTATTAAGGTATCGGAACGCTGTTCTCAGGTTTGCCAGGCGCCCATATACTGCAGCAGTGCGTGTATGTGTGTGTGTGCACCCACTTCTAAGTATTCAATCTGCTAATAAATGCCAATAGCAATACCAGTAATGTGTGTGTGTGTGGCGCGCTCACCTAATTATGATTGCCCTGCCTCTTTACAGGTTGCTACAAGGTCCACTCTCTCCTTGCTCCATGAGTTCGATCATACCTCTTCTTAAGGCTATGTATGGGTCCTGTCTCCACTACATCACTCTCCAGACTGTTCCACCTCCTGACAACTCTACGACTTAAAAATACTTTCTAACATCTCTGTGATTAATCTGAGTCTTCAACTTCCAACTGTGTCACCTTGCTGCTGTGTCCCATCGCTGAAGCTTCCTGTCTCTCTCCAACTGTCAATTCCTTTCAGTAATTTATATGTTATCACTGTAATTCAGGTGGGAATTACAACATTTTGTATTTTATATGTCGTTGCCAAAATAGCAACACACACACACATACACACACACACACACACACACACACACACACACACACACACACACACACACACACACACACACACACACACACACACACACACACACACACACACACCTGACGACACTGGAGGACAGGAGAGATAGGGGGGACATGATAACGACATACAAAATACTGAGAGGAATTGACAAGGTGGACAAAGACAGGATGTTCCAGAGATTGGACACAGTAACAAGGGGACACAGTTGGAAGCTGAAGACACAGATGAATCACAGGGATGTTAGGAAGTATTTCTTCAGCCACAGAGTAGTCAGTAAGTGGAATAGTTTGGGAAGCGATGTAGTGGAGGCAGGATCCATACATAGCTTTAAGCAGAGGTATGATAAAGCTCACGGCTCAGGGAGAGTGACCTAGTAGCGATCAGTGAAGAGGCGAGGCCAGGAGCTCGGACTCGACCCCCGCAACCTCAACTAGGTGAGTACACACACCACACACACACCACACACACACACACACACACACACACACACACACACACACACACACACAATATATATATATATATATATATATATATATATATATATATATATATATATATATATATATATATATATATATATATATATATATATATGATGGGGTCCACCTCTGGTGTAAATTGTGGGACCCACAGCCTCGGAGAAGTGGATAAAATGGCTTCAAGGAAAAATATTTGGATTTCTTCCTGAAGCCGTTTGAATATTCCACTTCCCCTACCACCCCATCTTTTTATATTTTTTTTTTTTTACTAATAGGAATATTTTATTACATAATATGGTACAGAAGATCCAAGAGATACACTATTGATATAAAGGTGGCACATACGGTACATGTTGTTACGTGTGTATCACCGATTATAAGGCGAAAATCTCATCCAGCTCCTCAGAGCTGGGGCGTGTGCCCAAAATACAGCAGGCATTACCCCTTTGAAGAGCCGCACTGAGCCGCTGGAACAGAAAACTAGCTGCCCTGGGATCCCTATATAATATATATATATATATATATACACACACAGAAAGAGAGAGAGAGAGAGAGAGAGAGAGGAGATGATATAAACCTTGGTAATGAATACCGATATGACTCAAGAAATCGTAATGACACGATTGCAAATAAACCATACCCCCGGCCGGGATTGAACCCGCGGTCATAGAGTCTAGTGGCTAATGCGACGGGCTGGAGTTTTGAGACTCTATGACCGCGGGTTCAATCCCGGCCGGGGGTATGGTTTATGAATACCGATAAGTTGGTTTAGTAAAACACGTAAGCAAACACTAGGACATATTTATTAGAAAACGATTCGGTCCCAGGACCGAAACGTGTATGCATATATATACATGTATGTATATATCACACACACACATATATATACATACACACACACATAGTGGATGTGTTTTCTGTCAGGGCACATGAAATGTCCTCGCAAAGCCTGAGTCCTCTGCGAGGACACAGAGGGCTTAGGCTTTGCCTAAGTCGCAGTTAGTTGTGCCGCGAATGTTTGTTTGGGACACCCATGATCTTTATCTCACTAGTAAATATATTCAAGGTTTTACCCTGAGGATCCTCGTTCCTCCCATCATTGTTCCAGCACTTCACTTTTCTCCAGGTTTAATTAACTTCTTCACTCCACGTCAGCTTTCTTATCCTGGTTATTAATTATATACTTGCACTTGCTTGATACATATGTTATGTTGAAAATGTTTCGTTTGTATTTATAATTCAACTTATTTTTTAATTTGCTTGTGTGTGTGTGTGTGTGTGTGTGTGTGTGTGTGTGTGTGTGTGTGTGTGTGTGTGTGTGTGTGTGTGTGTGTGTGTGTGTGTGTGTGTGTGTGTGTGTGTGTGTGTGTGTTAGACAAGAAAACAATGGATGTTAGATTACTCTAGACGACATGACAGCAAATAGTAGAGAGGCTGTTGGAGGCTTATAGAAAAGAAAGCAGCCGTTTATAGACGACTAGTTGAGTGTTATAGAATAGAAAACAGCTGTAGGAAGCTTACAGATAAGAGCGCAGCAGCTGGAAGATTATTGACGTCAAGACAACATCTGGTGGAGCTGTTGGAGGGTAACTTTAATCCAGTGGAGCTGTTGGAGAGTTATAGAAAAGAATTTAGTGCGTTGGAGATTATATATATATATATATAATATTATATATATATATATATATATATATATATATATATATATATATATAAAATGCATTTTCTGGAGGGTCTTCGCTGTGATGGATGCACTGGGAGGGCTTCAGCTCCCTCACAATAGCAGCTACGTGAAAAGAATATGAAATTGCGAATAATAGAAAAGAAGATACGTAAATGCAATATAATGTGATAAATTAAAACTTGCATAAAAGCAGAATTTTGTCAATGAAGGATCGGATTACAATATATTTGTGTCTCGTTTTTCCTTAACTATCACATGTAAGAACCAAGCTAAACACTGCACGGTGATCCATGAACTTCTTCTTACGCTTGTCTGGGAGTTGCGTCTGGCAGTGAACTGCAGCCCAATACGGAAAGGCAATATATGTCAATATATGCCAAATAAGAGGTTCGGTGCTGGCCCCACTTTAATCAAATGACTAGTCTTTCATTTCCATCCATTCTCTCATGGGATGATGTATTCTGTTTTGGCCCATCAAGCATCATGAACCATTTTGGTACTGTGGCTGTCATGGAGATAACTGATGGTCTTTCATATATACCTCTCTATTGGCCTTAAGGTCATTTCTTGTAGCAAATGGGTATGCTTCTCTTGAACAAGATGGTGTGTAGGTTAGTAGAGATAACGCTAATTGTTATTATTGAGTGTATCAACATAATGTTCTCTCATTGCCATCTTTGACAACGAAAGGCGATTTGAAATCACCCTTGAAGTGTCAGATACTCATCAACCTCTTCAGCTGCATTCACAAGAAATTTTCACACTGGGCTCCATTACATGGCTCTTGACATATTTTTTTTTTACTTTCTATCTCAGAGAAGCTTCAGACAAGCTGTAAAATTACTGAATTAGCCAAGTAATCCTGAGGGCAGCTGGCCTGACTGTTACTTTTATATTCAACATTAGGGGGTTTAATAGTTATACTCTAACATATAAACAATTATAACTATACTCGAGCAGACTTCCTCAATACGGACTGTGAAATACTCGTTAATCCTTCCACAGTAGTACATCAGCGAGCATTTACTGAAGGCAAGAACGATGTTTCCCACTCTGTACTTAGCAGATAACGTTTTAACAGTGAAAGAGCTCTTACCTAATTCTCAACAGTGCCTGCTAAATTCCTTTGTTCGCCTTCAGATTGCCTTACCTGTGCCTTCCCGATTCAAGGTAATGAACCCTGCAAGCGAACTAGATATTCGATTTGTATAGGAGTTCATGACTATTTCGTTCAAGCACTGCATTCCTTAAGGTATGTGAAATCCACCTCCTGTGAGAAGAAAAGTGCAGGTCATACAGTCAAGCAACGGAACATCTCACCAAAATTGTTCTTCTCTACCAAATATTACATGCTTGCATTATTCCCGACTTTCAACAGGTACAGGAATGTAATAATGTTGGTAGAATTACCGACAATATGTAAAGTAAAACGGACACAAGTGCAACTAATGTGACATTTTATTATGGCAACGTTTCGCTTGACAAAGCTCCTGGAGAGCGAAACGTTGCCACAATAAAATGTCACATTAGTTGTACTTGTGTCCTTTTACTTTACAGATACAGGAATCTCTCCAGCATCTTTTGCATGCAATAAATTTGAGTGATTCATTTTTGAATGTCTTCGGTTTCGGATTTCAGACATTTCTGGTCTCCTCAGGTAGACAGAGGTACTGGTTTGCGTTGACATCATTTTCTGACCCTGAGTCTTCCCCAATTCTCCAAGATTCCACCCTTTTCCTTAGGGTATTCACTCCTTTCTTACTTCTCCGGAAATTTCCACTATTCTCTTTCACTAATTGCTAAAGAATGCCATGAGATGAACATACAGTCTCCTCCTAAAATAGAGATAAATGGTGTGAAATAAAGATACAACGGAAAACCGATTAGCCTGTCTTCAGTCTTGCAGGTGGGAAGTACAGTGTCTGCACTCTGAACGTGTGGTGGAGGTGGGAAGTACAGTGTCTACACTCTGAACGTGTGGTGGAGGTGGGAAGTACAGTGTCTGCACTCTGAACGTGTGGTGGAGGTGGGAAGTACAGTGTCTACACTCTGAACGTGTGGTGGAGGTGGGAAGTACAGTGCCTACACTCTGAACGTGTGGTGGAGGTGGGAAGTACAGTGCCTGCACTCTGAACGTGTGGTGGAGGTGGGAAGTACAGTGTCTGCACTCTGAACGTGAGGTGGAGGTGGGAAGTACAGTGTCTGCACTCTGAACGTGTGGTGGAGGTGGGAAGTACAGTGTCTGCACTCTGAACGTGTGGTGGAGGTGGGAAGTACAGTGTCTACACTCTGAACCGTGTGGTGGAGGTGGAAGTACAGTGTCTGCACTCTGAACGAGTGGTGGAGAAAGGGAAGAAACCCGTGCATGCACTCTGAACGTGTGGTGGAGGTGGGAAGTTTCAGTGCCTGCATTCCCGAACGTGTGGTGGAGGTGGGGAAATACAGTGCCTGCATTCTGAACGTGTGGTGGAGGTGGGAAGTACAGTGCCTGCATTCTGAACGTGTGGTGGAGGTGGGAAGTACAGTGCCTGCATTCTGAACGTGTGGTGGAGGTGGGAAGTGCAGTGCGTGCATTCTGAACGTGTGATGGACGTGGAAAGTACAGTGCCTGTACTCTGAACGTGTGATGGAGGTGGGAAGCAAGTGCCTGCACTCTGAACGTGTGGTGGAGGTGGGAAGTACGTACAGTGCCTGCACTCTGAACGTGTGGTGGAGGTGGGAAGTACAGATCCGCACTCCGAACGGTTTTGGTGGAGATGGGGAAATACAGTGCCTGCACCCCTGAACGTGTGGTGGAGGTTTGGGGAAATACAGTACCTGCACTCTGAACGCGTGGTGGAGGTGGGAAGTACAGTGCCTGCACTCTGAACGTGTGGTGGAGGTGGGAAGTACAGTGCCTGCACTCTGAACGTGTGGTGGAGGTGGGAAGTACAGTGCCTGCACTCTGAACGTGTGGTGGAGGTGGGAAGTACAGTGCCTGCACTCTGAACGTGTGGTGGAGATGGGAAGTACAGTGTCTGCACTTTGAACGTGTGGTGGAAGTGGGAAGTACAGTGCCTTCACTCTGAACGTGTGGTGGACGTGGGAAGTACATGCCCTGCACCTGAACGTGTGGTGGAGGTTTGGGGAAATACGGTCTGCCACTCTGAACGTGTGGTGGAGATGGGAAGTACAGTGTCTGCACTCTGAACGTGTGGTGGAGGTGGGAAGCACAGTGTCTGCACTCTGAACGTGTGGTAGAGGTGGGAAGACATGTCCCGCACTCTGAAAGTGTGGTGGAGGTGGGAAGTACAGTGTCCTGCCCCTCTGAACGTGTGGTGGAGGTGGGAAGTACAGTGTCTACACTCTAAACGTGTGGTGGAGGTAGGAAGTAGAGTGTCTGCACTCTGAACCCTGTGATAGAGGTGGGAAAATACAGTGTCTACATCTCTGAACGGTGGTGGAAAGGTGGGAAGTAACAGTGTCTGCACTCGAACGTGTGGTGAAGGTGGGAAGTACAGTGTCTGCACTCCCGGAACGTGGTGGGGGGAGGTGCGAAGTACAGTGTCCTGCGCTCTGAACGTGTGGTGGAGGTGGGAAGAATAGTGACTGCATTCTGAACGTGTGGTGGAGGTGGGAAGTACAGTGTCTGCACTCTGAACGTGTGGTAGAGGTGGGAAGTACAGTGTCTGCACTCTGAACGTGTGGTGGAGGTGGAAAGTACAGTGTCTGCACTCTGAACGTGAGGTGGAGGTGGAAAGTACAGTGTCTGCACTCTGAACGTGTGGTGGAGGTGGGACGTACAGTGTCTGCACTCTGAACGTGTGGTGGAGGTGGGAAGTACAGTGTCTACACTCTAAACGTGTGGTGGAGGTGGGAAGTACAGTGTATGCACTCTAAACGAGTGGTGGAGGAGGGAAGTACAGTGCATGCACTCTGAACGTGTGGTGGAGGTGGGAAGTACAGTGCCTGCATTCTGAACGTGTGGTGGAGGTGGGAAGTACAGTGCCTGCATTCTGAACGTGTGGTGGAGGTGGGAAGTGCAGTGCCTGCACTCTGAACGTGTGGTGGAGGTGGGAAGTACAGTGCCTGCATTCTGAACGTGTGGTGGAGGTGGAAGTACAGTGCCTGCATTCTGAACGTGTGGTGGAGGTGGGAAGTGCAGTGCCTGCACTCTGAACGTGTGGTGGAGGTGGGAAGTACAGTGCCTGCATTCTGAACGTGTGGTGGAGGTGGGAAGTACAGTGTCTGCACTCTGAACGTGTGGTGGAGGTGGGAAGTACAGTGTCTGCACTCTGAACGTGTGGTGGAGGTGGGAAGTACAGTGTCTGCACTCTGAACGTGGTGGAGGTGGAAAGTACAGTGTCTGCACTCTGAACGTGTGGTGGAGGTGGGAAGTACAGTGTCTGCACTCTGAAAGTGTGGTGGAGGTGGGAAGTACAGTGTCTGCACTCTGAACGTGTGGAGATATGTTGCAATTTTTAAACTGTAGTGGAGGCGCGCCTCTGGCAAGACAGTGACGAAGTGAATGATGATGAAAGTGTAGTATACCTGAAGTATACCTGGAGTATACCTGGAGAGGGTTTCGGGAGTCAATGCCCCCGCGGCTCGGTCTGTGACCAGGCCTCATGGTAGATCAGGTCCTGATCAACCAGGCTGTTACTGTTGGCCACACGTAATTCGACGCACGAGCCACAGCCCAGCTGGTCTGGTACTGACTTTAGGTGCCTGTCCAGTGCCTTCTTGAAGACAGCCAGGGATCTGTTGGTAATTCCCCTGGGAGGCAGCCAAACAGTCTTGGGCCCCTGACACTTACTGTGTTGTCTCTCATAGTGCTAGTGGTGCCCCTGCTTTTCACTGGGATGATGTTGCATCGTCTGCCGAGTCTTTTATTTCCACAGGGAGTGATTGTCGTTTGCAAATTTGGTATTAATCCCTCTAAGATTTTGCAAGTGTATATAATATATATCTCTCCCGCCAATAAAGAACCACGTTATACTTCATTTCAGTCGATTTCTCGTATTACGGTCCATAACAATCAACCCTTTTCTACTCTTATTCCACCTCTTGCATCTCTTGCACCATTTCAAACCCTCTCATCTCAGATTAGAAAATGCTAGAAGACATTTCAACTAACAAAATGATACCAATCACTCTGAAGAATCTGATTCCTCCAGAGACTTTTATCATGGCCCAGATAATGTCAACCGCTTAAAGACTCGACCCAGCCTGACTAACCATTAAACATCACATCTGGAAGAATTCTGTAGTAAAGTCTACTGTATTTACCCAGCTTCTACCCCTGTCTCCTCACAGCTCACTAATCCTGCTTTTTAATCCTTCCCCCCACCACACAGCAAATCTTTTGTAAACTCTAAGCCTCTACCTTCGCTAAGGTGTTGCTTATTCTTCCTCGCCTCGTTGCCTTCGACACTGAAATTGCACTTGTAGTGTGAACTGATATTCCGTATAACAGATTGTTTATCCAAACTCTACTTCACCTCAGCCCGTGTTTATTTAGATAAACAGTATACAATCTTATCTTCAGCATTTTCTTCGTCTCTCCCTTGTCTTCAGACACCTTACAATACCTAGTTTATTTTTTTTCCTAAACCAATACTTATTTAGATGTTAATTGCTATCTTTAACTTCGGGGTAGATATCCTTATGACTTTCGTAAACGTCTTTCTTACCCATTTTCCTTTTATTTCTAAATACTGACACCAATATATGTAGACCCTCGGACTCTGCATTGATCGCTCAATTTGCTCAATGTCTGCGACGTTAGACTTTGATTTCGGAGGTCAATAACCTTAAAGATAACGACAACTTCCTCATCATTCTTACTATTCATTTCTACACTCGTTCTTATTATTGATCTCATTCGTATTAAGAACATGCGAAATGGATTCAATTTACACATAAGTCTTCACTTATTTCCCTTATCACAGATGTATCCTAAAATGATATGTTATCAAATTTGTTTGTCACAGCACTATCTTCATCTGTTGGGATCACTGTCCCACGACGCTCAGGTAAGAATTTTAATAAATTGGTTCCCTGGTGATCACCAGACTGTACTAGGATCATCCAAATTAAAGGTTCAGTATGAGGCTGGTAGAGAACTAACACATCCATGCCCATGAAAGCAAGTGTTCACTGTGTCGTACAATCACGCTTGCTGACGTTCTTATGTCTCTGCTGTTAATGCCATCAGTTCTAGAGGTGCAGTATAGAAAAGTTAGAAAATTGGTAGGCAGTTACTGTCTTACATCAACCTCACGCGTCTTCAGTTAAAGTTGCAATCTCAGTGGTATGTCACTTTAATTAGGTCCCCCATGAGCCACACCTCCAGCTTAACTTCCTTCGACCTAAGTCCCAAAGGAATCATATGTTTAAACTTCACTGTTTCCATATTCAAACCATATATCATTATATTTAATGGTCTTTAATTTGCCTTAGTACTCTAGAAGTGAAAATCTGCTACAACTTGGTACATTGGTGTACTTTCGGTGTGTATTTTCGATGTTCCTGTAGTACCCAGCCATGCTATGCATCAGCTAATAGGGATGAGCCTGTAGTACTTAGCCATGCTATGCACCAGCTAATAGGGATGTGCCTATAGTACCCAACCATGACATGCACCAGCTAATAGGGATACGTCTGTAGTACCCAACCATGCTATGCACCAGCTAATAGGGATGTGCCTGTAGCACCCAGCCGTGCTATGCACCAGCTAATAGGGATGTGTCTGTAGTACCCAACCATGCTATGCACCAGCTAATAGGGATGTGCCTGTAGCACCCAGCCGTGCTATGCACCAGCTAATAGGGATGTGTCTGTAGTACCCAGCCGTGCTATGCACCAGCTAATAGGGCAATCAGATTGCAATAAAATATCAGGAATAAAGTATATTCAAAAAGGTAAGTTTTTATTTAACGTATATTCTCGCCACCTAAACGAATGTACAATTATATACACTATGTACAATGTTCGGAGTCCATTTAACCGAAATATTGAATAGAGTTTGGACAGAATAAGTATGAGAACACTCACTACTACAGCTATAAGACACCTTAAAACAAATGTTGTGCAGCATGAGCCTGGTCGAGGCCGGTGAAGGTCTGACTGCCTCGACTGCTCTTACATGTGAGGTAACTTCACCTAGGCTATCTATCATCGCTCTGAAATATCAGGTAGTTCCAACACCTAGTTATTCACCCAACACAAAGATGGTGCCACATCTATGCAAACAATGACCAATCGCACATATAGATGGTTAAAATGACTTTTAGGAAAGTGACTGTGACGTACATCAAATTTTAGACGACTGTTCCTAAACAGAGAGCCAAAACAAGCTACATATGTCAGAGACACCCGTCATTTGCAAATATTTAGCTAAAGGCACTCTAATGCTTCATCATTTATAGTCTATATTAGAATTATCATCCTGTTAAATATGTGCTTAACATAATTACAAATGGAACTAGTGAGAGCTTTGGGAGGCATCACGATGTGTCATTCCTGCCTCTTGAAAATGAGGGACTAAGGAAAATTTCCACTGCAGGAGCACTACTCTTGTAGACATTAGTCCTTCATTTTCAAGAGGCAGGAATGTCACATCGTGATGCCTCCCAAAGCTCTCACTACTTCCATTTGTAATTCTGTTGAACACATACTGAAAGATACACAACTGTGTGTTTTTACATCACTTTGGGTACACAAGAAGTTATACAGCGACTGATCATCCAATCCACCAGCTCGATATATATATTTGTAATATCTTTGCTGAAGACATGTTGTTCTCTGACTACTTTTAAACAGCATATGAAATGGATTGGGATCACAACATATTATCTCACGTCTATTATTGTGGCCACTGAGGCCATTTCTAACTTTATATTAAGGCTTTTATGGTAGATCTACACTTAGTATCCGAGAAAATAATACTATTCAGACTTTTTTCTTGGCACAACGTTGTATTTATTATCAGTTAAAGGTCTTAATTAAGTACTACGTCAAGGAATTTTGTCTTCTTTATATGTTGTTAATTTTGTCATTATATGTTTTGGCTCACATATTCAACACGTTTTCACTTCTTTACAGAACTCAATCGACTATGAGTTAAGATGAACTATTGTATTTTCTCTGTGCCTTGTTATTCCCCGTTTAATATTCTCCCCGTTTTGTTATCCTCTTCCAGTCTGCCAAAATATTTTTTGTTAAGTCCCACCTTTTTCCCTTTCCAAAATCTCGTATCACTAAAATGTCCATTCTCTCTCGCTCGTATTCTATCATTTTGAATTACACTCTAAATGTTATGATGGTGTTGAGTACGCAACAGTTTTTCCAGAAGGTAAGACACGGGAACTAGTATTCCTACAGAACAGTTTTATGCACTGTTTACATACATCCCCATTGCTTCTCTTCCTAATTCTGATTCTGTTGAGTTCTCTGACTTTCAAAGTGCAATTGAAGTATCCAGCCTTCCCACATACTCAGTACTGGCTGTGATGCCGCCTTAGCAAGTATAAAAACATTGTCTTTTGGTGTGCCCAGGGTCATTATTGTATCTGTGCTGCTCATGAGCTCGCAGACTCTTCTGCCCGTCCTGCGGTCAAGGACCTGCAGGATCCTTCTCAAGAACACACTACATTCATAATATTTTTCATTCTGGGACCAGGTTAGAGAACAGCTCAAATCACATTTGGTTCTTGTCGATGCCTCTTTAGCTCTGCTGGTTTGAGAAACTATATTTGCATGATGGTTTGTTGGCCATACAGGGTCCACTTATCAAGCATTGTTGACAATCAAACACCTCAGAGGTAATGTTTCACTGTGTTTTCCGCACCTGGGCGCTCTGACTTGACATACTCCCTATAATTTCAACAATTTCATTCCAGACACTCACCATTACTCTTTGACTGCAACTGACGTACTACACCAACTCTGACCTTTACCCGCTGCTCACAAAATCATTTGTCACAGCCTTTCCTTTCCTGATTGTTTCTGACAGACATGTAGCCCAGTATGGCCCGTACGGGTTGGGCTAATTTTGTGATTCTACTACTACTACTGCTACTAATATAATACTAATAATACTACTACAATACTAACTACTACTATACTACTACTACTACTACTACTACTACTGCAATAAGTAATATTAATAATAATAATAATAATAATAATAATAATAATAATAATAAACCAATAATAATAATAATAATAATAATAATAATAATAATAATAATAATAATAATAATAATAATAATAATAATAATAATAATAATAATAATAATAATCAATAATTTGGATAAAGATGACAACTTCAGCATCTGACGAAATTTTAAAGTTGACGAGAATGCAGCTGTTGCCGAGTTATAGACGACATTATAGTGGCTACTGACGAGTTATAGACATGAAAGTGGCTACTGACGAGTTATAGACATGAAAGTGGCTACTGACGAGTTATAGACATGAAAGTGGCTACTGACGAGTTATAGACATGAAAGTGGCTACTGACGAGTTATAGACATGAAAGTGGCTACTGACGAGTTATAAGACATGAAAGTGGCTACTGACGAGTTATAGACATGAAAGTGGCTACTGACGAGTTATAGACATGAAAGTGGCTACTGACGAGTTATAGACATGAAAGTGGCTACTGACGAGTTATAGACATGAAAGTGGCTACTGACGAGTTATAGACATGAAAGTGGCTACTGACGAGTTATAGACATGAAAGTGGCTACTGACGAGTTATAGACATGAAAGTGGCTGCTGACGAATTATAGACATTAAAGTGGCTGCTGATGAGTTATAGACATTAAAGTGGCTGCTGATGAGTTATAGACATTAAAGTGGCTGCTGATGAGTTATAGAATATATAGAAGTTGCTGGAGGGTTATAGATAACAAGAAAACAGCTGTTAAAATATTATAGACGACCAAGAGAGAGAGAGAGACAATTGAAGAATTATAAACATAATACTGACTGACTGCTGATGTTGAAAGGATATATAATATATTGGAGAGCCTGTTCATAAGTTATAGACGACATGATAGTGACTGTTGGAGGGTTATAGACATGACAGTGACTGTTAGAGGGCTACAGACGACATGACAGTGACGGTTGGGGGGTTACAGACGACATCATAGTCACAGTTGGAGGGTTATAAACACATGATACTTACTGCTGGAGGGTTATAGACTTCATGATAGTGACTGTTGGAGGGTTATAGACACATGATAGTTACTGTTGGAGGGTTATAGACACATGATAGTTACTATTGGAGGGTTATAGACACATGATAGTGACTGTTGGAGAGTTATAGGCACATGATAGTTACTGTTGGAGGGTTATAGACACATGATAGTGACTGTTGGAGGATTATAGACAAATGATAGTTACTGTTGGAGGGTTATAGACACATGATAGTGACTGCTGGAGGGTTATAGACTTCATGATAGTGACTGTTGGAGGGTTATAAACATAATAGTTACTGTTGGAGGGTTATAGACACATGATAGTTACTGTTGGAGAGTTATAGACAAATGATAGTTACTGTTGGAGGGTTATAGACACATGATAGTTACTGTTGGAGAGTTATAGACACATGATAGTGACTGTTGGAGGGTTATAGACACATGATAGTTACTGTTGGAGGGTTATAGACACATGATAGTTACTGTTGGAGGGTTATAGACACATGATAGTTACTGTTGGAGGGTTATAGACACATGATAGTTACTGTTGGAGGGTTATAGGCACATGATAGTTACTGTTGAAGGGTTACAGACACATGATAGTTACTGTTGGAGGGTTATAGACACATGATAGTTACTGTTGGAGGGCTATAGACACATGATAGTGACTGTTGGAGGGTTATAGACAAATGATAGTTACTGTTGGAGGGTTATAGACACATGATAGTTACTGTTAGAGGGTTATAGACACATGATAGTGACTGTTGGAGAGTTATAGACACATGATAGTTACTGCTGTATGGTTATAGACACATGATAGTGACTGTTGGAGGGTTACAGACATATGATAGTTACTGTTGGAGGGCTATAGACACATGATAGTTACTGTTAGAGGGTTATAGACACATGATAGTTACTGTTGGAGGGCTATAGACACATGATAGTGACTGTTGGAGGGTTATAGACAAATGATAGTTACTGTTGGAGGGTTATAGACACATGATAGTTACTGTTAGAGGGTTATAGACACATGATAGTGACTGTTGGAGGGTTATAGACACATGATAGTTACTGTTGTAGGGTTATAGACACATGATAGTGACTGTTGGAGGGTTACAGACATATGATAGTTACTGTTGGAGGGTTATAGACACATGATAGTTACTGTTAGAGGTTAGTTATAAGACACATGATAGTGACTGTTGGAGGGTTATAGACACATGATAGTTACTGTTGTAGGGTTATAGACACATGATAGTGACTGTTGGAGGGTTACAGACATATGATAGTTACTGTTGGAGGGTTATAGACACATGATAGTTACTGTTGGAGGGTTATAGACACATGATAGTTACTGTTGGAGGGTTATAGACACATGATAGTTACTGTTGGAGGGCTATAAACACAAGATAGTGACTGTTGGAGGGTTGTAGATGACACAATTGCGGCTGGTGATAGTTTACTGGCAGAAGGAAATTGGCTGTTGAAGGATAATTGACGAGATTAAGAATTATATATACCGTCTTTGCATGAATTTAAAGGTGAATGTAAATGCAGACGCTGCGGTTTTGCTTTGAGATACGATGAGAAGAACTGTAACTATGACCTTTAAATAATGCAACTCGTGGATTCTAAGAGATGATAACGAAGTCAGTAAATGACTGTTTGAAAAGACTTTAGGAGAGCCAGGACCATTTCTCTGAATAAGAATGACGTCCACAACAGCTCTTGTGTTGAGGATTCCATAGCTTGTGCTTTCTTTAATTCTCAGGAAAACTGATGCACAGTTTATGAGAATAGGGACTCTTTTTAAGTAGATTGTAAGCAATTTTGCTGAATCCCGATGATGTAAAGATTTGCAAATGTTTGAAAGTTTTTCTCGCCAGGGTCTCTATTTAAACACTTGTGTGTGTGTGTGTGTAACACTGTTATGTAACATTGTTGTTTCACTGGAGGTTGGCAAGCGTCGTCTAGCAGGTGTGTCCAACCCTTCATGTAGCCCAATAACACTTATAAATATGTCAGTGCTATTTTACTGTACTGAAAAAATAGATATCATAAAAATATACACTAGTCTAAAACAATCTTCCTGGCTAACAAGCAGTTCTTTCAGCTTTCAAGATTCATAACATAAGAATCTTTACGTACCATTACTATCACATAGACTGGTGCCATAGTCATAATTATATGCTCTTACATGCTTATTTATTGCATTTTCTAAGTGGTTTGTGCCTTATATCTTGAGTGTTTGTTAACCAAGATAACCTCATGGAAGGTTCCTTGATGTTGGTGAGGGGCTCTTGATTTAGGGAATTGGATCTGTGCTCCAGTTCCCCGAATTAAGCCTGAATGCCTTCCACATCCCCCCTCCCCTGGGCGCTGTATAATCCTACGGGTTTAGCGCTTCCCCCTTGATTATAATAATAATTATGTTAACCAAGATGTTGAAAGTTTGTATCTGCCTAATATTCAATGTTATTTTAATTTAACCCCAAATTATGAAAGATGTTGTATTTGACTTGTGAATTTTTGTATCTTCTCGTACATCTGAATTATCAGTTACACAAATTAAAGTACTTTGGAAATTAACATAAAACAATCAGACGAAGCCACTGTGAGGGAATGTAATTAAGATTAAATTTGTTTACTTCGAAAACGAAGTCTAAAAAATATCTATTGCATATTTTGCCGAGCAGAGGTTTGTTAATCTTTATTACTTGCTACTGAAAGTCACTGAAAGTCCAAGACCAGTTTTTTATTATTATACTTTGTTGAAAGAGTATTATTAGCATCGTATTCTACAGGTATTATTTGTTTCATGGTGTGGTTATTTTATCATCATTATGTAATGACACTGTCAGTATCATGGTGCTGTGATATTATTACTATCAGGTGCTGTAATATTATTACTATCATGGTGCTGTGATATTATTACTATCATGGTGCTGTGATATTATTACTATCAGGTGGTGATATTATTATATCATGGTGCTGTAATATTATTATTAAGGTGCTGTAATTATTACTATCATGGTGCTGTGATATTATTACTATCATGGTGCTGTAATATTATTACTATCATGGTGCTGTGATATTATTACTATCAAGGTGCTGTGATATTATATTACTATCATGTCGAGAACTTAGATAATTGAAAGCTGTGATATATTATATCAGATTTGTACTATAATAAGCAGTGATAAATTATACTGGGTGTATGTAGTGATTTCATTTAAGCCAGAACATATCTCTATCATGTTGGATATATATATCGAGGATGTGATATGTAATTTACTAAATCAAGATGCTGTCAATCAAATCCTATGTGCTTTAGTTAATACAGGGCTGAATATACTATACTTCCCTGTCAGGCATGTAAATTTACTCTGGTGGCTGTGATATAGACTTTCATGGCCTACGAATTATAACTAATTAATGGAACGAGTTGAAATCTTCAATTGTTGTATATGAACGAGGTGGAGATATGTAAAATACATTGGAGTTGTAGAGGATTAGTACCAAAGCTTGCAATATTATATCATGGTAGCTCGTGATATATTAAAACATGGTCTGCAGGAGATCAATTTCCCAATGAAACAAAAACTTGAGAGTAATTAAAACCATCAGAGTAAGTATCAATTGACCAACTGTAAGCCTCCACATACACAAAGGTGATTACCAGACCTGCTGATGTTCTAAAGAAGTCACTTCAAAGCACCAAACTGTCATTTCTGTTCACCGGCTAAGTGACGTTTTAATGCAGAGCTTCAAACCTAGATACCGGCCCTATGATCTCTCCAGATCGCCTTGGTTCCCTTTAGGCTGGAATACAGCTGAACTACTAACTGCCCCCTTCAAGGCAGGCGAAATTGCTGACCTGGAGAGTGTACAGAGAACTTTCACGGCACACAAATACGAAAAAGGACCTAAATTAATGAGAACAGTTGAAATCTTTTAATTTGTATTCACTGGAACGCAGGCGAGAAAGATACTTGATAAAATACACTTGGAAAGTTCTAGAGGGATTAGTACGAAACTTGCACACGATAATCACTCCCTACGAAATAAAAAAGGCTCGGCAGGAGACGCAACATTTCCCCAATGAAAAGCAGGAGCACCACGAGTATTCTAAGAGACACCACAATAAGTGTTCGGAGCCCAAGACTGTTCAACTGCCTCCCAGCATACATAAAGGGGATTACCAACTGACCCCTGGCTTTCTTGAAGAAGGCTCTGGACAGGCACCTAACGTCATTAGCTGATCAGCCGGGCTGTGGTTCGTACGTTTTCTTACGTGCAGTCAGCAGTAACAGCCTGGTTGATTAGGCCCTGATCCACCACGAGGCCTGGTCTCAGATAGGTCCGCGGGGGCGTTGCCCCTGAAACCCTCTCCAGGTATATTCCTGGATTATATATATATATATTTATATTATAATATATATATATATATATATATATATAATATATATAATATATATATATATAATATTATATATATATATATATATATATATAATAATATATATATATAATTATATATATAGTGGCAAGTCATATACTGCTGTTTAGTTTTGCCTGCAGGACATACTATGCCGGCGTGCATAATAGTTTAGATGCCCCTGCAAACTATATTATTCCCATCTTTCCTTCTGAGTCCAGGCACTGTACTTCCCACCTCCAGGACGCAAGTCAAACTAGCCGGTTTCCTTGAAACCATTCATAAAATGTTACCCTGCTCACACTCCAACAGTTCGTCAAATCTTAAATTCCATTCTCCTCCACTCACTCTTGTCTACCACGCTCACACGCGCCACCTGGATGTCCAAGCCCCTTACACACTAAATTTCCTCTACCCCCCTCTCTCCTACCTTTCCTATGGCGACTCCTACCCTGGCTTCTTTCCACTACAAATTTATATGTTCTACATGTCATTCTGTTTTTCCCATTCCTCTTAATGTCCAAACCACCTCCTCAACCTACTGAACACTAACTCTAAACTTCCTGTTAAACTCGGAGCTACGAATTCTCTGTACAATATTTGCACCACACATTGCCCTCATACACGACACCTCCGCTGTCTCTAGCCTTCTCCATGTTGCAATGTTCATCACTCATGCTTGCACCCCTATAAGAGAGTTGGTATCACTATACTCTCATACATTCCTCTCTTTGCTTCCATGGATAATGTTTTTTGTTTCATAGGTTCCTCAAAGAACCACTCGCCTTTTCTCTTTCATCAATTCTTTGGTTCAGTTCATCTTTCATGTACTCACCCGCCCTCAAATCCCCTCCCAAATATCTGAGCGCATTCATTTCCTTCATACTCCTTCCTTGCACTCTCCTTTCATTACCGAACTTGCTTTGTTACCCACATTACCTTGCTCTTTCCTATGTTCACTTAGAATTTTTCTTTTTCATTAGAGCGTAAGAAAGGAGGAATAATGCAGCGGTCCTCCTGCCCCATACCAGGCAGGTCCTTCTCAAAATCAAACCAACTAACAAAAGCATCTGCCCAACATATTTTCGGTGCTACCCAAGGAACAAGCCAGGTGCGTGTCCCACTCTAATTCAACCCCTCTCACTCATGCACATATCCAAACTTTATTTGAAGCTACCCAAGCTACCAGTTCAACGTCCCCACCAAGCAGATTGCTCTATCCATCCACTACTCAATTTCCAAACCATCAAATTCGATATCCCCTCCAAATTATCAACAGAACTGCGAGTAGCTGAAGTTTTGTTACCGATTCAAAATCACTTATTTCGTGATTTCATTAATATAGACTGCTCGTGAAGGCCGGTACCCTAAACAAGAAGGCGAAATTAGTCAAAGGCTCCATCACGTATTTTCTTGATCGGGGGGAAAACACGCCCCGTTCCATAAACCCCCCGATGTTTAAAATTGATGGCAGGGATAAGGGATCATACTATGTCCTGTTTTCACAGGGGGCCTTTGTGACGCAGGATCGAATCCTGGCTACCGCATTTTCTGTTTTTATTATTTGTCGGTCAAATTTTTAAAAATTTTGAGTTTTTGGGTTTAAAAATAACAAGCTCTCTTGCCGAAAAGGGCAAGCAAAAACTTTTGTATGAAAAATTTCGAAAAAAGTCTTTCTGAGTAAAAAAATATTTTCAATTAAAATTTTTTTTAAATTATTGTAAAAAAAATTTAAAATTTTTAGTTTTAGGCTAAATTAAATTTTTGGGGCTTGTTATAAAAGGTAGGTTTAATTTTTTCTAAGGTTTCTTATGGACAAAATTATTAATTTTAAACATTAATATAAATAAAATATAAATTTTAATAAAAAAAATTTTTTTTAAAAGGGGATTAATTTTAAAAAATTTTTAATTAATTATATATTAATTATATATATTATATATATATTTAAAAAATTAATTAAAATTTAATAATTATATAAATATATATATAATAATATATAAAAATTTATAAATATATATATATATATATATCATAACCCTGAATGAATGGTTTGAAGGAATTATGGTTTTCCAAATTTTTACATTTTAAATTTTGTTAAGGGGTTTTTAAAACTGTAGCTAATTTTACCTCGCGTCCTAACAATTTTTTCACCTAGACTTATTTTACTTTTTTCATTCTAATTAATTTGATTTCTTTTTTTTTTTCAAACCAATTCACGGGCAAAATCTGAGAAATTTTTCATCAATTAATGTTTAAACTCGCATAATATAGGGGAATTTTTTCCCTTTCAAGTAGACTGTTGTTGTTGATAACGGATATTATTCCTTGAGCGATGTTCCCGCGGTGATATATCACGAATATACCCCCATAGCTTCATTTTTTTCCCGGGTTTGGATTTAATCATATGTTGTGTTTCTGACTGAACAAAAAAAATTTTTAAAAAGTGTCCTTCAATTTTAAGACATTTTTTTAAAAAAAGGGGGCCAAAATTATTGAAAATTTAAAAAGGGTTTTCTTTGTAAATAATTAGTCAACACTAATTAGAATCATTTTATCCCCAATTTTGCATTAAATATTTTGTTAAATATAACAGTATCGACAAGATTAGACACACTCCAAATGGGAAACTTTATTTGTAGACTTTCGCCATCCTGTATTTATCAATAAAAATTTACAAGGACACAATAAAAAGAATTTAAACAAAAGTGAGGTAATCAGCCCTATGTTGGTGTTGGTGAAGCGCACCGTAGCGTCAAGATTTGGTCCACCGTGACATTCTTCACACTAGTATTCATTTACAAAACAAAGGAAAATCGGGTACCAATAAAACACGGGGAAATAATTAAATAATTTTTATTTAAATTTTATCCCTCAAAATAAATGATTGTAAAAATACGCAATTTCAAATTATTTTTCATATATACTATCAACCGCAGCGTTTTAAATCGTTTCGTAATTACCAATAAGTGAATTTATCTTAGTGTCATCGACACCATCCCCACCCCTTTCTAGGGTGGGGTAGGTCCCTGGGGCCCGAGCCTTTGCTTATAAACTGTCTTTCCCCTTTAGCCCCCTTGGGGGCGGGGATGGCAACCAGAGGGGCCTAGCTTGTGGCTGGCCGGGGGGAAGTTGTCCCAAAGATGAGGAGGTATTTTGGCCTCCTCCCAGGGGGAACTTAGGTCTCAGCACTCCCTAAAGGGAGCCAAGGCCGGGCCCCATTTGGAAAAAGGCCCCGGGCCGGGAGAATACCGGGCTAATTTTTAAACAAATATTTTATGTATTACACGTGGATAATTTTCATTCATATTTGGGATTAAAATCATTGAAGTCATCAAGTGAAACTTCCTAGTGGCCCTTGCACAGAAAAAGACACTTAATGCCACTTGAAAGATAACATGCATTTTCTTACCACACTTAATATAAAGAGTTCACACAGAAACGATCTATAGCATAGTGTTCAATGTATTCGAATAAAAACCAAAAATATCCGAGGTTCGACTCCCGGGACAAGCAAACTATAGGGTTAGTTTTTAAGCCATTTATTTTTTACTACTGAAATAGGACCCGGGTATTATCGAATGTTGTGAAAAAGAGACGTAAACAAATAAAAAGACCTAAGGGCGGGATTAAAATTTTTGAGGAAGGAATGTTGTGAAGTGTTGGAGAATGGTTGGAGAATGTTTGTAGAAATAAAACAAATTCCCCTCTCAACTAAGATTCTCTTAATGGTTTCCTAAACTTTCATTTATTTCTGGGGGGTTTTGTTTATTCCTGACTTTGTCCCATCCTAGGGTTTTAAAATTTTTCAAAGTGGGTGAATGTAACAGCGAAATGTTGAGGTGACCTGTGACCTCTGATCCACTTTACTGAGAACTTTCCCCGGGTTTATTTGTGATTAACTTCAGAAATCCAAATCTAGTTTTTTTGATTTTTCCAAATTTTGTTTTCCCCTACCTAAAAAGGAAGTTTTTTTAATTGTGTAGATGACCGTTTGTAGATTTACTTAAAAAACCATACCACGGGTAGGGTTAAAAACCCCGGGGTCACAGTTAAAAACTCCAACAGTGGGGGGTTAATTTGGGTCACAGTGGTGCCTATGCTAACCTTCCAGGGTGTAAAATATACCTAATTGGACGAATCTAATTGAAGCTAGCGGTCCAGGTTAACGCGACGGTCTGGAGTTTACGACTCCTGACCGGGGGTTTTTCCCCCCGTAGTAGGTTTGTCTGCAATCGTGTCATTATTGATTTCTTGGTCATGTTACTTATAAAATGGTTATAAAATTTTAGTGAAATAATTTGATTGTACAGCTTCTGATCAGCTTCAATCTTGAGTGACTGATGCATCGTACAGAGAGAATGATACTCCCTTGTTTTAGTTTTTGTGGAGCAGCTTTGCATATCTTTGAAGTTAATTCTTGGAAAGAAAATTTCCTCATTGGGGCTTAAATAATCACTGAAGCTAAGATTTACACCCTGAAATCGGCTCATGCTTGGCTTCAAATTTTGATAGATAAACTATGACAGAAAAAAGCTCAGAACTAGTGTATGCAATTTCTCTGTTCAAGTTTTAAAGACCTTCCCCCCATTTGGTTTCTTTTCGAATTTAAAAAAAACACCTGTGGGCCAGCCCTTTCAGGAGGGTGTACCCTTCACAGAACAGCTTTGTTTTTATGGAGTGTATGGGTACCATTTGCTCGTTTTTTATTTAAAATTCTGTTTTTTTATAGGAAATACTGATTTTTTATTCTTAGAGCGGCAATAAATTTTTCTGAAAATTTTTTAAAAAAATTTTCTTAAGGGTTTGTTACCTATTTGTTTTATTTTTAATTTACATATTAATTTTTTTTTTGACAAAAATTAAGAAACATCTTTTAATTTGTCAAATTTTAGACAGCCCAAAGTTTTTTTTTCCGAAGGGTTTTTTGTAAAAAAATTTTGCAAAAAAAAACGAGGGTTTTTATGAAAAAGAAGGCAGCACCGACTGTGCAAACGAAACGTGCAGTAAAGAACGGGGCAAAAAGGACAGCGGGGAAAGCAGCCAGCACAGCCAGAAAAAAGCAGCACAGCACAGCACAGCCAGCACACAGCAGCAGCACAGCAGCACAGCACACGGGCAGCAAGCACAGCAGAAAAGCACAGCCAGCACAGCAGCAGCCAGCAGCGCAAGCGCACACAGCACAGCACAGCACAGCACAGCAGCAGCACACAGCAGCCAGCAAGCAGCAGCACGCAGCAGCACAGCAGCAAGCACAGCAGCAGCACAGCGCAACACACAGTAGCAGCGCACACAGCGCACGGGAAAAGCAGCACAGCAGCACAACAGCAGCAGCAGCCACCCGCAGCCACAAAGCCACAAAAAAGCACCCAAAGCAGCACACAGCAGCAGCGCACAGCAGCACACAGCAGCACCCAAGCACAGCAGCAGCAAGAAAAACACACACACAGCAGCAGCAGCACAGCACAGCAAAAGCAGCAGCACAGCAGCAGAAGCACCAGCAGGGCAGCACAGCAGCAGCACAGCACGCACACACAGCACAGCAGCAGCAAAAGCACAGCACAGGAGCAGCAGCACAGCGCAGCACACAGCAGCAAGCAGCGCAGCACACACACACACAACGCACACCCAAAAACACAGCACACAGCAGCAGAAACCAGCAGAAAACCAGCGCACAGCAGCACACAGCGCAGCAAACAGCACACCCACAGCAGCAGACAAAAACGCACAGCAGCAGAGCACAGCAGCACACAGCAACAGGGCAGCACAGCGCAGCCAAAAACCAGCAGCAGACACAGCAGCACAGCAGCACAGCAAAGCGGCACACAGAAACCCAAAAGCACACAAGCAGCACAACAGCAGCACAGCAGCACACAGCAGCACACAGACAACACAGCACACACACAGCACCCAAAAACGGGGTGGCAGCACAAACGCAGCAGCAAAAAAAGCACACACACAGAGAACAAAAGCAGCAACACACCAACAGCAGCAGCACAACACAGCAGAAAACAGCACAGCAGCGCAGCAGAAACAACAACACAGCAGCACACAACAACAACAAAAGGAAACAGCACACACATCGCAGGGGCACAACAACAACACGCAGCGCAGCCGGCAGAGCACACAGCACAGAGCGCAGCAAAAAAACAGAAAAGGCAGCAGCAGCAACAAAAAACAGAAGGGAAACACACAGCACACAGGCAGCAGCAACACAGCAGCACAGCACAGAGCAGCGCGCAAAAAACAGCAGCAGAGAAACAAGAAAGAAAGAAACAGCAGCAGCAGAGCAGCAGCAGCAACAACAAGCAGCAGCAGCCAAAGCACCACAGGCACAGCAGCAGCCCAAAACACGCGGCAGCAGCAGCAGCAAAAAACAGCAGCAGCACACAGCGCACGGGAACAGCAGAACACAGCACGCAGGCACAGACAGAACAGCAACAGCAGCAACAAACACCACAGCACCCAAACAGCAGCACGCAGCAACACAGCAGCAGCAGAAAACAGCAGCGCAGCAACACACAGCGCAAAAGCAGCAGCACACAACACAGCAGCAGCAAAGCAGAGCAGCACAACAAGCACAGCAAGCAGCAGCAGAAAAGAAACACAGCACAGCATAGCACAGCACAGCAGCAGCAACACACACCCAGCAGCAGCAACACAGCAGGCAGCAGCCCAGAACAGCACACAGCAGCAGCAGCACAGCAGAAATACCGCAGCCAGGAAGCCAGACACAGAGCACAGCAACACAAAACAGCACAGCAGCCAGCGCGCACGGCAGCAGCAGCAACACAGCAGCAGAAACACACAGCAGCACAGCACCAGCAGCAGCAGCACAGCAGCACACAGCAGAAGGAACAAAAAGCACAACACACAGCAGCAGCCAAACACAGCAGCAGCAACCACAACAGTAAACAGCAGCAGGGGCCCAGCAGCAAAACACAGCAGCAGCAGCACAGCAGCACCGCAGCAGCAAAAGCAACACAGCAGCAACCGCACCACAGAGCAGCAGCAGCACCAAAGGCAGAGCAACACAGCACACAGCAGCACAGCAGCAGCAGCACCCAGCAGAAAAAACACAGCAGCAGCACAACACAGCAGCACAGCACAGCATCACAGCAGCAGCACACAGCAGCACAGCAGCACAGCAGACAGCAGCAGCAACACAGCGGCAGCAGCAGCAAGCAGAGCAAACAAGCACAGCGCACAGCAGCAGCACAGCAACACACAGCAGAACAGCACGCGCGACAGCAGCACAACACAGCGCAGCAGCACGCAAAAACAGCAGCACAGCAGCACACAGCACAACCGCACAACAGCAGCGCAGCCAGCAGCAGAAAACAAAAAGGCAGCACACAGCACAGCAGCACACACAGCAGCAACCACAGCGCAGCGCAACACAGCGGGCACAGCACAGCGCAGCAGCAGCAGCACAGAGCAGCACACACAGCAGCACAGCAGAGCAGCAGCAGCAACACAGCACACAGCAGCAACACGGGCAGCAACAGCACACAGACCAGCACACACATAACAGCACACAAGCAGCAGCACAGCAGCGGGCAGCCACATCAACGAGCAGACAGCAGCACACAGCAGCAGCGATTTTCAAAAACGGGGGAAAAATAAAAAGTGGTTTTCATGGATAATTTGTAAAACACCCATCCGATCAGCTTAAAAACCTTTTGATAACTTATAATGAAATTTCCGAACGACTTAAAACTTCAAGTGCTGATGAATTTTAAAAAATTTACCCGTTTCCGAAAGATAGGAATTTCTTTCCCGATTAAGTCAAAAATTTTTCACTTTTTTGGGGGGAGGGGGAGAAGGAGAGGGGAAAGGGGAGGAGGGGTGGGGAGGGGGGGGAGGGGGAGGAGTGGGGAGGGGAGTGGGGAGGGGGAGAGGGGAGGGGGTAAATAAAAGGGGGGAAAGGGGGGGGGGGGGGGGGGAAGGGGGGGGGGGAATGGGGGGGGGAAGGGGAATGGGGGGGGATTAAGTGGGGGGGGGAAGGGGGGGGGGAGGGGGTAATTTTAAATTTTTTAAAGGTGAAAAAAAAATGGTTTTTTAAAAAAAACCTAAAAATAAATGAATAAAAAAGGGAAATTTCCCCAAAAAAAATTAAAAAAATTTAAATTGGTTTAGTTTAGAAAGAAAGTATAAAATTTCTGGGCCACATATGGGAATCTTTACTGAAAAACGCTTTTGCCACCAGTGCTTCATCAGTCCAATACAAAACAGAAGGTTAAGGGAGGAGGTTTGGGAAAGTCCCCCAAGCCCGGAGTATGTGTTCAGCCATCAATCTTGAAAAGTACAGAATAGGGGGGTAGATTTGGGTTTTATACTGCAGCAGTTTAGGCGAAGCAGAAGGAGGCGATCCCCAGGAGGGGGATCACAGTGGGAGGCGGATCACATGGAGGCGGGGTCCAGTGGGGCGGGATCACGTGGAGGGGGGATCCATGGAGGCGGGATTTACGTGGGGGCGGGTCACAGTGGAGGGGGGGATCACGTGGGGGCGGACACAGTGGAAACGGATCACAATGGAGCGGATCAAGTGGAAACGGATCACAGTGGAAACGGATCAAGTGGGGGCGGGAAACCGTGGGGCGGATCACGTGGAGGGAATCACAGGGAAGCGGACACGTGGAAGCAGGGCACAGTGGAGGCGGGATCACCAGTGGAGGCGGGGGTCAGTGGAGGCGGATCACATGGAAGCGATCCAGTGGAAGGGATCACAGTGGGGCGATCCAAAATGGAGGGGGATCCGTGGAGGCGGGATCACAGTGGAGGCGGGGTCCCAAAAGGGGGGCGGATCCGTGGGGCGGGATCACTGAGGCGGGATCACAGTGGAGGCGGGATCACAGTGGAGGCGGGATCACAGTGGAGGCGGGATCACAGTGGAGGCGGGATCACAGTGGAGGCGGGATCACAGTGGAGGCAGGATCACAGTGGAGGCGGGGCACAGTGGAGGGGGGGATACAGTGGAGGCGGGATACATGGGGCGGGCACAGGGAGGGAGGACAAGTGGAGGGGGACCACGTGGAGGCGGATCACAGTAGGCGGAACAGGGGAGGCGGGATCAAAAGTGGAACAGGATCACGTGGGGGCGGGATCACAGTGGAGGCAGGGTCACAGTGGAGGCAGGATCACGTGGGGGGGATCACAGTGGAACGGACACAGTGGGGGGGGATCACAGTGGAGGGGGGACACAGTGGGGCGGGATCACAGTGGGGCGGATCCAGTGGAGGCGGGGTCACAAATGGAGGCGGATCCAGTGGGGGAAGGGGCACAAGGGAGGCGGGATCACAGTGGAAGGCGGTCACAGTGGAGGCGGGATCACAGTGGGGGCGGATACAGTGGAGGCGGGATCACAGTGGAAGCGGATCACAGTGGGGGCGGGGTCACAGTGGAAACGGTACGTGGAGGGGGACAAAAGGAGGCAGGATCACGTGGAAGCAGGATCAAGTGGAAGCGGATCCAGTGGAGCGGGTCCTGGAGGCGGGATCACAGTGGAGGCGGGGTCCACAGTGGAGGCGGGATCACAGTGGAGGGGGATCACAGGGAGGGGATCAAAAGTGGAAGCGGATCACTGGAACGGTCACAGTGGAAGCGATCACAGTGGGCGATCACAGTGGAGGCGGTCACAGGGAGGCAGGGTACAGTTTGGGGGCGGGTTTACAGTGGAGGGGGATCCCCGTGGAAGGGGGAATCACATGGAAGCAGGGTCCAGTGGAAGCGGAACAGTGGAAACGGATCACAGTGGGGGGCGGGGCACATGGAGGCGGATCACTTTTAGGCGGGGTCACGTGGAAACAGGACCACAGGGAAAAAGGATCACAGTGGGGCAGTCAAAGGGGGGAAAGGGGGCGGGATCACAGTGGAGGCGGATCACGGGGAAGCGGGGCCAAAATGGAAGGATCAAGTGGAAGCAGGTCACGGAGGCGGGGGCAAGTGGGAAAGGGGGGATCCAGTGGAAAGATCACGTGTAAGCAGGATCACGTGGGGGCGGACACGTGGAAGCGGATCACAAGAGGCGGGATCAAGTGGGGGGGCACAGTGGGGCGGGATCACAGTGGAGGGGGATCACAGTGGAGGCGATCACAGGGGGCGGGATCAACAATGGAAGCGGATACGTGGAAGCGGGATCACAGTGGAGCGGATCACAGTGGGGGCGGGATCACAAATGAGGGAGGATACATGGAGGCGGGTCACAGTGGAGGGGGATCACAGTGGAGCCCGGGGTCAATGAGGCGGTCAAAAGTGGAGGCGGGTCACGTGGAGGCGGGATCACAGTGAAGGGAGGATCCCCAAAATGGAGGCGATCACAGTGGAGGGAGGATCCATGGGGCGGGATCACATGGGGGCGGGGCACAGTGGGGGCGGGGTCACTGGGAGGGGGATCACAGTGGAGGCGGGGTCACTGGAGGGGGGGATCACATGGAGGAGGATCACAGTGGAGGGGGGATCACAGTGGGGGCCCGGATCACAGTGAGGCAGACACAGTGGAGGCGGGATCACGTGGAGGGGGATCACAGTGGAGGCGGGATCCGTGGGGGCGGATACAGGGAAGGGGGATACAGTGGGGGCGGGGTCACAGTGGAGGGGGGATCACAGTGGAGGCGGTACAGTGGAGGCGGGATACAGTGGAGGCGGGGAAACACAGTGGAGGGGGAAACGTGGGAGGCGGACCTGGAGCAGGAAATGGAGGGAGGATCACAGTGAGGGGGGGATCCGTGGGAAACGGATCCAGTGGAGGGGGATCACAGTGGAGGAGGATCACAGTGGAGGCAGGACACAGTGGAGGGGGGAAAACAGTGGAAACAGGATCAGTGGAGGCGGGATACAGTGGAGGCGGGGTCACAGGGAGGCGGGGTCACAGTGGGAAACAGGTCACGTGGAGGGGGGGATCACAGTGGAAGGCAAGGGGGGGGGTCCGGGGCGGGATCACAGTGGGGAAGCGGATCACAAAATGGAGGCGGGATCACAGTGGAGGCGGATCACAGTGGAGCGGGTCACAGGGAAGCAGGGTCACAGTGGAGGGGGGATACGTGGAAGCGGATCCAGTGGAGGCGGGACAAAGTGGAGGCAGGTCAAGTGGGGCAGGCACGTGGAAACAGGATCACGTGGAAGCAGGACCAAGGAGCGGGTCACGGGAGGGGGGTCACATGGAGGGGGATCCAGGGGGCGGGATCACAAATGGGGGGCGGATCACATGGAAGCAGATCACAATGGAACAGGCAAATGGGAAACAGGGTCACGTGGAAAAAATCACAGTGGAGGGGGTCACATGGGGGGGGATACAGTGGAGGGAGGGTCACAGTGGAACGGAACCCCGTGGAGCAATCACAGTGGAGGGGGATCACAGTGGAGGGGGGGGATCACAGTGGAGGGGATCACAGTGGGAACAGGGTCACAGTGGAAGCGGATCACAGTGGGGGCAGGATCAAGTGGGGCGGGGTCACAGGGAGGGGGATCACAGTGGAACAGGTCACAGGGAACAGGATCACATGGAAAAACGGGGTCACAGTGGAAAGCGGGGCACATGGAGGGGGGATCACAGGGAGGGGGGGATCACAGTGGAGGCGGGACACGTGGGGGCGGGGTCCATGGAGGGGGGGATAAGGGAAGCGGGATCACATGGAGGGCACAGTGAAAAAGGGGTCACAGTGGAAACAGGATCACAGTGAGGCGGATCACATGGAGGGGTCACAGTGGGGGCGGATCACAGGGAAGGGATACAGTGGAGGGATCAAGTGGAGGCGGAACAGTAGGGGGGATACATGGGGGGGATACAGTGGAAGGGGATCACGGAAGGGATCACAGTGGGGGCAATACAGTGGGGCGGGGTCCAGTGGGGGGGGATCACATGGAGGGGGACAAGTAAAGGTCCCAAGTGGAAGCAGGTCCACGTGGACCCAAACACATTAGGAGGAATACGTGAAAAGTTTTCCAGTGGAAGCAAAACCTGGAGGGAATAAGTAGGGGAACATGGAGGTTGGATGTGAGGTGGGACACAGTGAGGGGGCAAAAATTAAGGCAGGATCCAAAGGACATCAAACTTTTTTATACCTTCCCTGTGTGTATTTTTAAAATGATGACCAGTGTGGGGAAACTTTTTAAAAAAAATTCCCAAATTTAAAAATTTTTCTGTTTTCAAATTGTTTTTCCCCTTTCACAAATTACGGGGGAATAAATTTGTCGGAGAAATATTCCCTATAGGGCAAGGTAAAATTGGGGGACTAAATTATGTTAGGAAAACAAGGGGGTGAAAGGGGTTGGATTTGTTGGAGACAAAGGGTTAGTAGGGGTCCAATACTTCTGTTGGGCAAGGTTTATTTTATATTTTTTATGAACAT
The DNA here is from genome assembly GCF_026875155.1 of Cherax quadricarinatus. NCBI lineage: Eukaryota > Metazoa > Arthropoda > Malacostraca > Decapoda > Parastacidae > Cherax > Cherax quadricarinatus. Next base: position 57,865,542 of record NC_069418.1, on the reverse strand, counting down.
TTTTAAAAAGGGGAATTGTTTTTTGATTTTTTAAATTTTGGAAACTATGTATTATTTATGAAAAAGGGAAAATCTTACTGGTTTCAAAAATAAAAACATTTACTTTTAAGAGCGGTTTTGATTTAAAAACTTTTTTTCTTACTGTAAGGAGACGATTATGAAATAGGTAATTTCTTTCGTAAGGGGACAAGGGTTATGAAATACGGGGGTACATTATACGAAGGGGACAAGGGTTAGAAAAAAGGGATACTTACTTACTGTATAGGAACAAGGGTTATGAAATAGGGGTACTTACTTACTGAAGGGACAAAGGGGTTTTGAAATAGGGGATACATTTCTTACTTAAGGAAAAGGTTTGAAATAAGGGGGTTCATTACTTATGATAGGGACAAGGGTTTGAAATAGGGGATACTTACTTACTGTATAGGAACAAGGGTTAGAAAAAAGGGGGTACATTACTTACTGTATAGGGGACAAGGGTTTTTTAAATAGGGATACATTAAATTTCTGTTAGGAACAAGGGTTATGAAAAAAGGGATCATTATTTTCGAAGGGACAAGGTTTGAAATAAGGGATCATTTCTTATGTAAGGGGCAAGGGGTTTTGAAAAAAGGGGATACATTACTTACTGATAGGGACAAGGGTTTTGAAATAGGGGATACATTCTTACTGTATAGGAGACAAGGGTTATGAAATACGGGGATACATTACTTACTGTATAGGAGACAAGGGTTATGAAATACGGAGATACATTACTTACTGTATAGGAGACAAGGGTTATGAAATACGGGGATACATTACTTACTGTATAGGAGACAAGGGTTATGAAATACGGGGATACATTACTTACTGTATAGGAGACAAGGGTTATGAAATACGGGGATACATTAGTTACTGTATTGGAGACAATGGTTATGAAATAAGGGGATACATTGCTTACTGTATAGGAGACAATGGTTATGAAATACGGGGATACATTACTTACTGTATAGGAGACAAGGGTTATGAAATAAGGGGATACATTACTTACTGTATAGGAGACAATGGTTATGAAATACGGGGATACATTATTTACTGTATAGGAGACAATGGTTATGAAATAAGGGGATACATTGCTTACTGTATAGGAGACAATGGTTATGAAATACGGGGATACATTACTTACTGTATAGGAGACAATGGTTATGAAATACGGGGATACATTACTTACTGTATAGGAGACAATGGTTATGAAATAATGGGATACATTACTTACTGTATAGGAGACAATGGTTATGAAATACGGGGATACATTACTTACTGTATAGGAGACAAGGGTTATGAAATAAGGGGATACATTACTTACTGTATAGGAGACAATGGTTATGAAATAAGGGGATACATTACTTACTGTATAGGAGACAATGGTTATGAAATAAGGGGATACATTGGTTACTGTATAGGAGACAATGGTTATGAAATAAGGGATACATTTCTCGGATCGCGCAGCTCCCGAAATACATTTAATAATTGTTGGGCATCTAAAAATGCGTGCTTCATAGTAGCTCCTATTTTTTGTTCTAATTCTTCCTTTCAATAACACCTAGTTTACCGTGGCAGTCACTGCTTCCAGACTTTTACTTCTAATCTCTCGCAAGAGTCTCTTCAATAGCAACACATGAGCAATCTTACAAAACTTCTGATTGGTCAGTTGGAACACATGAGCAATCTTACAAAACTTCTGATTGGTCAATTGGAACACATGAGCAATCTTACAAAACTTGTGATTGGTCAGTTGGCACCAAGAAACTCATCAAACATCGATGTGATGAAAAACTGGTGGAGACCATGTGACTGATGAAGGTTGAGAGAGAGATAAACACAGGACAGAGGGAGGGAGAGACCAGACTAAGACAGAGGGAGAGACAAATGGAGAGAGAGACAGGGGGAGAGACAGACAGGGGGAGAGAGATACAGGGGGAGAGACAGACAGGGGGAGAGAGAGACAGAGAGAGGGACCAGACTAAGACAGAGGGAGAGACAAAGGGAGAGAGAGAGACAGGGGGAGAGAGAGACAGGGGGAGAGAGAGACAGAGAGAGGGACCAGACTAAGACAGAGGGAGAGACAAAGGGAGGGAGAGACAGGGGAGAGAGGAGAAACAGAGAGAGGGACCAGACTAAGACAGAGGAGGAGAGACCAGAATAAGGTAGAGGGAGAGACAAAGGGAGAGAGAACAGAAGGATAGACAGAGGGAGAAGAGAGACAGAGGTAGAGGTAGACAGGAAGAGGGACCAGATTAAGACAGAGGGAGGGAGAGACAAAGACAGAGGGAAGGAGAGACAAAGACAGAGGGAGAGAGAGACAGAGGTGGAGACAAAGACAGAGATACAGATAAAGACAGAGAGACAAAGACAGAGGAGAGAGACAAGGAGACAGACATACCAAGGCAGAAGGAGAGAGACAGATTACTGAGACCTCAAAAAAAGAACACAGTACATATTTTGTATATAATTTGATTTTTATATTGTATATAATTTTATAATTTCATCGCTAATACTTTCATTATTAGGAAAAAAAATTTAATCCCTTATTAATAAAAAAGGCACAATCCGGGACGGAACAATACACAAAAACCCCACTTAAGTTTTTTAATTTAGCGTTTTATACTAAAAATTTTTTTTTGCTTAATAGTTGAAAGGGGGTGGGTAGGATGTAACAACAGCACCTGTTTTTGTCTCGCGGGGCCGAAGAGTTCTGATTGGCTCCCAGACTTGCATCTCTCGTACGCTTGGAAATATAAACACATATGCCATAATGTACCCTTTTTACTGACAACGTTTCGCCCACACAGTGGGCTTTTTTTCAAGTCACAAACTTGAAAAAGCCCACTGAAAAAACTCCCAACACCGGGATGATTTATTAAATTTTTTAAAAGAAAACAATAAAGGAACCCAAAAGGCGATTTTATTTTATCATCAATTGCTGTGATTATTTTTTTATGTACTGACTGAGGACAAAATTATACCTCAGTATATTAAGACAATAATTCACTCTCATATGTTGGGGACAAAAATTATACCTCAGTATTTGGGGCAAGAATTCACTCTCAAAAATTTGGGGGCAAGAATTACACTCCATATTTTGAGGGCAAGATTACACTCTCAGTAGATGGGGGGCCAAAAATTTTTAACACCCATATGTTGAGGACAAAATTTACACCCATAGTTAAGTAAGAATTACACTCTCAAAATGTTGGGGGGCAAAAATTCACTCTCAGTATTTTTGAGGACAAAATTAAAACTCAGTATGTTGAGGGCAAGAATAACACCTCATATGTTGAGAGTAAGAATTAACTCCATTGTTGAGGGAAGAATTACACTCTCAGTATGTTCGGAAAAAATTACACTCTCATATGTTAGGGAAAAAATACACTCTTAGTATGTTGAGGAAGAAAAAACTCCAATTTGAGAGTAAAAATTACCCTCTCTATGTTGAGGCAAAAATTACACTCTCAAAATGTTTGGGGGAAAGAATTACACTTTATATTTTGGGGGTAAAATTACACACTCAGTATGTTGGGGGTAAGAATTACACTCTCAGTAGTGAAAGTAAAAAATTACACTCTCAGTATTTTGAGGGCAAGAATTACACTCTCAGTATGTTAGGGAAAAGAAAAACACTCTCAGTATTTAGGAAAGAATTACACTCCATATTTGGGGGTAAAATTACCCCCCTCAGTAGTTGAGGGGCAAGAATTACACTCTCAGATGTGAGGACAAAAATTACACTCCAGTATGTTGGGGGGCAAGAATTACCTCTCAGATTTTTTAGGGCAAAAATTTTACACTCCAGATTTTTAGAGCAAGAATTACACTCCAGTATTTTGAGGGCAAGAATTACACTCCAATGAGGGGACAAAATTACATTTCTCATAGTTGAGAGCAAGAAACACCTCAGTATGTTAGGGCAAGAATTTCACTCTCAATTTTCGGGGCAAAAAATTCACTCTCATATGTTCGGGGCAAGAATTACCTCTCGTATTTTCGGGGCAAGATTTCACTCTCAGTATTTGAGGGGCAAGAATTACACTCTCAGTATGTTGAGAGCAAGAATTAAACTCTCAATTTGAGGGCAAAATTACACTCTCGTATGATAAAGGACAAAAATTTTGCACCTCAGTAGTTGAGAGCAAGAATTACCTCCAGTATTTTTGAGGACAAGAATTACCTCTCAGTATGTTGAGGCAAGAATTACACTACAGATTTTGAGGCAAGAATTCACTCTCAGTATGATGAGGACAAGAATTACACCTCATATGTTGAGAGCAAGAATTACCTCTCAGAAAAGTTGAGGCAAGAATTACACTCTCAGTATTTTTAGGGCAAAAATTTTACCCCATATTTTTGAAGCAAGAATTACACCTCAGTATGTTGGGGGCAAAATTACACACATAGTTGGGGGCAAAAATTTACACCCAGTATGTTGGGGGCAAAATTACACTTCATATGTTGAGGGCAAGAATTACACTCTCAGTATGTTGAGGGCAAAAATTTAACACTTCAGTATTTTGGGGCAAGAATTACCTCCAGTATTTGAGGGCAAGAATTACACATCAGTATGTTGAGGGCAAAAATTTTACACTCCGTAGTTAGGAAAGAATTACCTCCATTAATTTTGGGGGCAAAAATTTACACATCAAAAGGGATATTTTTAAGGGGCAATTTAACACCACACCACCTACGTTAGGGCAAGATTACACCATTAACGTCCGTTCCCTTCAAAATTTGTCAAGTCTTGCTTTGTAGAATTTTTAATTAGAGGAAAAGGGGTACAAATTCAAACATGGCTGTAATTTTTATTTCCTGTGTCATTACATTCATGAGGAATTCATAGACGCCGGGGGAAGGGGAAAAACCCAGGTTCGTCAAGGAAAGGGCGGATACGTTCCTTCTTTGAATCAAGAGTCCTCATTCGGTCAAACAATCTCCCTTCATGGAAAAAAATTTTTAAACCTTAGAAAACCAAAGTTTTTATTCGAGATTCTTTCTTTATTGGGAATTAATCGAGGTGTCAAAATTTACCCTTTTTTTATCAGTTCTTTATATTTGTATTGCCCGTGTATACTGTATCTCCTCGTGTAACTGATCTGCCTCGGATATCGTATCGCCTGTGTTTAAACTGATCTGCCCGGTTAAACTTATCTCCTCGGTATTCGTATCTGCCCCGTGTAAAATTTTGTATCTGCCCCGTGAAAAACTGATCTGCCCCGTGTATTCTGTATCTTTTCCCCGGTATTCTGTATCTGCCTCGTGTAATCTGTATCTGCCTCGGTTTTTTTTGTTCTGCCTCTGTATATCTTATCGCTGGAATCTGGGAACTTCTGCCTCGGTAATCTTATCTGCCTCGTGTAATCTGTATCTGCCTCGTGTAATCTGTATCTGCCTCGTTTAAACTTAACGCCTTGTATATCTGATCTGCCTCGTGTATATCTGTATCTCCTCGTGAATCTGTATCGCCTCGTGTAATCTGTATCTGCCTCGTGTATATTTGATCTGCCTTTGGTATATCTGTACTGCCTCGTTATAAGTTTCTGCCTCGTGTATATCTGTATCTGCCTCGTGTATATCTGTATCTGCCTCGTGTATATCTGTATCTGCCTCGTGTATATCTGTATCTGCCTCGTGTATATCTGTATCTGCCTCGTGTATATCTGTATCTGCCTCGTGTATATCTGTACTGCCTCGTATACGTATCTGCCTGTGAAAACTGTACTGCCTCTGTATATCGTATCTGCCTCGTGTAATCTTATCTGCCTCGTGTAATCTTAACTGCCCCGTGTATATCGTATCGCCTCGTGAAATTTTGTTCGCCCGTGTAAACTGTTCTGCCTCGGTATTCGTTTTCTGCCCGGTATATCTGTATCTCCTGGTTTTATCTGTTCTGCTCTTATATCTTATCTGCCTCGTATACGTATTGCCTCTGTATACTGTATCTCCCGTGAATCTGTATCTGCCTCGTGTAATCTGTATCTGCCTCGTGTATACTGTTCTCCTCGTTAAAACGTATCTGCCTCGTGTATATCTGTATTGCCTCGTGTAATCTGTATCCCTCGTTATATTGTATCTGCCCGTGTAATCTTATTTGCCTCGTGTAACTTTTTTGCCCCCGTGTATATCTGTATTTGCCCCCGTGTAATCTGTACTGCCCCGTGTATAAATACGGTCTTTCATATCTTTAAAAAATAATGAAGAATGGATCCCTGGGGACGTATATTATATATACTTCACATTTTGCAAAATTTTAGAAAAATGCTTAATAACAAATTTAATATATATTATATTAATAAATATATATATAAAATATATATATATATAATATATATATATATATAAAATATATATAATATATATATATATATATTATAATATATAAAAAATATATTTCCTTATAATGTAGTAGTCACGAAACCTTGGAATTTCCTATTCTTTCAGAGTGGTTGTTTTTTCAATATATATATATATATGTTATAAATATTTAAATATATATTATATATAATAATATATAAATGGTATAGTTTAGACAGCAAAACCCCCACGGAAGTACTACCGTCCGCCAGAGACTGTGAAACAGAAACCTGAACTGTTTTGCTATGGGAGGATTGCTGGTTTCTTTTTTCTGCTCATAAACACCTAGATAACGGGGTACTTCTACCCACTTACACTTTGGTCACACTTCACAACACGCAAAATGCAATATATATAAAACATCAGGTTTTTCTCCTTTTTCTAAATATCTTGTTCCTCTTTTTTTCTTCATTTCCAGGGGAAGTGGAAAAGAATCTTTCCTCCGTAACCGCTGTCGTATGAGGGGACAAAAAACCGGAGCAATGGGGGAAATAACCCCTTTCCCTGAACATTACTAAAAAAGAGAAGAAAAAAACATAAAACTGGGATGCTTAAAATTTCTGGATGTAGTCGGGTGACAAGAAACAATTTCTATGTTTGAAAGAAAAGAATTGGTGCCTGCCCCAACGAAACAAACGAAGGGGGTAGGGGGGTTTCGGGGGGGGGAAAAAATGGGGGTTAAATCTGAAGTATCTGAGAGAGTTAGAGCAAAAAAGGGATACAGAAGTTGAATGATCATTAGGAAGGAGAAAAGGAAAAGAAAAGTGTAAATTCAAGAATTATGTGGATTAAAGTAAAGGTTTTGGGTGCGAGAAGTGGGGTCATAATAAGCGTGTAGCACCGGAGAAGAGAGGAATCCCGAGGAAAAGAGAGATTTTGGGAATGTTTAATGAATGTAAGGGCCTTTGAACAAGTGAGAGAGGATTGTGGGAGGGGGCCTGAATGCTAAAGTAGGAAAACTTTTTTGAGAGGGGTGGGAGGTAAGTTTGGGGTGCCAGGGTAAATAAATGGGAGCCCCCTTTTATTGAACTTTGTATAGAAAGGGGTTTTTGTTTTAGGGAAACATATTTTAAGAAAAAAGGATAAATAAGTATACAAAATATGGGAAAAGGGGGAAAGACAGTAGTTTTTTGGATTATGAATTTGGGAAATAAAGACTGTTGAGTAGACTTCAGGGGGTACATGTTTATAGAGGGCCACAGATATATCAGATCACTTTCTAGTTTTTAGCTACACTGAGAGTAAAAGGTAGATGGGATACAAGGAGAATAGAAGCATCAGGGAAGAGAGAGGTAAAGGGTTTAAAAAACTAAAAGGGGGAGGCAGTTAGGGTAAGATATAAACAGCTATTGGAGGATAGATGGACTAATGAGAGCATAGGCAATGGGGTCGAAGAGGTAGGGGGTAGGTTTAAAAAATGTAGTGTTAGAGTGTTCAGCAGAAGTTTGTGGTTACAGGAAAGTGGGTGCGGGAGGGAAGAGGAGCGATTGTGGAATGATAATGTGAAGAGAGTAATAAGGGAGAAAAAGTTAGCAAAATGAGAAGTTTTTAAAAAAGTAGAAGTGATGCAAGGAGGGAAGAGTATATGGAGAAAAAGAGAGAGGTTAAGAGAGTGGTGAAGCAATGTAAAAAGAGAGCAAATGAGAGAGTGGGTGAGATGTTATCAACAAATTTTGTTGAAAATAAGAAAAAGTTTTGGAGTGAGTTTAACAAGTTAAGAAAGCCTAGAGAACAAATGGATTTGTCAGTTAAAAATAGGAGAGGAGATTATTAAAGGGAGAGTTAGGGGTAATTGGGAAGATGGAGGGAATATTTTGAGGAATTGTTAAATGTTGATGAAGATAGGGAAGCTGTGATTTTCGTGTATAGGGCAAGGAGGGAAAAACATCTTGTAGGAGTGAGGAAGAGCCGTTGTGATGTGGGGGAAGTTTCGTGAGGGAGTAGGTAAAATGAAAGGGGGTAAGGCAGCCGGGATTGATGAGATAAAATAAAATGAAAAAAAGCAGGTGGGGATATAGTTTTGGAGTGGTTGGGCAATTATTTAATAAATGTATGGAAGAGGTTAAGATACCTAGGGATTGGCAGAGAGCATGCATAGTTCCTTTGTATAAAAAGGGAAAGGGGATAAAAGAGGGTGCAAAAATTATAGGGGGATAAGTCTGTTGAGTATACCCGGCAAAGTGTATGGTAGAGTTAATATTGAAAGAATTAAGAGTAAGACGGAGAATAGGATAGCAGATGAACAAGGAGGCTTTAGGAAAGGTAGGGGGTGTGTGGACCAGGTGTTTACAGGTGAAACATAAAGTGAACAGTATTTAGATAAGGCTAAAGAGGTCTTTGTGGCATTTATGGATTTGGAAAAGGCGTATGACAGGGTGGATAGGGGGGCAATGTGGCAGATGTTGCAGGTGTATGGTGTAGGAGGTAGGTTACTGAAAGCAGTGAAGAGTTTTTATGAGGAAAAGTGAGGCTCAAGTTAGAGTATGTAGGAAAGAGGGAAATTATTTCCCAGTAAAAGAAAGGCCTTAGACAAGGATGTGTGATGTCACCGTGGTTGTTTAATATATTTATAGATGGGGTTGTAAGAGAAGTAAATGCGAGGGTCTTGGCAAGAGGCGTGGAGTTAAAAGATAAAGAATCACACATAAAGTGGGAGTTGTCACAGTTGCTCTTTGCTGATGACACTGTGCTCTTGGGAGTTTCTGAAGAGAAGTTGCAGAGATTGGTGGATGAATTTGGTAGGGTGTGCAAAAGAAGAAAATTGAAAGTGATACAGGAAAGAGTAAGGTTATGAGGATAACAAAAAGATTAGGTGATGAAAGATTGGATATCAGATTGGAGGGAGAGAGTATGGAGGAGGTGAATGTATTCAGATATTTGGGAGTGGACGTGTCAGCGGATGGGTCTATGAAAGATGGGGTGAATCATAGAATTGATGAGGGGAAAAGGGTGAGTGGTGCACTTAGGAGTCTGTGGAGACAAAGAACTTTGTCCTTGGAGGCAAAGAGGGGAATGTATGAGAGTATAGTTTACCAACGCTCTTATATGGGTGTGAAGCATGGGTGATGAATGTTGCAGTGAGGAGAAGGCTGGAGGCAGTGGAGATGTCATGTCTGAGAGCAATGTGTGGTGTGAATATAATGCAGAGAATTCGTAGTTTGGAAGTTAGGAGGAGGTGCGGGATTACCAAAACTGTTGTCCAGAGGGCTGAGGAAGGTTGTTGAGGTGGTTCGGACATGTGGAGAGAATGGAGCGAAACAGAAATAACTTCAAGAGTGTATCAGTCTGTAGTGGAAGGAAGGCGGGGTAGGGGTCGGCCTAGGAAAGGTTGGAGGGAGGGGTAAAGGAGGTTTTGTGTGCGAAGGCTTGGACTTCCCGCAGGCATGCGTGAGCGTGTTTGATAGGAGTGAATGGAGACAAATGGTTTTTAATACTTGACGTGCTGTTGGGGTGTGAGCAAAGTAACATTTATGAAGGGTTCAGGGAAACCGGCAGGCAGACTTGAGTCCTGGAGATGGAAATACAGTGCCTGCACTCTGAAGGACGGGTGTTAATGTTGCAGTTTAAAAACTGTAGTGTAAAACACCCTTCTGGCAAGACAGTGATGGAGTGAATGATGGTGAAAGTTTTTCTTTTTCGGGCCACCCCTTTCCCTTGGTGGGAATGGGCCCCTTGTGATAAAAAAAAAATAATATATGTAAATAATATAAAAATTTTATAATATTTTTAATAAATTTTATATATAAAAATATATATAATATATATAAAATTAGTAAATATATATAATATATATAAATATAAAAAATTTTATATTAAGGGTAAAGGCTTTTTCAAAACATAACCCCTTCTGTAAGTTTTAACCTATATCACCGAGATCTATGGAAAAAAAACAGGGGGGATTATAACTCCGTAACTACGACGTGACTGTAAAATTGTCTCTTGGGCATTGTCAACCCCGACTGGTGACTCTTAGTTTGAGGTCTGTGAAGAGACTTCAAAAAGCAAAATGCCCCTTTTAAAAAAGTTTGCACTTTTGATTTTTGACCTGCGTGAGTTGACTTTTTTCAAGGTTTTTGTTTTTTTGATACCATGCGTAAGTAAAATGCAAAAAAGCAAAAATTTTTGAAGATAAACTAAATTCCAAAAAAAAAATGAAATATAATTTTTTTCTCTCAAAATGTGCTGGGGTTCTTTTGTTTTACCAAAAAAATTCTAATTTTTTCCCGAGTACCAAAAAAACAATATTTTGCTTTTTTTTAAACCAACCTTGAATTATTTAAAAGTTTTAAAAAAAAGTGTCCCAAAATTCCTACTTTGTTTTTGTAAAAAAAGTATGGGGATGGAGGAAGATACGTGGTGGGGTTGGAGTCTGGTGTGTTTGTGGAAATGTGAGTAAGCCAGTAATTATACGTGGGTTTTGGGGTTTGGGGTCTGGTAAATGGGGTTTTGGAGTGTGAGTAAGCCAGTAATGAACTGGCTGGGGTTGGAAATTGGTAGTGTTTTTGGAGTGTGAGTAAACCAGTAATGATACGTGGGTGGGGTTTGGAGTCTGGTAGTGTGGTGGGAGTGTGAGTAAGCCAGTAATGATACGTGGCTGGGGTTGGAGTCTGGTAGTGTGGTGGAGTGTGAGTAAGCCAGTAATGATACGTGGCTGGGGTTGGAGTCTGGTAGTGTTGTGGAGTGTGAGTAAGCCAGTAATGATACGTGGCTGGGGTTGGAGTCTGGTAGTGTGGTGGAGTGTGAGTAAGCCAGTAATGATACGTGGCTGGGGTTGGAGTCTGGTAGTGTGGTGGAGTGTGAGTAAGCCAGTAATGATACGTGGCTGGGGTTGGAGTCTGGTAGTGTGGTGGAGTGTGAGTAAGCCAGTAATGATACGTGGCTGGGGTTGGAGTCTGGTAGTGTTGTGGAGTGTGAGTAAGCCAGTAATGATACGTGGCTGGGGTTGGAGTCTGGTAGTGTTGGTGGAGTGTGAGTAAGCCAGTAATGATACGTGGCTGGGGTTGGAGTCTGGTAGTGTTGTGGAGTGTGAGTAAGCCAGTAATGATACGTGGCTGGGGTTGGAGTCCGGTAGTGTTGTGGAGTGTGAGTAAGCCAGTAATGATACGTGGCTGGGGTTGGAGTCCGGTAGTGTTGTGGAGTGTGAGTAAGCCAGTAATGATACGTGGCTGGGGTTGGAGTCTGGTAGTGTTGTGGAGTGTGAGTAAGCCAGTAATGATACGTGGCTGGGGTTGGAGTCCGGTAGTGTTTTTGGAGTGTGAGTAAGCCAGTAATGATACGTGGCTGGGGATTGAGTCTGGTAGTGTTGTGGAGTGTGAGTAAGCCAGTAATGATACGTGGCTGGGGTTTTGGGGTTGGTAGGTGTGGAGTTGAGTAACCAGTAATGATACGGGTGGGGTTGGAGTCTGGTAGTGTTGTGGGGTGAGTAACCAGTAAAAAAACTGGGGTGGGGTTGGGTCTGGTTTGTGGGTGGAGTGTGAGTAAGCCTAAGATACGTGGGGTGGGGTTGGATCGGTGTTGGTGGAGTGTGAGTAACCATAATGATACGTGGGTGGGGTTGGAGCTGGGTAGTGTGGTGGGTGTGGGGTAACCGTAATGATACGTGGGGTGGGGTTGGAGTCTGGTATGTTGTGGATGTGAATAAGCCAGTAATGATTTTCGGGCTGGGGTTGGGTCTGGTATGTTGTGGGGTGTGGAAGCCCCGTAATGACGTGGCTGGGGGGTTTGGGGTCTGGTAGTGTGGGGGAAATTGAGTAAACCATAATGATTTGTGGGGGGTTGGAGTTGGTAGTGGGTGGGGTGTGGAGTAAGCCCTAAGATACGTGGCTGGGGTTTGGAGTCTGGTATGTTGGGGGGGTGTGAGAAGCCGGAATGATACGGGCTGGGGGTTGGGGTTGGGATGTGGTGGAGTGTGGTAAGCCAGAATGATACGGGTGGGGTTGGGTTTGGTAGTGTTTTGGATGTGGTAAGCCAGTAAATACGTGGTGGGGTTGGAGTCTGGTATGTGGTGGGTGTGATAACCAAAAATGATACGTGGTGGGGGTTTGGGGTTGGAGGGGTGGAGTGTGATAAGCCTAAGAAACTGGCTGGGGTTGGGCTGGAGTGTGGTGGAGTGTGGGGAAGCCCGTAAAAGATAGTGGCTGGGGGTTTGGGTTGGTAGTGTTGTGGAGTGGGGAGTAAGCAGTAATGTACGGGCTGGGGTTGGAGTCTGGTGTTTGGGAGTGTGGTAAGCAGTAAAGTACGTGGCTGGGGGTTTGGGGTCTGGTGTGTGGTGGAGTAGAGTAAGCCAGTAAAGATACGTGGCTGGGGTTTGGAGTTGGTGTTGTGGGGTGGAATAAGCCCTAATGTACGTGGGGTGGGGGTTGAGTCTGGTAGTGTTGTGGAGTTGAGTAAACCAGTAATGATCGTGGCTGGGGTTGGAGTTGGTTTGTGTGGTGGAGTGTGAGTAAGCCAGTAAAAGATACTGGGGGGGTTGGAGTCGGTAGTGTTGTGGAGTGGAGTAAACCCCGAAGTACGTGGTGGGGGGGAGGTTGGGAGTGTGGTGGAGTGTGAGTAAGCCAGTAATGATACGGGCTGGGGTTGGGGTCCCGGGAGGTGGTGGAGTGTGAGTAACCATAATGTACGTTGGGTGGGGGTTGGGGTTGGATGTGGTGGGTGTGAGTAAGCCAGCAATATGTGGCGGGGGGTTTGGAGTTGGTGTGTGGTGGGTGTGGGGAAGCCCGAATGATACCGGCCGGGTTATCTGGTGTGTTTAGGTAAAAGCCAGATTACTGGCTTTAGTTGGTATGTGGTGGGGGTGAGTAACCGTAAAGATACGTGGGGGGTTGGGTTTTGGTATGTTGTGGGGTGGAGTAAGCCAGTAATGAAGGGCTGGGGTTGGAGTCGGTATGTGGGGGAGTTTGGGGTAAACCGTAAAAGATACGGGCTGGGGTTGGAGTCTGGTGTGTGTCGAGTGTGTTACCCGTAATGATACGTGGGTGGGGTTGGGGGTCTGGTAGTGTGGGGATTTGAGTAAGCCAGCAATAAGTGGCTGGGGTTGGGATTGGTAGGTGGGGGGAGTGTGAGTAAACCCGTAATTTTACGTGGTTGGGGGGTTGGGTTGGAGTGTGGTGGAGTGTGAGTAAGCCATAAAAGATACGTTTGGTGGGGTTGGAGTTGGTAAGTGTTGTGGAGTGTGAGTAAAGCCAGTAATGATACGGGGCTGGGGTTGGAGTCTGGTATGTGGTGGAGGGGTTTAGAAGAAAAAATGTCGTGGGGGGTTTGGAGTCTGGTTTTGTGGTGGAGTGTGAGAAGAAATAATTATACGGGGTGGGGTTGGATCTTTTGTTGTGGGGTGTGAGAAGCCTTAAAGATACTGGCTGAGGTTGGAGTCTGGTAGTGTGGTGGAGTGTGATTAAGCCGTAAAATACGTGGCGGGGGGGAGTTGGTAGTGTGGTGGAGTGTTAGTAAACCAGTAAGATAGTGGCTGGGGTTGGATTTGGAGTGTGGTGGGTTGAGTAAGCCAGTAATATACGTGGCTGGGGGTTTGGGGTCTGGTAGTGTGGGGGGGAGTGTGAGTAAACCAGTAATGAAAACGTGGCTGGGGTTTGGAGCTGGGGATGGGTGGAGTGTGGTAAGCCCGTAATGATACTGGCTGGGGTTGGAGTTGGTAGTGTTGGGGTGTGAGAAACCCGTAAGATACTGGCTGGGGGGTTGGAGTCTGGAGTTGGGGGGAGTGTGAGTAAGCCAGCAATAGTGGCTGGGGGGTTTGGGGTTTGGGAGTTGGTTGGGGTGGAAAGCCCGTAATGATCGTGGCGGGGTTTGGGGTCTGGTAGTGGGGTGGGTGTGAGTAAGCCACAAATTTGGGGGGGTTGGAGTTGGTGTGTTTGGAGGGGGGAGTAAAACCATAATATACGTGGTGGGGGGTTTGGGGTTGGGAGTGTGGTGGAGTGTGAGTAAGCCAGTAATGATACGTGGCTGGGGTTTGGGGTTGGGGTTTTTGGGGTGAGAAGCCATAAGTACTGGGGGGTTGGAGTCGGGTAGTTTGGGATTGTGAGTAAGCCAGTAATGTACTGGCTGGGGGGGGATTGGTATTTTTGGGGGAGTGTGAGAAAACCCGTAAGATACTGGCTGGGGGTTTGGGGTCTGGTAGTGTGGTGGGTGTGAGTAACCAGTAAAAATACGTGGCGGGTTGGGGGGTTGGGGGTGTTGTGGAGTGTGAGTAAGCCAGTAATGTACGTGGCGGGTTGGAGTTGGTAGTGTTTTGGAGTGTGGTAAACCCGTAATGATAGTGGGTGGGGTTTTGGGGTCTGGTAGTGTGGTGGAGTGTGGTAAGCATAAAGATACGTGGCTGGGGTTGGAGTCTGTAGTGTGGTTTAGTGGAGTAAGCAGCAATATGTGGCTGGGTTGGAGTCTGGTATGTGGTGGAGTGGGTAAAACCCGTAATGATACGTGGGTTTGGGTTGGAGTCTGTAGGTGGGGGAGTGTGAGTTTTTCCAGTAAAGATACGTGGCTGGGGTTGGGGGTTGTAGTGTTGGGGAGGTGAGTAAACCTAATGTACGTGGTGGGGTTGGAGTCTGGAGTGTTGGGGATTTTTGGGGTAAGCCAGTAATGATACGGGGTGGGGTTGGAGTTGGTAGTGTTTGGGGGGGTTTTGAGTAAGCCCGTAATTTTTCGTGGTGGGGTTTGGGTCTGGTAGTTGTGGGGGGTGTGAGAAAGCCCTAAAAAGATCTGGCTGAGGTTGGGGTTTTTTAGTGTTTTGGGTGTGAGAAGCCGTAATGTTTCGTGGTGGGGGTTGGATCTGGTAGTGTTGTGGAGTGTGAGTAAAACCAGTAAAGATGTGGTGTTTTTGGAGTCTGGTAGTGTGGTGGGTGTGAGTAAGCCAGAATGATACGGGTGGGGTTGAGTCTGGTAGTTTTGTGGAGTGTGAGAAGCCCGTAATGATAGGGTGGGGTTTGGAGTCTGGGAGTGTGGGGGGGAGTGTGAGTAAGCCGTAAAGATACGTGGCTGGGGGTTGGAGTCTGGTAGGGGGGAGTGTGAGTAAGCCAGTAATGATACTGGCTGGGGTTGGGGTCTGGTGTGTGGGGGTGTGAGTAAGCCCAAAAGGGGACGTGGCTGGGGGGGATCGGTAGTGTGGTGGAGTGTGAGTAAAAACCAGTAATGAAACGTGGCTGGGGTTGGATCTTTTAGTGTGGTGGAGTGTGGGGTAAGCCAGTAATGATACTGGGTGGGGTTGGGTTGGGGAGTGTTGTGGAGTGTGGAACCATAAAGTACGTGGCGGGGTTGGAGTCTGGATGTGTTGGAGTGTGAGTAAGCCCAAATGTGGTGGGGGGTTGGGGGTCATAAATAACTCAGGAGTCCAGCTCCTGGCACAATGTGTGCGTGTTATTGCTCGCTGTTTCCCCTATACGAAAAGTCAATGAAAAAGGGTAGGGGGGTTTTCTAGTTTATCTTTAATGAACAATAGCAATAAAATAAATTAATTTTGGGATTAATTTCCATTAGGGGTTACTATGCTAATTCATTTTCTTACAATCTTTAATTTCTCCAAATGAAAATGAAAAATTTTGATTTTATCTGTGGAAAAAAAAATATATCCGGGCTTATTTAAAAATTTTCATTTATAATGAATAGACTTTTTGGTTTTAATGTTTAAAGTTTTCTGTGATTTTATTTGGGAAATTTAAATTTCCCAATTACATGATTGTTTGCAAAAATTTTTTATAAGGCATGTGTGAAGTCAGCACAAGGGGTGGTGCTGAGCCCAGAAAAACGGGTTTTGTGAAATAAAATAATAATAATAATAATAAAAAAATAATAAAAATAATAAAAAAACGTGGGAGCAAAAAGACGTAACCTTTTTCGGCGCAGTACACACCCCAAATTTTCAGGGTATTCCCCCAACAGCGAACCAGGTTTCTAAGAGTGAAGGGGCCCGTCGTTCAAAAAGTGACCAGGTTTTTAGCCAAAAAGAAGATGGTTTTGGCCCAACGCAGAGGTTATGTGGGTACCGCTTCCTGTCTGCCCCTTTTCATTCCCCTTCTAAAACGGGTTAAGCACGGTCTGCTATCTTGTGGCTTCTATTTTTTCTTTGCTTACGTGGGGGTGCACTATATTATCTCGTACATAGTGTCAAAATTTCGTTCTTAAATTTTTTGGGGAAGGTAATATAAGTCTAAATTTTTCTACTGTGTTTATTTTTCTCTCATTACACCCCCGGGTAACAGGCCATTTGGGAAACCCGGTTTAATAAAAAAAAAACCATAAAAATTTAACTCATTCGGGTTATAAATAAACTGGGTTGTTTTAACCTTGATGTTTTGATCGCAAATCTCAGTTTGTTTAGTGTCATTCACGTAAAAATAAATGAAATCTTATGAGTAATATCTAGGCCGTTATTAACATTCATAATCATTATATTATGCATTTAGTATATGCATAATATAGTATATACATGTAGTATATGCATAAAGTGTCTGCTTTGTAAACTAATTGTTCTTAACGCCAACTCATATATTCTTTAAAAATTAAAGAAATTCCTATGTCATACAAACACACCACGTTACGGGAGGTGTCTGAACCCATGGCGAATGAGTTTAAACTCGGCCAACTGGCTACAAGAGGTTCAAACCCAAACCGTTCCGTGGTTTGTTTGCAATTGCATTATTACGATTTCTCGAGTCATACAAACGTATTTACATTAGTTTTTTTTCGCGTGTTCAGTATAGCTCTGCCTCTCCGGTGTCCAGCAGTCGTCTCTTATCAAGTTAATTGTCAGGTTTCCTTTGCCAGTCTTCTCCATTACGGGTGTCTTGGTGCGGTTGTTCACTATGGCTGCTCTATCTCACAAAAACTAAGTTTAGATCTGAATTCAGCGTGAAGCAAGGCCATTGTTGGCCAGTGTCATTAAACATTCTACCTGGAGGATATTCGGGGGTCAACGCCCCCACGGCTCGGTCCATGACCAGGCCTCGCGGTGGATCAGGGCCTGATCAACCAGGCTGTTACTGATGCCCGAACGTAGTTCAACATACTATTGTTTTTTTTCAGTAACATACGAAACACAGCCCTGCTGATCCGGCACCGACTTTAGGTATCTGTTCAACTCCCTGAAGGCAGCCAGGGGTCTATTGGTAATTCCCATTATGCCTGGTGGGAGGCTGCTGAACAGTCTTGGGCCCCGGACACTATTGTGCTTTCTATTAGTGTACCAATGGCGCCCCCTACTATTTATTGGGGGTATTTTGAACCGCCTACCCAGTCTTTTGCTTTCGTAGGAAGCGACTTATTTGTGCAAATTAGGAATCATTCCTTCTAGGATTTTCCAGACGTAGATTATGATGTATCTATCTCGCCTGTGCTTCCAAGCGTTCCCAGTAGTTAAGGTGTTTGACGGAACTTATATTTGCAGTAAAGGTTTTCCGTACATTCTCTAGATCTGGAATTTCACCTGCTTTGAATGGCGATGTTAATGTACAGCAGTATTCTAGCCTATAACAAAAAGTGATTTAAAAAGGATCATCATTGGCTTGGCATCTCTTGTTTTGAACCCTCTCATTATCCATCCTATCATTTCCTTCGCGGAAGTTATAGTGGCACTGTTGTGTTCTTTGAAGATGAGATCCTCAGACATTACCACTCCCAGGTCTTTCACATAATTTTTCTGTTTTATTGATTAATGAGAGTTTGTAGTATACTCAGTTCTAGTTATTATCTCCTTCACTTTTCCATAACGGAGTAGTTGGAATTTGTCTTCATTAAACATCATATTGCTTTCGGTTGCCCATTGGAAAACTTGGTTTGTATCTTCTTGGAGATTTACCGTGTCCTTAATGGACAACAGTCTCATGAATATCCTGGTATCGTCTGTAAAGGATGGCACGGTGCTATGGTTTATATCTCTGTCTGTGTCTGATATGAGGATAAAGAACATTAGGGGGCAAGTACTTTGCCTTGTGGAACAGAGCTTTTCACTATGGCAACTTCCAATTTAACTCTGTTTACCACTACTCTTCGTGTTCGATTGGTTAGAAAGCTGAAGATCCATCTGACCACTTTGCCAGTTATCCCTTTAGCACGTATTTTGTGCACTATTACACCATGGTCGCACTTGTCAAAAACTTTTGCAAACTCTGTGTATATTACATCTGCTTCTGTTTGTCTTCTAGTGCATCCAAGACCATATCATAGTGGTCCAGTAGTTGAGAATGGCAGGAGCTACCTGCTCTGAACCCATGTTTTTGGTAATCCAAGTGGTGTGCAATCATGCTTCTTAGCACTCTCTCAAAGATTTTGATGATGTGGGACGTTAGAGCTATTGGTCTATAGTTCTTAGCTGTTGCTTTGTTGTCACCTTTATGGAGTGAGGCTATATCTGTTAGTTTTAGTGACTGTGGAATTTCACTCCATAGCATACTTAGGGCACGAGAAAGACGTTTATTGCAGTTCTTAGTGAATACAGAATTCCACGAGTCTGGGCCTGGGACTGAGTGCATGGGCATGTTGTCAATGGCTTTCTCAAAGTCCAGTGAAGTTAGGTTTATATAAAAAATTTGGCATACATTGACGGAGTTTTGAGGATCATTCATGAAAAAAAATAATTTGGATGGTCGATCTTTAGACTGATTCGTGGCTTGGTAAACACAGAGTCGTACTGAGATATCTGTATGTCACTCATTTCTTTGTTGTCATCTGTGTAAGTCCCATCTTGTCTGAGCAAGGGCCCGATATTAGATGCGGTTTTTTACTTATTTTTTGCATATACAATGAAATATTTCGAATTTCTTTCAGTTTCACTAATCGCTCTTAGCTTCTCCTCTCTCTCCTGGATCTTGTATGAATCCTTTAACTTAAGTTCGATACTTTCCACTTCCCTGGTCAGCTCTTCCTTCCGTGTATCAGATAATCTAGTGTTCTTGAAGAGCTCAGTGATTCTTCGTCGTCTTCAGTAGAGGGAGCGTCTTTCTGTCTCCAGTTTACTTCTCTTCTTTTTTCTTAGGAAAATGTGCCTTGAACATACTTCAGCTGCCAGGAAGTTGATCCTTTCAAAGCACTGGATTGGATCCATGTTATGTAAAATATGGTTCACCTGATCCCAGTTGATATTTTTGTTGTTGAAGTTGAATTCGATGAAAACACTTTCATAGCTGAGTGCATTTTGCCCGTCAGGACCCCTGTGCATGTAAGTCTCGACTTTGATTAGAGTGTAATTGGAATTAGTCGTTTTTTGATATTATGTTTCTTACCAGGTCCTTATTATTTGTGAAAATAAAAGCAAGTTTGTTCTCCAGTCTTGTTGGATCAACTATCTACTGATTTAAGGTGTGTTTATTGTAGAGATTTAGCAGCTCATGTGTGTGATTTTTTATCTGCGCTGCCTCCAGGGATTGTTTCTGCTATAACATTATTTTCTACATTGACCGAGGAAATAAAATATTTCTGTTAGATAATTAATTAATAAGCAACTTGACTCTTGTTCTTTATATTAGAGATGGTGAGTAAACTGCAGAGATATTTACGTAGTTGACAATATTCATGAATTCTCTCTACTCTGAGAAGGTGATATTCCATTAATATTAATTTAGCTCAGAGTGATCATTTATCTTCAGTGAGCTCCCTCATTGTGGGTAATTACCGTAGTTCAAATTTCTCTCTCTGCCTCGACTTCATATACCATAAATTACTTATATCATCATATTAACTTAATTTATCTTTTGAACTTCAATATAACCCAAAAGATCTATTAAAGAATATCCATCTTAAAAATACCACTAATGTTGATATATTAATAATCAATCAAAAAATATAATATATTTGAGAAGAACGCATTGAATCTTCCTGGTATATAGATGGACCTCGGTTTAAGTAGCTTTCCAGTATTCTCTTTATCCTTTGGGATTTTGGACAAGTTTTGAGAAGAATGAGAATGTATGTACCATGAAAGCTTCTGGGCTTCGGGAGAGTTGGGTGTCAGCGCCGCCTTGCTGAAAGACCCGTTACTGAAAAAACGGAGGACTGTGATATTGAGACCGGCTGAGATAACTGAACTTCACACTACTGACCACATGAACACTGCGAGATCACTTTATGAGAAAAGACATTCCAATCATGAATTGCTATAAAAAAAAAACAGACTTTATAAAGTAGAGAAAAACATAGTTAGTTTAATATGTTTATTATGCACCCCATACCCATCCTGTGGGCGGTAGTCAAAAGATTACAGAGGTACATAATTGGTCCAGGGACTGGACTCCAAAGTTTTGATAGCTGAGCAAGTTACAGAGGTAATGAACTCACAATTTACAAAGGTAATGAACTCACAATTTACAAAGGTAATGAACTCCAGGTAAGTCTGGTCACAATCATGACAAGTTACAAAGGTATTTACAGATTACAGAGGTACGTAATGGGTCCAGGGACTGGGCCCCCAAAGTTTTGATAGCTGAAAACATATAATCCGAAAAAAGTATTTAAGATTAAATTTTGAAATATCCGGATTTCCATACAAATTTCCCACCTCTATTAATAAACAAATATTATATTAATAGTCCTAGCACTAAAAATATTCTTTTAATAAGCATAAAGGAAAACAAAACATAAATATATTTTCATTTTTATTAAATAAATTTTAATAAAATCCAACTACATTAATTAAATAATATACTCCAGAATTACCTTACCACATTAAGTACAAATATGTAAATGTAATCTACCATCAGCTTAAATGTAATGTACCATCAGCTTAAATGTAATGTACCATCAGCTTAAATGTTATGTACCATCAGCTTAAATGTTATGTACCATCAGCTTAAATGTTATGTACCATCAGCTTAAATGTAATGTACCATCAGCTTAAATGTTATGTACCATCAGCTTAAATGTAATGTACCATCAGCTTAAATGTTATGTACCATCAGCTTAAATGTAATGTACCATCAGCTTAAATGTTATGTGCCATCAGCTTAAATGTAATGTACCATCAATTTAAATGTTATGTACCATCAGCTTAAATGTTATGTACCATCAGCTTAAATGTAATGTACCATCAGCTTAAATGTTATATACCATCAGCTTAAATGTTATGTACCATCAGCTTAAATGTAATGTACCATCAGCTTAAATGTAATGTACCATCAGGTTTTTAAATGTATGTACCATCAGCTTAAATGTAATGTACCATCAGCTTAAATGTTATATACCATCAGCTTAAATGTTATGTACCATCAGCTTAAATGTAATGTACCATCAGCTTAAATGTAATGTACCATCAGTTTAAATGTTATGTACCATCAGCTTAAATGTAATGTACCATCAGCTTAAATGTTATGTTATCCATCAGCTTAAATGTATGTACCATCAGCTTAAATGTATGTACCATCAGCTTAAATGTAATTGTACCATCAGCTTAAATGTTATGTACCATCAGCTTAAATGTTATGTACCATCAGCTTAAATGTAATGTACCATCAGCTTAAATGTTATATACCATCAGCTTAAATGTTATGTACCATCAGCTTAAATGTAATGTACCATCAGCTTAAATGTAATGTACCATCAGCTTAAATGTTATGTACCATCAGCTTAAATGTTATGTACCATCAGCTTAAATGTAATGTACCATCAGCTTAAATGTAATGTACCATCAGCTTAATATGTTAATATTTCCATCAGCTTAAATGTTAATGTACCATCAGCTTAAATGTAATGTACCATCAGCTTAAATGTTATGTACCATCAGCTTAAATGTTATGTACCATCAGCTTAAATGTAATGTACCATCAGCTTAAATGTAATGTACCATCAGCTAAATGTATGTACCAATCAGCTTAAATGTTATGTACCATCAGCTTAAATGTAATGTACCATCAGCTTAAATGTAATGTAC
Source organism: Cherax quadricarinatus (assembly GCF_026875155.1). Lineage (NCBI taxonomy): Eukaryota > Metazoa > Arthropoda > Malacostraca > Decapoda > Parastacidae > Cherax > Cherax quadricarinatus. Next base: position 57,843,299 of record NC_069418.1, on the reverse strand, counting down.
CATCAGCTTAAATGTTATGTACCATCAGCTTAAATGTTATGTACCATCAGCTTAAATGTTATGTACCATCAGCTTAAATGTAATGTACCATCAGCTTAAATGTAATCTACTTAGCCATCAGCTTAAATGTAATGTACCATCAGCTTAAAAGTAATGTACCATCAGCTTAAATGTAATGTACCATCAGCTTAAATGTTAAATGTAACCATCAGCTTAAATGTTATGTACCATCAGCTTAAATGTTATGTACCATCAGCTTTAAATGGTAATGTACCATCAGCTTAAATGTTATGTACCATCAGCTTAAATGTAATGTACCATCAGCTTAAATGTTATGTACCATCAGCTTAAATGTAATGTACCATCAGCTTAAATGTTATGTACCATCAGCTTAAATGTAATCTACTTCAGCTTAATGTTAGCCACAAGTGACATTTAATGGAAGTACCTGAATATATTGCGGTTTGAAGGTATTGTTATGAATGAAATAATGTGGAACTCACTTAAGCTTTAGCCGGCAATGAAGGTGACCAATGGTAAGCTTCAAGACATCAATGAAGGTGAGAAATGGTAAGCTTCAAGACATCAATGAAGGTGACCAATGATAAGCTTCAAGACAGCAATGAAGGTGACCAATGGTAAGCTTCAAGACATCAATGAAGGTGACCAATGATAAGCTTCAAGACAGCAATGAAGGTGACCAATGGTAAGCTTCAAGACATCAATGAAGGTGACCAATGATAAGCGTCAAGACAGCAATGAAGGTGACCAATGGTAAGCTTCAAGACATCAATGAAGGTGACCAATGATAAGCTTCAAGACATCAATGAAGGTGACCAATGGTAAGCTTCAAGACCTCAATTTCTCGAATGATATTGCAATACACAGAAGGGAAATTATATTATGGTAAAAGGGGCCGGGGAGTTATAACAGTAAGGTATTAGCTAGACTCACTGAAATTTAAAATTTATTTAGCAATAGAGGTGCTGGAAGTCTCATGATTCAAAAAATTAATGTATTTAAATTATTAAAAACTTTCGTCGAATACTTAATTGAAAAAAGAAAAAAAATGAAGTATAAAATATATATATATAATGAAACTATCATACAATATTAATGTATTAAAATATTATATATATGTATATAATATAGAAAATGCAATGTAATTATATAATCAATAATACCAATTATAAATATAGCTATATAAGTATATATATAATCGACACAGAAAGGTAAAATGGTGCTTAAGCAAAAAACCAATTAAAGTTAAGTCCTATCTGAAGATAACTTAGCTAATAATCCAATGATAACAAGCTCAATTGTACCATGGTATTCAACACATAAAATGATAAGTTTAGATTAAGTTACCAATAATTATTAAAAAGCAAACAGATGACAATTATTTTATTTGTTAAGATTCAGAATGATTTTTGGGAAATATATTGCATTAACACAATATTTTCGCTTTGCCTTTTTACGTGCAAAAGAATCATGTGCTATGTAAGCTCAAAATCTGAAGTTCAAGAGCCAACCTGAGGACCAGATGGAAGCCTATCCAGATCCATCATGAGTTCTGCCTATACCTCTCCGATATGACAATTTTCATTAACTTCAACGTCTGCAACAGGGACCATCTGATCTGTTAATTCGTCATACATTCACATATACTGAAAGGCTCCCTCAAACCCATCTCGTCACAGGTGACTCTGGCACTTCATCAGACCATGAGTGCCTGAACTTCCCTCAGTATTTTCTATCCATTGCACTTACATGTTATACTATGGTCTCAACAGCTGCTGCAACTTAGTCTGTTTAAAGTGAACTATACTCAGAAATGCTTCTTACGTGAACGCAATGTCCCAACCCCTATCTTCTTTCTTACAATTACCATGTCAAAACTTAGTCGTATTTGGAACACAGGATTATCCTATTTTCTGATAATACGTCTGGTTTTGATATATAATTCTAGTCCTTTATAATGGGCCACTTACTCATGATTGATCTTTACTATACTTTAATAACTGCATATCAGTACATCTGTACGATAGGTAAAATTGCATGCCTTTTTCCTCGTCCTTTTGATCTTATAAATCTATGGAGTCCAATTAATTTGCTGTCTTCCATACTTCAGGTAGTCGCCCTGTTTCAATAGATGTGTTGAAGATTGTTGTTATTGGTACACAGAGCACCTCTGCTCCCTCTCTCAGGACACAAGGAGAGATGTTATCCGGCTCCATCGCCTTTGAGATATATCTAGTTCGCTTTGCAGCCTATTCCCCTCCTCCTCGGTTGTATGTATCGTGTCCAGCAGTTGTTGGTTTATCCACCTCTCCGTCTTTCTGGAGTCCTTTGTCTCCATTGTGAATACTTCTTTGAATCTCATGTTGAGCTCCTTACATACATCAAAGTCGTTTCCCGTAAACTCCCGTCCTTCCTTCCTCAGCCTTATTACCTGGTCTTTAATTGTTGTTTCTTCCTGATGTGGCTGTACAACAGCTTTGGGTCTGACTTAGCTTTCGCTGCTATGTCATTTTCATATTGTACTTGGGCCTCATTCTTTACATATGCATAATAATTTCTTGCTCTTCGATTACTCTCCTTATTCTTCTGGATCCATTGCCTTCTTTACTTCTTCCATTCTGTAGTGCACTCGATTTTAGCCTTTCTACATCTTTAGGTGAATCAATGGCTCGTCCTGGCCTTATTATGTCTGTTGGATACAAACCTCTCCTCCGCTTACCTGTATATTGTTGTCATAAATTCTATCATCTTATTTACTGATTTAACTGCCAGTGCTCTGTCCCACTGAACCTGTTGCAGGAAGTTCCTCATGCCTGTGTAGTCCCCTCTCTTGTAGTTTGGTTTCATTCGTCCTGCCCTTCCTGCTTCCCTCTCCATTTGTAACTCTACTATGTATTCGAAGCTCAGAACCACGTGATCACTATCTCCGAGGGGCCTTTCATATGTGATGTTCTCAATATCTGCACTACTCAAGGTGAATACTAGGTCCAGTCTTGCTGGTTCGTCCTCTCCTGTCTCTCTGGCAGTGGCCCTAACGTGTTGATGCATGAAGTTTTCTACTATTACCTTCATCATCTGCATCATCTGGGCCCCCATGTGGCTCCAGGTTTTCCCAGTCGATTTTTTTGTGAATGAAATCACCCACAACCGGTAGCTTTTTCTTGCCCACATGGGTCCTTCTGGCCACTTCAGCCAGTGTGTCAACCATCTCTCTGTTACTTTTATCATATTCTTGTCTTGACCTCCTGCTGTGCTGTGGTGAGTTATATGTCACTGAAATCACCACCTTAGGATCTACATAAGAACATAAGAAAGAAGGAACACTGCAACAGGCCTACTGACCCATGCGGAGCAGGTCCCGGATTGGCCCAATGACCCACCCAACCCGGATTAGCCCAATGACCCACCCAGTGTGGTCACCTCCACTCAAGGAAGGAGCACGGCACCAGACCCAGCAGCACAAGCTAGTCAGGTCCAACTCACACCCATCCACACCCACTCGTGTATTTATCTAACCTATTTTTAAAACTACACAACGTTTTAGCCTCAATAACTGTACTCGGGAGTTTGTTCCACTCATCCACGACTATATTACTAAACCAGTGCTTTCCTATATCCTTCTTGAATCTGAATTTTTCCAACTTGAAACCATTGCTGGGAGTCCTGTCTTGGCTGGAAATTTTCAGCAGCTATTTACATCCCCTCTATTTATTCCTGTTTTCCATTTATACACCTTGATCATATCCTCCCTTATTCTACGCCTTTCGAGATAGTGCAGATTCAGGGCCCTCAGTCTATCCTCATAGGGAAGATTTCTGATACATGGAATCATCTTTGTCATCCTCCTTTGTACGTTTTCCAGTGCATTTATATCCATTCTGTAATACAGTGACCAGAACTGAGCAGCATAGTCTAAATGAGGCCTAACCAAGGATATATAGAGTTGAAGAACAACCTGAGGACTTCTATTATTTATACTTCTAGATATGAAGCCAAGAATTCTGTTAGCTTTATTGCGAACACTAATGCACTGTTGTCTTGGTTTTAGATTACTGCTAACCAGAACTCCTAAATCCTTTTCGCAATCGGTAGTATTAAGATCTACATTATTTCTGAATGTTTCTATAAAGTAGTCCCTTGTTTCTCCTGTCTCCTCTTTCCAGTTCCTCAAACTCATTTTTTTTTTTTGAGCAGTGCCACCCTCTCTGTTCTCTCTGTCTTTCCTCAGGATCTGATATTCAGTTGGAAAGATGAAATTTGTTATCATCACTGACAGCTTAGTTTCTGTGAGAGCTATGATGTCTGGTGATGCCTTTGTAATTCTTTCATGCCACTCCTTCCACTTATTTGTTATTCCATCACCGTTGGTGTACCACACGTGTGTGTGTGTGCGTGTGTGTGTGTGTGTGTGTGTGTGTGTGTGTGTGTGTGTGTGTGTGTGTGTGTGTGTGTGTGTGTGTGTGTGTGTGTATGTGTGTGTGTGTGCGCGCGCGCTCAGTCATTTGTACTCTCATCTTCTGGCTGCAGGGACGATTCTCAGATCCTGGTCCTGTCTCTTTTCTTGCTCCTCTTCAGATTCACTAACTCTTAGCCTAGTATGCCCTATCATACCTGCACTTAAAACTGTGTACGGAGCCTGCCTCCATCGCTTAGTCACCAAGATCGGTCCCTTCCTGACCGCTGTGAGACTGAAGAAATAATTCCTAACTCCCTGCGGCTCATCTGCGACTTTATCTTCCGGTGGCTACCAATTCTTGCCTCTGAAACTGCATATCTCTGTCTTCCTTAAGCGTTCTCCTAGCTAACAATACAGTGACTGAAGAAACTACGATTTTGTTAAGTATATGATAGACCAGAAGAACCTCAAGCAATTCAATACTAAAAAAGGCTGGCCATTGGAGCTGAAGTTAAAATGCGCAATATCAACTTGGTATTTATACACACAAACACAATGAACCAACACAAAAACAACAGAGAACAATGTTTTGGGTTACCAGTTGCTCATAGGCTGTAAAGATTATTACAAATATAATTAACAGAAAAAGGTTCAAGAGGAGGCCCCAGTTAGTGATACAAACATCCAAACGAGCGAAAGAGACGTAAAAAAAATTTCATAACATCCACAGAAAGTATTAAGATGCAGTTGAACCATCAATAAAGTTTACACTTGAACTCGAAAATGATGGCAAACTTCCTTTCCTCGATGTTCTAATGTGCAGATCTCCCGACAGTGACAAACTTCTCTTCTAAGTGTATAGAAAACCTACCAACAAGGACGATCTTATACACTTTTATTCACACCAAGACACCCGCACTAAGAGAGAGTCCTCATTGGCTTCTTGAGAGCTCTTCGCATCTCCAGCCCTTGTTTTCTAGAAGAAGAATACACTTACATAATACAAGCCTTTACACGTCTTCAGTTCCCATCTTTCTTCATCCGAGATTGCAGACTTAAGGCACAAGCTATTCTCAACAAACCGACCATGGAACAGCCCCCTAAGCAGTTCATAGTACTCCCATGTGGTGATGTTGCCACGAATACTCGCCGGGCACTTGCTATGAATAACATCAACGTTTCCACCATAAACACATCATCTATCAAAGACCTCACTACGAAACGCAGCCCCACACCTCTAACTTCTACAGCAGGCGTCTACACTATCCCCTGTGGGTTCTGTCCCAAGAAATATGTAGGCGAGACAAGCAGAGATCTTGCAGTCCGCTTGAATGAGCATCGAAATGCCTCTAACAGAGACGATGTAAGGTACGCCTGTGTCCTCCACATAGACTCCACGGGACATCTGATGAACTGGAATGAGGCACAACTCGTTCTCATCGAACCAGACCTCAGACGCCGAAGGTGCCTAGAAGCCTCACTAATCGCCGTCACCGACACTATAGAACGCAACACTGGAAACTACAAAATTTCAAAAACATTGGCATACATGATACTTAAGCACCACCAACCCAACAACACAGGAGTCACATGATTTCATCGTCTACCCGTCCTCATCATAGGCAGAGGTTGTTTTGATAAGGACCTGCCTCGCATGGGCCAGTAGGCCTTCTACAGCGTTCCTCCATTCTTATGTTCTTATGACATTCCTCAGGTCACGTGCGTCACACCTCACTTTCCGCCTATATATAATGCCTTTCTACCTCTGTATGTTAGAAGTGATCAAGGTCCCAGGACCGAAACGTTTTCTAATAAATATGTCATAGTGTTTGCTTACGTGTCTTTCTAAACCAATAAGAGAGTTAAACATATAAGTCCATACAAGAGTTCAGTATAAATGACAAAACTCACAGGGATCTCAGAAGACATCACGATGATTGGTTAGGAGCTTAAAAAGTGTTTAAAATTTTTCAAAGGTTAAAACTTCACAGCAGTTCACATGCGGAATGAACAACAAACTTTACAAATAAAGTGAGAGAGGACAGCTGGGGTGGCCTGGGTTGTCTTCAGGGATAACAGAGGAACTCGCCTCTTGCAACTGTGAAAACAACTTGGGGAAAAGTTTGAGAAAAACTTTTGAAAGCTGTCATCACGATACAATAAATCGCATCTTTCTGACCAGGCATGCAGGCAGCTGCCTATACCACAGACCAGGCATGCAGGCAGCTGCCTGTACCACAGACCAGGACATGTAGGGAGCTGCCTGTACCACAGACCAGACATGTAGGGAGCTGTCTCAGCCCTGAAGAGACATGCATGTAGTTGACTTTGCTACTCAATGTATGTAGGACACTATCTCAGGCAGCAAGAAATACACAAACCATACATACAGGTAGTAACCACAGTACACACAAAAGACATGCTGGGAGCTAATTCACCCACAGAGACCTAGTGATCAGACTAGATAGGCAGAGAACAGCTTATACATAAACCAGACATACTTCAACACACAGGCCAGACATACAGATTCTTCAGCACGAAGACTAGATATACAGGGAGCTGCCTCAGAAACAAACTAGATTTGCAGCAAGCTGCGTTAGTCACAGGGACTGGTTTCGTCTCCTAGAACAGACATCCACAGAGCTGCCTCAGTCACAGGGACTGGTTTCGTTTCCTTGAGCAGACATCCACAGAGCTGCCTCAGTCACAGGGACTGGTTTCGTTTCCTTGAGCAGACATCCACAGAGCTGCCTCAGTCACAGGGACTGGTTTCGTTTCCTTGAGCAGACATCCACAAAGCTGCCTCAGATACAGTGGCCACAAATATGTATTTATTCATCTTACATAACACCAGTCATGTTCCTTCAGTCACTAGAGTCATGCGCTGGTGGTACACAACCTATATTGTCTTCTGGCCTTCAGATGTGCTGTGACATTTTGAATTCTTATATGAGACTTGGGGGAAGGGGTGCAGCGAGGTTTTATTACTTAATTTGTAGTGAATGTTCCATCCATCATGACTCTCAGGTTATCAACTGGTATATATCACATTGTGTCTCTGCTTCTTTATGATACATTGCTGTATAAACCATACCCCGGCCGGGATTGAACCCGCGGTCAGAGAGTCTCAAAACTCCAGTCCGTCGCGTTAGCCACTAGACCAGCTAGCCACAATAAGATTCATCCAACTAGGTATATTTCTACACCATAGGAAGGTTAGCACAGGCACCACTGTGACCACAAATGCAAGTTTTTGAGACTCTCTGATCGCGGGTTCTATCCCCACCCGTGGTATGGTTTGTTTGCAATCGTGTCATTACGATTTCGTGAGTCATGTTGGTGACCATGCCTCGTGGTGGATCAAGGCCTGATCAACCAGGCTGTTACTGTTGGCCGCACGTAAACCGACGTATGAACCACAGCCCGGCTGATCAGTTACGCCATTTAAGAATGATATTGGGGAGATGATAGATGGGAAGTTACAGATAGTGGAAACATTGAGAAATTTTTTAGTAGATTTGGTAAATGCAGAAAATAATACATTATAAATACTGTAAGGAATATATATATATATATATATATATATATATATATATATATATATATATATATATATATATATATATATATATATATATATATATATATATATATATATATATATATATATTTATAAGTAAATGAGAAAGTGGAGGACGAAGCTAAGAATAGAAAGAAACTTGCATAAATCTTCAAAGGCTGATCGTATGAAATGGATAGAACTTTTCGTGGGTTTAGGCTGTGTAGGCACAAATTTTGTTACATTCTGAGCAATAACTGGAAAAATTCATCTTCTGGTAAACTTTAAACTTTACTGCTGATGAGTTTCTTTTGGTGAGAAATAAGTCACAGTGTTTGACTTGATTCGGTTAACTTAAGTTAAATTAACTTTATAATCTTGTGTATCTATACTGTGTACCCTCAAGATAGTTGTTAAGATAATGCATGTTATTTACACTAAACTCACATAAAACTTCCTTTCTTACTTTACTTAACTACGTACTTACTTAAAAACTGATTTCTTTTACTTAGCGAAAAACTCGGATTAATTGTGGTCTGTATAAGTCACAGTTTTATTTTTTGTAGATTAGAAAAATATTGAATGCTGCTTTTCATGCAATAATTTCAGAGTGTCGCATCTGATTATAATTTCTTGATTACTTGATAATGCAACGTCTAAGTTTCTTCAAGATTCAGGATATTCGTCTCTTTTGGTCTCTGAAAAGTTTCAATTAGCTTTGGACTATGTATATCCTACATTAATTTCAATATGATGACCTGGGAATGCATTTTCTGATGCACTTCAAAGACTTCAACGCTAATATTCAACTGCATTATTAACTTATCCAGCATTCTACACTATTCCAGTCACTTGCATTAAGTTACAGTGGACAGGGGTTATGGAATACGGGGATACATTTCTCGGATTGCGCAACGATCGGACTTCATCTTGTCTAAGAATAATGTTGTGACGCTGCTGGGAGGCAGCCTCAAACATCCTCTTGTATCACCCATTTCCAGAAAAAAATGTTGAACACATGTCTAGTTGTTAGACACCGTAATCAGTGTTGTGGTGCAGTATTATTGCATGTAGTAACATGATATATATCCTACTGGATAGTTAGTGGCAGTCTGACTTCAGTGGAAAGAGCTAGTGTTCCTCTCTCTGGAATTCTATTGCAACTTTATGGAAGTTAATTAACTGTAAATACATGGCCTGAATTATTGGATCCCATTGTACTCGCTGTGTAGGTAGATGAAAGAAATAATCAGGTAACCCTGAAAGGGAACCCTGAAAAGGTTGCCTGATTTTTTTTTCATTTTTTCTTCTTACTCCAACCTTTCCTTTTAGTTTTGTTCAAAACACAAGAAAGCCTCATCCAATCAGCTTCAAAATTTCAACGCGTTTTCTGATAGGCTTTAAACTTTGTAGTGACGATATTTATTATAAGGAAGCTTGCTTTCACTTTGAACTTTGTAAGTTTTAAATTGACAGTTACATTAAACAAATTGTATTCCTTAAAATACCTAGAGAATGACTCTTCTGGTCGTTTTCAAACACTTTAGCTTTGGTGCTTTAAACTTAGAGTTACCAATTTTACTGAATTTTGAATCAAATTGGATTTTCTAGAAACACAAAAATCAAGATTTTTTCCATAGAAAATAGTAAAAATTTTAAAATGGAATAGAGCAGGTCGCTCCCGCCTGTCCCAGCTACTGGACCACTATGACAAGGTCCTGGATGCTGTAGATTATAAACAAAATACAGTTGTAGTATACATAGACTTTGCAATAGCTTTCGACAAGTGTGACCATGGAGTATAGCACACAAAATGCGTGATAAAGGAATAACAAGAAAAGTTGGTAGATGAGTCTACAACTTCCTGACAAATAGAACACAAAGAGTAATAGTAAACAGAGTAAAGTCCCAGGTAGCCACGGTAAAAAGCTCTGTTCCACATAGCACAGTACTCACTCCCATTCTATTCCTCATCCTCATTTCTGACATAGACAGAGATGCAAACCATAGCTCCGTGTGACACCCGGATTACCAAGGCAGTGACCTCCAACGAAGACACCGCGAGACTCCAAGCGGACATCAACCAAATCTTCAAATGGGCCACTACGGAAACTTGGATAAAAAATGTGTCAGGGTATACAACAAATTCTAGCCATACAATAGAGCGGAAAATAATGTGAAGGACCTGGGAGTGATGATGTCAGAGGATCTCGCCTTCAAAGACCACAACAATGTATCTACCTCATCCGCTAGGAAAATGATAGGATGGATAATGAGAACCTTCAAAACTAGGGACACCAAGCCCATGATGATTCTCTTCAAACTGCTTGTGCTCTCTAGGCTGGAATACTGCTGTACACTAACTGCCACCTTCAAGGCTGGCGACATTGCAGACCTGGAGAGTGTACAAAGAACCTTCACAGCACACATAACTACGATAATGCACCTAAACTACTGGGAACGGTTGAAGGTCCTTGATCTGTATTCCCTCGATCGCAGGAGAGAGAGATACATCATAATACACACTTGGAAGGTCCTGGAGGGACTGGTACCAAACCTGCACACGAAAATCACTCCATATGAAAGCAAAAGACTCGGCAGGAGATGCAACATTCTCCCGATGAAAAGCAGAGGCGCCACGAGACAACACAATAAGTGTCCGGGGCCTAAGACTGTTCAGTTGCTCCCAGTATGCATAAGGGGGGATTACCCCGAAACCCTCTCCAGGTAAACTCCAGGTAAACTGCAAAAAAAAAATCCAACTATTGAAAAGTTGCCTTTTTTTTTATACCTTTTTTAATTTTTACATGTTAAGCGAAGACTTTAAAATATTGTGTCAGGACATTGTAAGTTACAATATTCTCCTCATCCAGTAACTTACTTCAGAACACCTCATCCGATCGGCTTCAGTTTTTTAATTCAGATCAACTATTACTAGGTGAATATTCATGAAGCATTTGACAAAGAGCAGTAAGTAACCTTCACTTAATTTTTCACTACTGATACACGAAACAGCTGATTAAATCTCATCTATGGAGACAACCTGTAAGATGATAAGGAATATATTTTTAGATAAATGGTTCAGAGAACCGACACGTTGATAAATTAGGCACACTGTGCAACACATAGGTGTCTCTGTTAAGGAAACGTTTCGCCACACAGTGTCTTCATCAGTCCTGTATATGAATAGTATACAGTGCCGACAAGATGAAAATTAGACACATGTGCAACATCTGGGTATCTTTATTGTAGACGTTTCGCCATCCAGTGGCTTTATTAAATTGAAGGACATAATGGGAAGACTAGAACTATATACAAAAGATGAGTTAATCAATCCCTAAACCTTTTAGTTGGTATATAGAGCACCGTAGTCGTGAAGAATGTGGGGCACAGGCAAGAAGGCTGGCGCTTATATACTGACGTCAAGTGTTAAGTGACATGTAGGAGACCAAGACATTGTCACTGTTAGGCGGGATTGTCCAGTGGAATCAGGTCATACCCGAGGGACGAGTTAGTAGTATTATTATTAGTAGCAGTAGTAGTGAAGAAGGTTGCGTAGATGTCCTTTGACCAAAGATTCCATGACGTTGCAGTGTCTGACATGTTGCACATGAATGGTACACAGTACCGGCATCTACACAACCTTCTCCACGACTACAGTGCTCTCCACACTAACTCCAAGGTTGAGGGACTGATTACCTCATCTTTTGTATGTAGTTCTACTGTCTTCCAGTTATGTCCTTGAATTTGTATTGATAAAGGTATCCATATGTTGCATATGTGTCTAATTTTCAACTTCATCAGCCCTATAAAAAATGACCCAAGTGTTGCACATGTGCCTAATTTATCAACTTGTCGGCTCTCTGAACCATTTATCAACATTGCTGTCAGACACAGCAACATCTTGGGATCTTATTACAGGGAATTCTTCACTTGCCTAATCTAGTCATAACCGACTTCCACATGTGGATTTGTCCATTGTGATATCCCATTCGACTGCTGCACCTCACCTACCTACAGTAGGTCACAGACCCTGAGCTGCTTTGGGGATTAGTGTGGACGGTTACAAAGCATGGCTTGCTTCTGCAGTGTTTTAAAAATTGAGATTGGAGAGTTGAAGGAGGAGGTCTTGCTTCTCCAGGAGGAGATTAGGAGGCTGAAGGTCCACCTCAATGGGTCTGGGAGAGAGTGTGAGGTGGCTGGAGTTGTGGGGAATGAGGCTTCAAGTGAGGTGCAGTCTGTCTCTCGCTGTGAGGAGGCTGTAGTTGGGGAGGTAGCAACGGCTACCAGCAGTGAGGTGCAGTCCAGCACCTGCTACAAGTGGCGAGTGGTTCACAGTAATGGAAGGCGCATCAGAGTAAGGAAAGTTAAGAGTGAAGATCTGAAGGTAGGAAATCGCTTCTCTGTTCTTCAGGATGAATGTACTTCAGTGGCCAGTGAAGGTAAGGGTACTACTGCCCCTGCTAATGGAGGTAAGCGCATTCTTGTGGTTGGTGACTCTCAGGTAAGATATATTGACCGTGCTTTTTGTAATAGGAATAAGAAGATGAGAGATAGAGTGTGCTTCCCTGGAGCTGGTGTTGGGGACATTGTCAACAGGCTGGATAATATCATGTCAGGTAATGGGAACAAGCCCATTATCTGTCTCAGTGCTGGTGGAAATGATATTGGGAAGGGTAGGAGAGAAGAGCTGCTAGATAAGTACAGGTCAGCTATAGATTTCATTAAGTCTAAGGGAGGGATCCCAATCATATGTAGCATCTTGCCTAGAAGGGGAGTAGGAAATGAATGGTTGTCTAGGGCAATTGGTGTAAATTGCTGGCTAGACAGATACTGCAAGGAACTTGCAATCCCATTCATTGACAACTGGAACAACTTTTATGGCAAACATGATATGTATGCAAGGGATGGGTACATCTCTCTGGGGCTGGGGTGGTAGCACTTGCAGACTCGATTGAGAAGGCCATTGGTGAAATGCCTATGATTTTAAACTGATGGAAGATAGAGGTATGGGTGTGTGTGGGAAACAAGCAGGTTGCAACACTTGGGTTGGAAACAGTAAATGTATAAAAGGCATTCAGCATGAAGTTATAAATAAAGACAATAGATCAGGTCAGCAAACAAAGGGGACAGCAGAGGGCAGCAAGGGACTAGCTCCCTTAAGGTTTACTATACTAATAGCAGGAGTGTAAGAAATAAGATAGATGAGCTAAGATTAATTGCAAGTGCAGGAAACATAGATATTATTGCTATAACAGAGACCTGGCTCAATCTGAAAGATAGAGAGATGCCCTCTGAATGTCACATACAAGGCTATAAATTATTCCACACTGACAGGGTCAACAGGAAAGGTGGTGGAAGTAGCGATGTATGTCAGAGACAATTTAAATTGTTGTGTTAGACAAGATATTAAATTAGAAGCGTCAGCCACTGAATCTGTTTGGTTTACAGCTTCTCGAGGGCCGAGAAAAAACTAATTTTGGGTGTGATTTACAGGGCCCCAAATCTTGATAGGGAGTGCAGTAAACTTCTATGGGACGAAATTCGTAAGGCATCTACATACGAAAATGTTGTGCTAATGGGAGATTTCAACTATAGACAGATTGACTGGAGCAATTTGACAGGAAATTTAGAGTCAGGTGACTTTCTTGATACGATCCAGGATTGTTTTTTAAAACAGTTTGTGACAGAGCCAACTAGGGGAAATAACCTCCTTGACTTGGTTCTTGCCAGTAGGGAAACACTAATTAATAATCTTGAGGTTAATGATGAGCTTGGGGAAAGTGATCACAAAATCACTCAGTTTTAATATATCATGGAATTCCCCTAATAATGGCAATCAAGTCTCCGTCCCTGACTTTCGCTTGGCTGATTTCATAGGACTGAAAAATTACTTAGGTGGGCTGAACTGGAATGACCTGACTAAGGGTCAGGTAGGTGGAGATGGTTGCCGATATGATGCTTTCCAGGGCATAGTTCTAGCTGCTCAGTTCAAATTATGTTCCAAATAGGGAAATCAGATCAAAAAAAAATGATCCTAAATGGATGAACAATAGATTAAAATATCTGATTGGTCAAAAGAGAGGCATATATAGGCAAATCAAAAGAGGAGAGGGGCAATTGAGAAATCGATATATTCAGTTAAAGAGAGAAAAAAAAAAAGGGAATTAGAAAAGCAAAAAGAGATTATGAGGTTAAAGTTGCAAGAGAATCGAAGACTAACCCAAAAGGATTCTTTCAGGTATACAGAAGTAAGATCAGGGACAAGATAGGCCCACTCAAAAGTTCCTCGGGTCAGCTCACTGACAGTGATAAGGAAATGTGTAGAATTTTTAACACATACTTCCTCTCAGTTTTTACACAGGAGGATACCAGCGATATTCCAGTAATGATAAATTATGTAGAACAGGACGATAATAAACTGTGCACTATTAGGGTCACAAGTGACATGGTCCTTAGGCAAATAGATAAATTAAAACCTAACAAATCCCCAGGCCCTGATGAACTGTATGCAAGGGTTCTAAAGGAATGTAAAGAGGAGCTTAGCACACCTTTGGCTAATCTTTTCAACATATCACTACAAACTGGCATGGTGCCAGATAAGTGGAAAATGGCAAATGTGATACCTATTTTCAAAACAGGTGACAGGTCCTTAGCTTCGAACTATAGACCAATAAGCCTAACCTCCATAGTGGGAAAATTTATGGAATCAATAATTGCCGAGGCAGTTCGTAGCCACCTTGAAAAGCATAAATTAATCAACGAATCTCAGCATGGTTTTACAAAGGGGCGTTCCTGCCTTACGAATTTATTAACTTTTTTCACTAAGGTATTTGAGGAGGTAGATCATGGTAATGAATATGATATTGTGTATATGGACTTCAGTAAGGCTTTTGACAGGGTCCCACATCAGAGACTATTGAGGAAAATTAAAGCACATGGAATAGGAGGAGAAATTTTTTCCTGGATAGAGGCATGGTTGACAAATAGGCAGCAGAGAGTTTGCATAAATGGGGAGAATCAGAGTGGGGAAGTGTCACGAGCGGTGTTCCACAGGGGTCAGTGTTGGGCCCCCTGCTGTTCACAATCTACATAAACGACATAGATGAGGGCATAAAGAGGCGACATCGGCAAGTTTGCCGATGACACCAAAATAGGCCGTCGAATTCATTCTGACGAGGACATTCGAGCACTCCAGGAAGATTTGAATAGACTGATGCAGTGGTCGGAGAAGTGGCAGATGCAGTTTAATATAGACAAATGCAAAGTTCTAAATGTTGGACAGGACAATAACCATGCCACATATAAACTAAATAATGTAGATCTTAATATTACGGATTGCGAAAAAGATTTAGGAGTTCTGGTTAGCAGTAATCTGAAACCAAGACAACAGTGCATAAGTGTTCGCAATAAAGCTAATAGAATCCTTGGCTTCATATCAAGAAGCATAAATAATAGGAGTCCTCAGGTTGTTCTTCAACTCTATACATCCTTGGTTAGGCCTCATTTAGATTATGCTGCACAGTTTTGGTCACCGTATTACAGAATGGATATAAATTCTCTGGAAAATGTACAAAGGAAGATGACAAAGTGGATCCCAAGAATCAGAAATCTTCCCTGTGAGGATAGACTAAGGGCCCTGAAACTGCACTCTCTAGAAAGACGTAGAATTAGGGGGGATATGATTGAGGTGTATAAATGGAAGACAGGAATAAATAAAGGGGATGTAAATAGTGTGCTGAAAATATCTAGCCTAGACAGGACTCGCAGCAATGGTTTTAAGTTGGAAAAATTCAGATTCAGGAAGGATATAGGAAAGTACTGGTTTGGTAATAGAGTTGTGGATGAGTGGAACAAGCTCCCAAGTACCGTTATAGAGGCCAGAACGTTGTGTAGCTTTAAAAATAGGTTGGATAAATACATGAGTAGATGTGGGTGGGTGTGAGTTAGACCTGATAGCTTGTGCTACCAGGTCGGTTGCCGTGTTCCTCCCTTAAGTCAATGTGACCTGACCTGACTAGGTTGGGTGCATTGGCTTAAGCCGGTAGGAGACTTGGACCTGCCTCGCATGGGCCAGTAGGCCTTCTGCAGTGTTCCTTCGTTCTTATGTTCTTATGTTCTTATATAAACCACTTCTTCGCGCATATGCTGTATTTATTTCAAGACTGATGGACTGATTACATCGACTCCAGGCTGAGGGACTGATTACCTCAAACGTCTTTTTATCTTCACCATTCTTCTTTGTATAGGACTGATGAAGCCACTATGTTGCGAAACGTTTCTTCAATAATGATACCCAAATGTTGCACATGTGTCTAATTAACAACATATTTTTAACAATTATCTGGTCACTGTACGAGCAAGAGGTGGTTAATGGGGACGTAAGAGGCGGGGACTCAACCTCAGAATAGTTCAATATTTTTTTTTTAAATAATGTCATTCAAAAGTCTCTAAGCAGGGGAAGTATGTAAATTTTTTTTTTAATTATCATATTCATCATATTTTTATTTTTGGTTACTTATATTATCACCTCTTTTGTTGTTATTTCAGGTGGGCTGTTTGACTTGACAGACGATAGACAAGAGGTGGCTTTTAGGTATGCCGTCGATGCTATCAACAGCGACAGGACGCTGCTGGCTCACGCTCGGCTCTCTGCACAGATTGAAGAAATCCCTCCAAACGACTCCTTCAGAGGATCTAGAAAAGGTATTGCAGCATTTTTGTATATGTGGGGCCCTTCAGTAAGATTTAGAAATGATATTAGAGTATCTGTATTCACGGAAGCCCTTCGCAGGATCTAGGTATCATGATACAGTATTTTATGTATGATAAACCTTTCAAAGTGATCCCAGAGAGGAGTTTCAAATTATAGAACTGTAAGATCATTTACTCCATTTCCTGCACTTCTTGCCTTCCCCAGTTCTTTGGTGAAACTGGCCGCTCTCTTTCTGACGGACGTCACTAACAATGCTCTTTTCTCTCGTGCCAGAGATCACTGTCATCTTATTACCTGGTGCTTTGTTACATCTATCTAATCTCCAAAGACGCTGTCTAGATGAATTACCTTATATACACAACTTTTCTAACAATCTTAGTTCTGTTGTTTTTCCCCCTGTAGGTGACTGCCTCTCTCATTACGTTGTGAAATGTTCTAATCGTCAGAACTCTCGGTATCTGACCTAACCTTTCTTGCCTCTTCTCCTACTTCATTTGTCTTTGTTTTATTTTTTCGTTTTCCTTTCTAGTATTTGGCCTTAGTTCCTTCTGTTACGAGGATTATTGTCCCATTTTTTTTCCCGTGTGGGATGTACTAGTCCCACAGCAGCGTTTTACTGCTTCCTTCTTCTTTTACACTGCTTCTTAAATCACTGTTACTAATTCTTTCACTGCTACACTCTCCCTTTTATTACTTTTACCACTTGTTTTATCTTTACCACTAGATCCGCTACTGCCTTACTATTACTACTACTACCACTACTACCTCCACTGCTGCACTACCACAACAACAACAAAAACTACTACTCCTAATACTACTACGTCTTCTGTGGTCGGGAAAATCAGCCAGTTTGAACATCTTGCCAGAGGCTGCCAATGCCTTGTTTACATCCCTCGTTACAATAAACCGTAGGTTGTCTTGTTTACTCAGGCAGTCGACAACGTCGTACATGATGTTGATGGTGTGTCTGGTTGTTCTTTAGTTCCTGAACCCGAACTGCTTCTCAGAAAAGAGGTTGTGGTATTTTGTGTGGCAGTTCAAGCTGTTGGAAATTAGTTTCTCAAAGATCTTGCAAGTTCACGGGCTAGTGTTTGTCTCTGCTGGGCTTCGCTATATCACTTTCGCCATCTTGAATAGCTCTGGTATATAGTGCGAGGTCAGGATAGCATTGTAGATATCACTAATGGCTGTTAGAATTTGTATGGGGATTTGATCTATTTCGCAGTCATGCCCAAGTGCCCTGGGAAACTATTGCTTGTTTTCAATATGGACAGACTTATCTCCCGTAGTGTAGTGCGTCTGGTTAATCTGGTGGTCATCTTAGATGGCAGTTGTATTAATTGTAGGTAGGGGATGGAAGTGAGCCAGATTGTCATGTCTCTATCGGTTGACTCAGTGATTGTGGTCATTAATGAATCTTCGGTTACTGCTGAGAGAGAGAATCTTCTCTCTAACTTCTCCCGCAACAGGTTTGTTTGGTACTGGTGATCTTCCTGATAGCCTTTTTCTCGTCGTCTTCATCAAGGAAAGTATATTTGAGATACTGGGTGGGCTTCTATAAGGCTCCCAGGAACTGCAGTACTTTCCTCCAGAATTGATCAGGCTGTCGTTTGTACTGGTTAGCCTTAGCCCAGGATATTTTCAGAATTGTCTTTTCTGGAGAATCATTATTTCCGTTCTCATCCAATGAAAGATTAGCAATGAAAGGTGACCAGTCTGATAGTGTCTAATATATTCTCTACATGATTGGTATTCAGTATCTGTGGTAATGCCTTTGAATACCTTGGTATGCTTCACCTCAATTGACTCCAGTATATAAACACCGATCTTCCGCCTGTTACCTCGTCTTCCACTGTCTTGTGTATACATTTCTACAGTCTTCAGATTAAATCCATGTAATGTACTGATAAAGCACTGGATGGCGATTATTATTATTATAATCAAAGAAAGCGCTAAACCGACAAGGGTCATGCAGTGCACTGGATGGCGAAACGTCTACAGAGTAAACATTTCCAGATATTGCGCATGTCTCAGTCATTTGTTTCATTCTGCCTGGTTGCTTCTCATTCTGTCTCTAATTTCCCTCGTTGGTTTGTATTGTTGGAATACCCTGGTAGATGACAGGTTACAGAAGGCCGAAGTTGCTCCTGTCGTTAATGACGCACACTGAAATCAAATGAGGTCGAGAGCTGGTTCGATAGCACTACGATCTAGTCATTGACCAGGAAATTCCTGTAAGGGTCTAAGTCTAACGTCTTCATGATGGATTTGGATGTTGAAGTACCCGAAAGAGAATAGTTTACAACCTTATCGGGACTGAAATATGGTCAGATCTGACGTTGCCTCTGGAGATTACCTTGCAATAGAACAGGTCGTAGGTCCTGTTGGTTACGAAATGGACATTGTGAGGTTGTTAATTCCATTGTTATGAGTAAAGCTACTCCACTAAAAGGATCTCTAGAGTTGAGTTACCTTTCCAGTTTGATGTGCTGGTCAGGTCTGGCACCGCCTCGTTCATCATGATGACATCTATATTGTGGTTACGGAGGAAAATTCTGTGCCTCACAATAACCATTAACCTACACTGTTTACCATCACACTATAACCAATAATCTACACTGTTTACCATCACACTATAACCAATAACCTACACTGTTTACCATCACACTATAACCAATAACCTACACTGTTTACCATCACATTATAACCAATAACCTACACTGTTTATCATCACACTATAACCAATAACCTACACTGTTTATCATCACACTATAACCAATAACCTACACTGTTTATCATCACACTATAACCAATAACCTACACTGTTTATCATCACACTATAACCAATAACATAAACAGACTGCTTTACCTCTTAAATGTGTTAAATATACGTTTAAAATGTTATTTACCATTATATTATCATGGCCTGATATTCCACACTATTAGTAAATATTAAATTCTTACTTTCTACACTGAACATTAAAAACTTATGCATGTTTCAGTTTGATAAGTATTTAAAATATGTGTTCATTCCGACACTATAGTTACTAACCCACAATGAAGTCAACAACCCGCAATAAAGTCATCAACCCACAATAAAGTCATCAACCCACAATAAAGTCATCAACCCACAATAAAGTCATCAACCCACAATAAAGTCATCAACCCACAATAAAGTCATCAACCCACAATAAAGTCATCAACCCACAATAAAGTCATCAACCCGCACTATAGTTACCAACACCTCAGTCATCAGAACACACTTAAGTCACTAACACACACTAGTACCTATCCCCAGCTAAGTCACTGGCTTACAATAAGATTTTTTCGGATTTTTGACCCCGAAGGGTTAGCCACCCAGGATAAGTCAAGAAAGTCAGTGTGTCATCGAGGACTGTCTGTGTCTTATTTCCATTGGGGTCACCAAATCTTATCCTCCAGGATGCGACCCACATTAGTTGACTAACACCCAGGTACCTATTTGCTTGTTTGTTGAATGGGACAGCAGGTTGTAACGAAACACACTCAATGTTTCCGCCCTTGCCGGGGAACGAACCACGGACACTGTGTGAGGCGAGAGACCACGGGACACTCACCCATTCTATAATCGTCAACTTAAAGTAGTTACTAACAATATGGTCACTAAATCTTACTAACCGATATTTTAATCACAAATTCCTAATATAGCGGGTCCCCCTCCCCCGCCGTATCACAACATTCACTAATTTACAAAATATTCGTTTATCCACGATAAAATTATTAACCCACAAACTGCAGTCACTGACTTATATGTGTCACCCACACTCTGCAGTCACTGACTCTCATACATCATTCTACAATCTCTAAGCGACAGTGACCGCAGGCCATCACAAGCACCGTCAGTAACTGCCTCTGACTGTCTTCCGACAGTGTGTTCACTGCTCAAGTCTGGAGTGGCAGCCATCTTCGGACCTCAGTCTGGTCAGACATCAGACCATGTTCAGTCTATATGTGACGCCCTGGAGATCCCTCACATAGAGAACCGGTGGGACTTTAGACTCACCAGAGACGCCTACTCTGTCAACCTCTATCCCCATCCATCCACTCTAACAAAGGTAAGGTTCTCAACATACTCTGATATCTAATTAAATATCATGTCCAACTAGTTGATTATTACTTAACAACAATATTTAACCAATCGTTAGAAGATGTCAAACGTCTTGTAAATGATAAATAACTTAACCTCGCCGTTACTCCTGCTACCTACAATACATTCTCCTCTGTATTTGACTGATGAAGTCTGCCTCGAAGGCGATACGTTTCAACAGTAACGATAAACAACTGTTGAACATATGTCATACTCGTCAACTTGTTGGTATTTTATCCCATTTCCAACACACCTCATCTTTTAAATACGGAGATAATGGATGCGGTTTCGGTTATCGTCTTCCCCTTCAGGAAGTTCTCTTGATGCCCGTGAGGGGCTCTTGATCCCAGAGATCGGACGTATACTCCCCTCCCTTGGACCCGAACTTATCGGGCGTGGCATTCACAAGCCATAAACGAAAACCATGGAGAACGTAAGCAAATAAGAGAACCACTACTGTAAGTTACTCATTACTTACTAACAATAGTTTAGGTAAATTTGTAGCAGCAATTTACAAATACCTAAGTCAACATGATACTGTGCAAGATTGGCAGTGATCAACGTGATCCTGGAGGTAATTAAACTACTTTGAGTTAGTCAGTTGACAATGAGTCACCCATGATATAGTTGTTGTAGTGCTAGAACTTGAGGTGGCGGTGACAGTGTCACTCTGTCTGACTTTTTTGGGTTATCCCAGGTTCTCTACACATATGCTGCTATGTATGATAATTCTATTTAACTGTATTTGTGTATACCTGAATAAACTTACTTACTTACTTACTTACTCAGTCAGGAAAAAACTCAGTCCACATTTCCTATTAAATATCCATGAAAATTTGCCTATAATTCAAAGGTTCACGTCTGCACTTATTTTACCGTCAGAAGTATTACCACAGTGAGTGCTGAGATAAATATTCTGTTATACCTTACTAGTCTTAACAACTAAGACCTTATATGAGAGAGAGAGAGAGAGCGCGATGATTGAACATCGAAACTGAAAGCAACCTTGTGTGAAGCTCAATTCTCGCTCTCCTCTTAGTGGAGCCAAGTGAGGTACTTTGACAATATTGGCCTTTTACATAACAGCAAGGCCACCTACATCCCTCCGACTCTCCTGAAATGACAAATCTATCCAGGCTGGGTCCAGAACAGAGAACCGAGCCGTCTAGATCAGTTCTCTATTTTTTTTGAAGAAGTCGCAGATGAGACGGAGGGCAGGCAATCTAAGAAAGTGGAGCATACTCAACGTATGAGACTACTTGTGTCTCATGCAGGATCTTGCAACCTCTGCTGTCAAGCAGATGCGAGATATGTCTAGGTGCTGCAAGCATCCTGGCAATTTTGTTTACAAGATTTACAACGTGGCTCTTCATAGTCGATTTGGATTCCAATTTCACCCCAAGGATATCGACTTCGTCCCCTGGTACCAACACTCTTCCATTCATACTTACCACTGCTCCAGCATTACCATCATGGGGCCTAGAGACCTTCATCATTTGTTTTCTCAGGAGCAAAGTTGACCTGCCATCGTTGGATAAGTAAATATCAGAGTATAGTAGTCAACATATTCTGAGATGAGTTGAAGGTCATTGATGTAGATATTCCATAACAATGGCTCCAAGCACACCTATCTTTTACACTATCAGTTTTAGGTACTAAGAGCTGTTGTCTTACCTCAACTCATTTCAAAGCCCAGCCCTGTCTAAGGTATACTACCACCCCATAGGATGCAGCCCACACCAGTCGACTAATATCCAGGTACCTAATTATTGCTAGGTGAACAGGGACAGCAGGTGTAAGGAAACATGTCCATCGTTTTCACTTGTACCGGGTATCGAACCCGGAACAATCAGTGTGTGAGCCGAGTGCGCAACCACGTGAGCCACGAGGCACCACCTGCACCAGTAGGGTGTCTTACTGAGTTTGTCCCGTTGAGAACTACTTTTAGAGGTCTAGCTTGAAGGTACTGTGGAGGCATAGTGCAGAGCCGGTGAATTCTAGTTTTTCCAGAGGTCCCTGGTGCAGTACTCTGTCGAAGGCAACAGCAACGTCCAGTGATACATCACAGCTCATCTTGGGTTCATCCAGTGACTGGTGTCACTTAGTGCAGAGGTTTAACAACAGATTAGAAGGAATTTTCATACAATTGATTATATTTTCACTCTTTTCTGTAATTTTTCCAAAGTTTATATGAGGTATTGTCAATAATACATAGAACTGTCGTACAATTTAGGAACTCTTGTGATCTATACATCTGATATAAATGGGATCAGGCTATTTTTATGGGCACACAAATAGTCCTGTCTATTATTACCAGTAATCAGTACTTCCTAAAAGTTATTAGAAATATAAAAATGTTATTCTAAATGTGTATAATAACGTTATTGGTTCTGGTTCTCCCTGGCAGGCCTACATGGACGTGCTGAAGACCCTGGGATGGCACAAGTTCTGCGTCATATACGAGAACAATAACGGCCTTGTACGTATTCAGGAGTTGCTCAAGAACCACACCTGGGAGGGAACCTCACAACGCCCTACCCACGACACAGGTAATTTTACATAATGGAAAATAAATGAACATTCAGAAAGGGGTCCAATCTGGAAGAAGACAAAACTGTAAGAGTTAAAATAAATGGAAATTTGGGTGGCTGATGGCCCCAAAGAAGGGTAACCGCTGGCGGCCGTTTTGAATTAATCTCATGATTGGGCATAAATCACAAATAAACCATGAACGTCTTTACAGAAAACTTTCCCCTGACCTTTGTAGGAGGGAATTATGTACCAGGAAACATGCTCGGTGACTTTTCAAAAACAAATAACAAAACTCAAGAGATGAAGTGAATTTAAGTACAAGATTAGCTAAGAAAATAAATTGGGGAAAGTACAAGAATCTTTAAAAGAATTTAAAAATATGAATTATAAAGGGTGGTAGACAGCAACCACCAGGGGGTATACCGCCCCTTAGGTTGGTAACAGAACCACCCGGGAGGTACTACCGCCGTGGGGTAAATTGGAACAGCAACCACCCAGGAGGTACTACCCTCCGTGGTATAAGTTGGTAACACAAACCCCCCAGGAGGTACTACCTGCCCTTGGGAGTAATTGGGGAACACAACACCCCGGAGGGACTACCGTCCTTGGGAGTAAGTTGGTAGACGCAACCCCCAGGGATATACCTCCTTTATTGTTGGTAGACAGCAACCACCCAAGTTTTTCCCCTTTGGGAGTAAGTTGGGAACAGCAACCACCCAGGGGGGTAACCGTCCTGTGGTATAAGTTGGTAGGCAGCAACCACCCAGGGGGGTACTACCCCCCTGTGGAGTAAATTGGTGACAGCAACCCCCAGGGAGGTACTACCGTCCCGTGGTATAAGTTGGTAGACGCAAACACCCAGGGAGTTTCTACCGTCCTGTGGTAGTAATTGGTAGACAGCAAAACCCCCCAGGGAGGTACTACCCCCTGTGGTAGTATGTTGGTAGACAGCAACCACCCAGGAGGTACTACCCGTCCTGTGTAGTAAGTTTGGTAGACAGCAACCACCCAGGGAGGTACTACCGTCCTGTGGTAGTAGGTTGGTAGACAGCAACCACCCAGAGAGGTACTACCGTCCTGTGGTAGTAGGCTGGTAGACAACAACCACCCAGGGAGGTACTACCGTCCTGTGGTAGTAAGTTGGTAGACAGCAACCATCCAGAGAGGTACTACCGTCCTGTGATAGTAGGTTGGTAGACAGCAACTATCCAGAGAGGTACTACCGTCCTGTGGTAGTAGGTTGGTAGACAGCAACCATCCAGAGAGGTACTACCGTCCTGTGGTAGTTGGTTGGTAGACTGCAACCATCCAGAGAGGTACTACCGTCCTGTGGTAGTAGGTTGGTAGACAGCAACCATCCAGAGAGGTACTACCGTCCTGTGGTAGTAGGATGGTAGACAGCAACCATCCAGAGAGGTACTACCGTCCTGTGATAATAGGTTGGTAGACAACAACCACCCAGGGAGGTACTACCGTCCTGTGGTAGTAGGTTGGTAGACAGCAACCATCCAGAGAGGTATTACCGTCCTGTGATAGTAGGTGGGTAGACAACAACCACACAGGGAGGTACTACCGTCCGGTAGTAGTAGGTTGGTAGACAGCAACCATCCAGGGAGGTACTACCGTCCGATGGTAGTAGGTTGGTAGACAACAACCACCCATGGAGGTACATGTGAGATGGTCCTGTGGCAGTAGGTTGGTAGACAACAACCACACAGGGAGGTACTACCGTCCTGTGGTAATAGGTTGGTAGACAGCAACCACCAAGGGAGGTACTACCATCCTGTGGTACCAAGTTAGCAGACAGCAACCATTCAGGGAGGTACTATCATCTTGTGGTGGTAGATTGGTAGAGAGCAACAACCCAGGGAGGTAAAACCGTCCTGTGGCAGTAGGTTGGTAGACAACAACCACCCAGGGAGGTACTACCGTCCTGAGGAAGTAGGTTAGTAGACAGCAACCACCAACGGAAGTACTACCGCCCTGGGGTAGTAGGTTGGTAGAGAGCAACCATCCAGGAAGGTACTACCGTCCTGTAGTAGTAGGCTGGTAGACAGCCACCACCCAGGGAGGTACTACCGTCCTTTGAGAGCAGGCTGGTAGACAGCAACCACCCAGGGAGGTACTACCGTCCTGTGGTAGTAAGTTGGAAGACAGCAACCACCCCGGGAGATACTACCGTCCTGTGGTAGTAGGTTGGTAGACAGCAACTATCCAGAGAGGTACTACCGTCCTGTGGTAGTAGGTTGGTAGACAGCAACCATCCAGAGAGGTACTACCGTCCTGTGGTAGTTGGTTGGTAGACTGCAACCATCCAGAGAGGTACTACCGTCCTGTGGTAGTAGGTTGGTAGACAGCAACCATCCAGAGAGGTACTACCGTCCTGTGGTAGTAGGATGGTAGACAGCAACCATCCAGAGGTACTACCGTCCTGTGTAATAGGTTGGTAGACAACAACCACCCAGGGAGGTACTACCGTCCTGTGGTAGTAGGTTGGTAGACAGCAACCATCCAGAGAGGTATTACCGTCCTGTGATAGTAGGTGGGTAGACAACAACCACACAGGGAGGTACTACCGTCCGGTAGTAGTAGGTTGGTAGACAGCAACCATCCAGGGAGGTACTACCGTCCGATGGTAGTAGGTTGGTAGACAACAACCACCCATGGAGGTACATGTGAGATGGTCCTGTGGCAGTAGGTTGGTAGACAACAACCACACAGGGAGGTACTACCGTCCTGTGGTAATAGGTTGGTAGACAGCAACCACCAGGGAGGTACTACCTCCTGTGGTACAGTTAGCAGACAGCAACCATCAGGAGGTACTACATCTGTGGTGGTAGTTGGTAAGAAGCAACAAACCCAGGGAGGTAAAACCGTCCTGTGGCTAGTAGGTTGGTAGACACAACCACCCAGGGAGGTACTACCGTCCTGAGGAAGTAGGTTAGTAGACAGCAACCACCAACGGAAGTACTACCGCCCTGGGGTAGTAGGTTGGTAGAGAGCAACCATCCAGGAAGGTACTACCGTCCTGTAGTAGTAGGCTGGTAGACAGCCACCACCCAGGGAGGTACTACCGTCCTTTGAGAGCAGGCTGGTAGACAGCAACCACCCAGGGAGGTACTACCGTCCTGTGGTAGTAAGTTGGAAGACAGCAACCACCCCGGGAGATACTACCGTCCTGTGGTAGTAGGTTGGTAGACAGCAACCACCCAGAGAGGTACTACCGTCCTGTGGTAGTAGGTTGGTAGGCAGCAACCATCCAGGGAGGTACTACCGTCCTGTGGTAGTAAGTTGGAAGACAGCAACCACCACGGGAGATGCTACCGAACTGTGGTAGTAGGTTGGTAGACAGCAACCACCCAGAGAGGTTCTACCGTCCTGTGGTAGTAGGTTGGTAGACAGCAACCACCCGGAGAGGTACTACTGTCCTGTGGTAGGAGGCTGGAAGACAGCAACCACCCAGGGAGGTTCTACCGTCCTGTGGTAGTAAGTTGGAAGACAACAACTACCCAGGGAGGTACTACCGTCGTGTGGTAGAAGGCTGGTAGACAGCACCCACCCAGGGAAGTATTACCGTCCTGTGGTAATAGGTTGGTAGACAACAACCACCCAGGGAGGTACTACCGTCCGGTGGTAGTAGGTTGGTAGACAGCAACCACTCATGGAGGTACTATCGTCCTGTGGTAGTAGGTTGGTAGACAACAATCACCCAGAAATGTACTACCGTCCTGTGGTAGTAGGTTGGTAGACAGCAACAACCCAGGGAGGTAAAACCGTCCTGTGGTAGTAGGTTGGTAGACAACAACCACCCAGGGAGGTACTACCGTCCTGTGGAAGTAGGTTAGTAGACAGCAACCACCCACGGAAGTACTACCGCCCTGTGGTAGTAGGTTGGTAGATAGCAACCACCCAGGAAGGTACTACCGTCCTGTAGTAGTAGTAGGTTGGTAGACAGCCACCACCCAGGGAGGTACTACCCTCCTGTGGGAGTAGGCTGGTAGACAGCAACCATCCAGGGAGGTACTTCCGTCCTGTGGTAGTACGTTGGAAGACAGCAACCACCCCGGGAGATACTACCGTCCTGTGGTAGTAGGTTGGTAGACAGCAACCTCCCAGAGAGGTACTACCGTCCTGTGGTAGTAGGTTGGTAGACAGCAACCACCCAGGGAGGTACTACCGTCCTTTGGTAGTAGGTTGGTAGACAGCCACCACTCAGGGAGGTACTACCGTCTTGTGGTAGCAAGTTGGAAGACAGCACCCACCCAGGGAGGTACTACCGTCCAGTGGTAGTAGGCTGGAAGACAGCAACCACCCAGGGAGGTACAACCGTCCTGTGGTAGTAGGTTAGTAGACAGCAACCACCCAGGGAGGTACTACCGTCCTTTGGTAGTAGGTTGGTAGACAGCCACCACCAAGGGAGGTACTACCGTCCTGTGGTAGTAGGTTGGTAGACAGCCACCACCCAGGGAGGTACTTCCGTCCTGTGGTAGTACGTAGGTAGACAGCAACCACTCAAGGATGTACTACCGTCCTGTGGTAGTAGGTTGATAGACAGCAACCACCCAGGGAGGTAATACCGTCCTGTGGTAGTAGGTTGGTAGACAGCAACCATCCAGGGAGGTAATACCGTCCTGTGGCAGTAAGTTGCTAGACAGCAACCACCCAGAGAGGTACTACCGTCCTGTGGTAGTAGGTTGGTAGACAGTAACCACCCAGGGAGGTACTACCGCCCTGTGGTAGTAGGTTGGTAGACAGCAACCACCCAGGGAGGTACTTCCGTCCTGTGGTAGTAGGTTGGTAGACAGCAACCGCCCAGGGAGGTACTACCGCCCTGTGGTAGTAGGTTGGTAGACAGCAACCACCCAGAGAGGTACTTCCGTCCTGTGGTAGTAGGTTGGTAGACAGCAACCACCCAGGGAGGTACTACCGTCCTGTGGTAGTAGGTTGGTAGACATTAACCGCCCATGGAGGTACTACCGTCCTGTGGTAGTAGGTTGGTAGACAGCAACCGCCCATGGAGGTACTACCGTCCTGTGGTAGTAGGTTGGTAGACAGGAATCACCCAGGGAGGTACTACCGTCCTACCAAGTGAGTGTAAAACGGAAACCTGTAATTGTTTTACAAGATGGTAGGATTGCTGGTGTTTTTTTCTGTCTCATAAACACACAGGATAAAATGTATGTCTTGTTACTTCTACTTACACTTAGGTCACACTACACATGCATGTACACATATAAATTTACACACTCATCTGGGTTTTCTTCTATTTTCTTAATAGTTCTTGTTCTTTTTTATTTCCTCTCATCTCTGTGGGAAGGTAGGAAAGAATTTTTCCTACGTCAGTCATGCGTGTTGTAAGGGGCGACTCAAGTGCCAGTAGCAAGGGGTTAGTAACCTCTTCTTCTGTATAATTTACTAATTTTAAAAAAGAAAACTCGTTTTAGGTCACCCTCCCTCGGTGGGATACAGCCGGTGCGTTGAAAAAGTTTAATATATGTATTAATTTAACTAATACTACTACGAACAATAATAATAGATAATGATAATAATTGTGATTAAGACTTCATAAAAAACTACGTAATATTTAAATTGTGAAAAACATAAGATTTAACATTTTTTTTTTTACTGAGAAATGTTGATATCATTAATGGGAAGGATGCACCTGATGGGTGTCAACAAGGACACTGTTGTGTAGATGGAGATTGGTGAGTTTTGGTGGTAAGTCACCAGGCTTTTTCAGGTTCAGTCTGTTCCTCTGCTTAGTTAGAAATGCATTTACATGATTAAAACCAACTTCAACCATGTATGAACTTGGGAAAGCAAGTAAAAATGACTCAGCCACTGCACAAAGCCGGGAGTATCTAGCAACAGTGTTTACATTGCTCCAGTAGTCCCTTAAGTTTTTACTTTTGAACAATCTTTTGATTCGAGATTCATAGCCGTATCAATGAGCTCTTCCTGCAATTGAGAGTCAATGTCGCATTTTGTATTTCTAAATCAAATGGTATAAGAAACCTGTCAGACATGCGCATTTTCCTGCATGTTCTCAGAGGGTATATCCTTCCCTGGACAGGTGAGACAGACAAGGGGAATGGTAGAAGGTGACAGAAACACAACACAGAGCACCTTCCCAGACATTTACTCACCCCCTTTTAACC
Source organism: Cherax quadricarinatus (assembly GCF_026875155.1). Lineage (NCBI taxonomy): Eukaryota > Metazoa > Arthropoda > Malacostraca > Decapoda > Parastacidae > Cherax > Cherax quadricarinatus. The sequence continues at coordinate 57,813,791 of NC_069418.1, read as the reverse complement.
GTCAACCATTTATCGACCCATTCGTTAGTACAATCGATGATATTGACCACTCTGGGGAACCTTGATGAAGACTACATCAAATGTTCAAGAACAGACTAAATCATATATTAATTTAGAGGATAACCATTAATAAAATGCTCTCCTGTCACTATGTTCAATGTTTTTGTTCACCTGGCATCTTGGGTAACTCTTTCATTTTATTTACACCGCCGGCTGTCCGATAACTTTTGTAATATCTTTTTGTGTTATGTAGGAAAAGTTAGTCTCAGAAGCCCTTCATCAAGCTTAAAATTTACTTTTCGTAGGTGTCTGAGTGGCTTAAGAATTTTTCTCACAGCTTTACATTTTCGTGATTGTTGCAACAATAAAAAGATACATGAGATGAAGGTTTAGAAAACCGACAAATTGAAGAATTGAGACACTTATGCAACACATAAAGATTCAATAAAGATTCCAATGTGTTGCATAAGTGTCTCAATTCTTCAATAATAAGATCAAATACTTACTTTCGTGGATATAGAAGAGTCGTAGGAAAGTATATTTACCGATGACACTAAAATAGGTCCTTAGATAATTTCTTATTAGAACTCTAGAACGCTCCAGGATGACCTGAATAAGGTGGAGTTTATGGAATTAAAAGTGACAGATACAGTTCAACAAATATAAATGTCTGTATTTTAAGCCATAATGTGGTTAAGATATTAACTCGTAACCAAACTAATCAACAAGAACTCACATGTTCCTGCCTGTCTTCACAGTCACATTATGTAGTGAAAGACACAAAACAAGTGTTTTAAATGTTCATTTTTTTATGTTCAAATTGGGATAATATAGCTTCTTTTACAGCTGTTGTTAGTGAGATGGTCAGTGTTTGTTACACTAGTGCTCACAGTTGTTGTTTGTGAGATGGTCAGTGTTTGTTACACCAGTGCTCACAGTTGTTGTTTGTGAGATGGTCAGTGTTTGTTACACTAGTGCTCACAGTTGTTGTTTGTGAGATGGTCAGTGTTTGTTACACTAGTGCTCACAGTTGTTGTTTGTGAGATGGTCAGTGTTTGTTACACAGTGCTCACGAGTTGTTGTTTGTGAGATGGTCAGTGTTTGTTACACCAGTGCTCACAGTTGTTGTTTGTGAGATGGTCAGTGTTTGTTACACTAGTGCTCACAGTTGTTGTTTGTGAGATGGTCAGTGTTTGTTACACTAGTGCTCACAGTTGTTGTTTGTGAGATGGTCAGTGTTTGTTACACCAGTGCTCACAGTTGTTGTTTGTGAGATGGTCAGTGTTTGTTACACCAGTGCTCACAGTTGTTGTTTGTGAGATGGTCAGTGTTTGTTACACTAGTGCTCACAGTTGTTGTTTGTGAGATGGCCAGTGTTTGTTACACTAGTGCTCACATCTGTTGTTTGTGAGATGGTCAGTGTTTGTTACACTAGTGCTCACAGTTGTGTTTGTTGAGATGGTCAAGTGTTTGTTACACAGTGCTCACAGTTGTTGTTTGTGAGATGGTCAGTGTTTGTTACACTAGTGCTCACAGTTGTTGTTTGTGAGATGGTCAGTGTTTGTTACACTAGTGCTCACAGTTGTTGTTTGTGAGATGGTCAGTGTTTGTAACACTAGTGCTCACAGCTGTTGTTAGTGAGATGGTCAGTGTTTGTTACACTAGTGCTCACATTGTTGTTTGTGAGATGGTCAGTGTTTGTTACACTAGTGCTCACATCTGTTGTTTGTGAGATGGTCAGTGTTTGTTACACTAGTGCTCACATCTGTAGTTTGTGACATGGTAAGTGTTTGTTACACTAGTGCTCACAGTTGTTGTTAGTGAGATGGTCAGTGTTTGTTACACTAGTGCTCACAGTTGTTGTTTGTGAGATGGTCAGTGTTTGTTACACTAGTACTCACAGTTGTTGTTTGTGAGATGGTCAGTGTTTGTTACACTAGTGCTCACAGTTGTTGTTTGTGAGATGGTCAGTGTTTGTCACACTAGTGCTCACAGTTGTTGTTTGTGAGATGGTCAATGTTACACTAGTGCTCACAGTTGTTGTTTGTGAGATGGTCAGTGTTTGTCACACTAGTGCTCACAGTTGTTGTTTGTGAGACGGTCAGTGTTTGTTACACTAGTGCTCACAGTTGTTGTTTGTGAGTTGGTCAGTGTTGGGTTACACTAGTGCTCACAGTTGTTGTTTGTGAGATGGTCAGTGTTGTTACACCAGTGCTCACAGTTGTTGTTTGTGAGATGATAGTGTTTTTACACCAGTGCTCACATTGTTGTTTGTGAGATGGTCAAGTGTTTGTTACACAGTGCTCACAGTTGTTGTTTGTGAGATGGTCAGTGTTTGTTACACTAGTGCTCACAGTTGTTGTTTGTGAGATGGTCAGTGTTTGTTACACTAGTGCTCACAGTTGTTGTTTGTGAGATGGTCAGTGTTTGTACACAGTGCTCACAGTTGTTGTTTGTGAGATGGTCAGTGTTTGTTACACCAGTGCTCACAGTTGTTGTTTGTGAGATGGTCAGTGTTTGTTACACCAGTGCTCACAGTTGTTGTTTGTGAGATGGTCAGTGTTTGTTACACTAGTGCTCACAGTTGTTGTTTGTGAGATGGTCAGTGTTTGTTACACCAGTGCTCACAGTTGTTGTTAGTGAGATGGTCAGTGTTTGTTACACCAGTGCTCACAGTTGTTGTTTGTGAGTTGGTCAGTGTTTGTTACACCAGTGCTCACAGTTGTTGTTTGTGAGATGGTCAGTGTTTGTTACACCAGTGCTCACAGTTGTTGTTTGTGAGATGGTCAATGTTACACTAGTGCTCACAGTTGTTGTTTGTGAGATGGTCAGTGTTTGTAACACTAGTGCTCACATCTGTTGTTTGTGAGACGGTCAGTGTTTGTTACACTAGTGCTCACAGTTGTTGTTTGTGAGATGGTCAGTGTTTGTTACACTAGTGCTTACAGTTGTTGTTTGTGAGATGGTAAGTGTTTGTTACACCAGTGCTCACAGTTGTTGTTTGTGAGATGGTCAGTGTTTGTTACACTAGTGCTCACAGTTGTTGTTAGTGAGATGGTCAGTGTTTGTTACACTAGTGCTCACAGTTTTGTTTGTGAGATGTCAGTGTTTGTTCACTAGTGCTCACAGTTGTTGTTTGTGAATGGTAAGTGTTTGTTACACCAGTGCTCACATTGCTTTTTTATGAGATGGTCAGTGTTTGTTACACTAGTGCTCACAGTTGTTGTTTGTTAGATGGACAGTGTTTGTTACACTAGTGCTCACAGTTGTTGTTTGTGAGATGGTCAGTGTTTGTTACACTAGTGCTCACATCTGTTGTTTGTGAGATTGTCAGTGTTTGTTACACTAGTGCTCACAGCTGTTGTTTGTGAGATGATCAGTGTTTGTTACACTAGTGCTCACAGTCTGTTGTTTGTGAGATGGTCAGTGTTTGTTACACTAGTGCTCACAGTTGTTGTTTGTGAGATGGTAAATGTTTGTTCACTAATGCTCACATCTGTTGTTTGTGAGATTGTCAGTGTTTGTTACACCAGTGCTCACAGTTGTTGTTTGTGAGATGGTCTGTGTTTGTTACACTAGTGCTCACAGTTGTTGTTTGTGAGATGGTCAGTGTTTGTTACACTAGTGCTCACAGTTGTTGTTTGTGAGATGGTCAGTGTTTGTTACACCAGTGCTCACAGTTGTTGTTTGTGAGATGGTCAGTGTTTGTTACACTAGTGCTCACAGTTGTTGTTTGTGAGATGGCAAGTGTTTGTTACACTAGTGCTCTCATCTGTTGTTTGTGATATGGTCAGTGTTTATTACACAGTGCTCACATTGTTGTTTGTGAATGGTCAGTGTTTGTTACACTATGCTCGCATCTGTTGTTTGTGAGATGGTCAGTGTTTGTTACACTAGTGCTCACAGTTGTTGTTTGTGAGATGATCAGTGTTTGTTACACCAGTGCTCACATCTGTAGTTAGTGAATGGTAAGTGTTTGTTACACTATTTCTCACAGTTGTTGTTTGTGAGATGGTCAGTGTTTGTTACACTAGTGCTCACAGTTGTTGTTTGTGAGATGATCAGTGTTTGTTACACCAGTGCTCACAGTTGTTGTTTGTGAGATGGTCAGTGTTTGTTACACCAGTGCTCACATTGTTGTTTGTGAGATGGTCAGTGTTTGTTACACTAGTGCTCACATCTGTTGTTTGTGAGATGGTCAGTGTTTGTTACACTATTGCTCACATCTGTTGTTTGTGAGATGGTCAGTGTTTGTTACACTAGTGCTCACTGTTGTTGTTTGTGAGATGGTCAGTGTTTGTTACACTAGTGTTCACATCTGTTGTTTGTGAGTTGGTCAGTGTTTGTTACACTGGTGCTCACAGTTGTTGTTTGTGAGACGGTCAGTTTTTGTTACACTAGTGCTCACAGTTGTTGTTTGTGGGATGGTCAGTGTTTGTTACACTAGTGCTCACAGTTGTTGCTTTTGAGATGGTCAGTTTTGTTACACAGTGCTCACAGTTGTTGTTTGTGAGATGGTAAGTGTTTGTTACACTAGTGCTCACAGTTGTTGTTTGTGAGATGATCAGTGTTTGTTACACTAGTGCTTACAGTTGTTGTTTGTGAGATGGTCAGTGTTTGTTACACCAGTGCTCACAGTTGTTGTTTGTGAGTTGGTCAGTGTTTGTTACACTAGTGCTCACAGTTGTTGTTTGTGAGACGGTCAGTGTTTGTTACACTAGTGCTCACAGTTGTTGTTTGTGAGATGGCAAGTGTTTGTTACACTAGTGCTCACATCTGTTGTTTGTGAGATGGTAAGTGTTTTTTACACTAGTGCTCTCATCTGTTGTTTGTGAGATGGTCAGTGTTTGTTACACTAGTGCTCACATCTGTTGTTTGTGAGATGGTCAGTGTTTGTTACACTAGTGCTCACATCTGTTGTTTGTGAGATGGTAAGTGTTTGTTACACTAGTGCTCACAGTTGTTGTATGTGAGATGGTCAGTGTTTGTTACACTAGTGCTCACAGTTATTGTTTGTGAGATGGTCAGTGTTTGTTACACTAGTGCTCATAGCTGTTGTTTGTGAGATGGTAAGTGTTTGTTACACCAGTGCTCACAGTTGTTGTTTGTGAGATGGTCAGTGTTTGTTACACTAGTGCTCACAGTTGTTGTTTGTGAGATGATCAGTGTTTGTTGCACAAGTGCTCACACTGTTTGTTAGTAAGGTGTGGGTCCATTAGTTTTTGTGGGTCGGTTGTAACTAGCCTCACTGTGTTGTTTGTAGATATCAACTGACTTGTTAACTAGTGCCACAGTGTTTGGAAGGTCAGTGTTTGTACACTGTGCTCACGTTGAAGTAGAAGTTGTCATGTGCTGACAGCACGACAGCTGATGTTATTATGACTTGCTACCAAACCAAGTACCACACCTCCTGGTAGAACATCTTCACGTGCTGAGCAGGCGCAGCAGATAGGAATATGACCTACCTACCAGATAATTATATATGCATGGTATACTAATATGCACATTGACGGCTCATGTAAGATAATTAGGTACAAGTGCACATTGACGGCTTATGTAAGATAATTAGGTATTAATGCACATTGACGGCTCATGTAAGATAATTAGGTAATAGTGTGCTTTGACGACTCTGTAAGATAATTAGATACTAGTTCGCATTGGCGGCTTATATATGATAATTAAGCACTAGCGCACATTGACGGCTCCTTTAAAATAATTAGGTGCTAGTGCACATTGACAGGTCGTATAAGATAATAAGGTACTTGTGCACATTGATAGGTCATGTAAGATATTTAGGTACTAGTGCACAATGACGGCTCATATAAGATAATTAGTTACTAGTGCTCATTGACAGGTTATATAAAAGAAAGACAGAGGCGCAGAGGAAACTCTTATTGTAACAGTTCACTTTTGCAGGACATATTTTCAATTTAATTAGCTTGATAAACCTCTATTAAGAGAACTGTTTTTTATAATAAAAACTCTCTCCTCATTTTACGGTCATCTTCCCAGTTTTCAAAACCTTGTATTTTCTAATTCCAGTAGCCACTTGCCTGATCAAGTCATACAGTTTATCCAGGACCATCTGTTGTCTTCCAGGTTTTCAACGGTTTGTATTCATTTAGGAAATTTTACATCATCTGAAAACTGGATGCTGGATCACCTTTTTCACTCAGATTTTACAAAATTAGTGATTAGCGTAAACTCAGATACAACGAGGTGAGTGCCGCACGTTTACTGGCAAATGGCGTCGTTTTTCCCTTCTCGAGCAACGCTGTCTGCCCAGACCGAGTCATAACATTATATATTTTCAACTTAACATCTCATGAGCGCCAAAAGCACAGCAACTGGGTTAAATCCTGTTTTTTTTCCCCTATCCTAGTGACGCTCCTCTCACTAAACCTGATACTCATATTCTGTTCCATCTTCCATACTTAACCCACGAGAAGGGATTTTTGTTTTCATAATATTAAGCTCCATCACCTTCTCTGAATATCTTCTGTAATACCTTACATAGTATGCATGTAAATGATACTAGTCTGTAGCTTAATACTTCCTGTCTGTCTCCTTTCTTAGATATTAGGTACTTTTGTTGTTTTCCAGATATGTGGAAGTTACCTTGTACCCACAGACTCAGAAAATTTTGTAGTACGGACTAAATGGACTGTACCTCTGCTCCCTCTCATAGAATCTATAATGACACGTCATTAGGTCTCATTGTCTTTATGTATGCAGCTTACTGAGATGTTTCTTCACCATTTTCATTTTATGCATATGGTGTCCATTACCTCTTGATGTTTTCTTTCCTTTTCGAATGTCTGGTGTTGCTTCTCTTTCCTGAAATAATCTCCTTAAATAGTTTGTTTAGCTCTCTTAGATTTGTCGCTTCTCAAGAGCTGTTCTTTCTCCTTTAGTCTCATTACCAGGTTTTTTTTCCTGTCATTTTTTTCTAATGTTGCAGTCAGAGTTTTGTATCGCATTTGGCTTTTAATGTTACATCATTCATAGAGGTCACTAAGTATTTCTTCTCAGTCTTGCGGGTTCATCTCTGGTTTATCTGCTCACATTTTTGAGATTTCCTGTGCTTTATCCCGGATACATTTGTGATATGATCTTGATGGAAAATGTTCACGTAGTGCCATACACTGTATGTGTCAGCGACCACGGGCCACCATAATTCTGATATCTCAGCCTGGCTAATGCGAGAGATGTGAGTTTAAGTCTCACACGTTGGCCATGAAATATAAAAATGTCGGTTAATATTTTACTCGTTCATGGCATCGTAGAATCCCCCCCAAAAAAACTCCAGAGTTTGGCACAACATGTAGTGTGCTACTACTGGATCACTTATGTGATAAATGGTTTGGAAACCGACAAGTTGAAGAATTGAGACACTTATGCAAGAGTGATGGACTGAACACATCGATTCCAGGCTGAGGGACTGATTACCTCAAACTCTCCTCTCTTTACCTTCCAACTTTGTATTGGACTGATGAAGCCACTGTGTGGCGAAACGTTTCTTCAATAAAGATTCCCATATGATGAATAAGTGTCTCAATCACTATAATATAGTCTTGGATGCACTGGAAGAACAACATAATGCAGATGTAATATATACAGACTTTGCAAAAGTCTTTGACAAGTGCGATCATGGAGTAATAGCGCACAAAATACGTGCTAAAGAAATAACTGGCAAAGTGGGCAGATGGATTTTCAACTTTCTAACAGCAGAGTGGGCAGCAGAGTTAAATCGGAAGCTGCCATAGTGAAAAGCTCTGTTAAACAAGGCACAGTACTCGCCCCCATCATGTTCCTCATCCTCATTTAAGACATAGACAGAGATGTAATCCACAGCACCGTGTCATCCTTTGCAGATGATACTAGGATCAGCATGAGACTGTCATCTATTGAGGACACTGTTAACCTCCAAGATGATATAAACAAGTTTTCAGTGGGCAACGGAAAACAATATGATGTTCAATGAAGACAAATTCCAACTACTCCGTTATGGAAAACTGGAGGAGATAATAACTAGAACTGAGTATACTATAAACTCAGATCATACAACAGAGCGGAAAAATAATGTGAGGGACTTGGGAGTGGTAATGTGTGAAGATCTCACTTTCAAGGATCACAACAGTGCCACGATCACAACTGCAAAAAAATGATAGGATGGATAATGAGAACTTTCAAAACAAGAGATGCCAAGCCAATGATGATCCTTTTCAAATCACTTGTTCTCTCTAGGCTGGAATACTGTTACACATTAACATCTCCGTTCATAGCAGGTGAAATTGCAGATCTAGAGAGTGTACAGAGAACCTTTACTGCACATATAAGTTCTATAAACACCTCAACTACTGGGAACGCTTGGAAGCACTTGACTTGTACTCGTTGGAACACAAGCGAGAGAGATATATCATAACCTTCGCTTAGAAAATCCTAGAAGGAATGGTTCCGAATCTGCACACAGAAATTACTCCCTAAGAAAGTAAAAGACTGGGCAGGCGATGCAAAATACCCCCAATGGCTCCCCGCCATTGGTGCACTAAGAGAAAACGCCATAAGTGTCCGGGGCCCAAAACTGTTCAACAGCCTCCCACCATGCATATGGGGAATTACCAATAGGACCCCTGGCTGCCTTCCAGAGGGAGCTGGACAGATACCTAAAGTCGGTGTCGAATCAGCCGGGCTGTGGTTCGTACGTTGGACTACGTGCGGCCAGGAGTAACAGCCTGGTTGATCAAGCATGATCCACTGGGAGACCTGGTGGTGGACCGGGCTGCAGGGGCGTTGTTCCCCGGAATACCCTCCAGGTAGACTCCAGGTAGGTAGACCATGATGTTCCCTGGTATGAATTTGTATCCCAAGTAAAATATCCCCATTTTAATATTACATATACAAATATTGCACCAAGTATTCCCTATACAACATACAAAAAAAGAACAATATATTAAACAACGATGTGGTGATGTCGACAGGACCTGCACACGGTGGACCTGGAAGACTTCCGTCACGGCGGCACCAATGTCACTGCCCTGAGGATCGTTGACCCGGAGAACCAGCTGGTGCAGAGGGTCATTCAGGACTGGGTGTTCGGAGAACTTCGCTACGGTCGCACTCTTGAATCTCACTCCAGTACACTAAAGGTGAGTATTACGTCTTTCCTCACATTACGTCATCAATTTTCTCATAAAGCAGCCAAAGCCATTTTTAACGCATCGTGTACGTTTTCGACAATTATTTTCTTTATTTTTTTTATCATAGATTAGGTTAGTTAACAACAAATTTGCAAATTAGGAAACAGCACCGCTAAGTCTGGCAACGAGGAAACGTAATCTGTACGATTGTTATTAGTGGGGAGAATGGATTTGTTTTCCCCTGCCAGTTAGGGTTAGTGGTGTCGTCAGGAATAATGTGTCCTAGAGCAGGTGTAGGAGCGTCCCTTGAAGACATGGTCAGTGCTGCCTGTTATCCCATTACCAGGACCAGGCAAAACAACCAGTTTACCAGGAGCAGAAAAATCAGGCAATTCCTGTGTAAGGGGTGAAAAAGGGTTGTTTTTCTACTCACCTTGCTGTGGTTGCAAGGGTCGATTCACAGCTCGTGGCTACACCTCTTCACTGGTCGCTACAAGGTCACTCTTCATGCTCTATGAGCTTTATCATACCTCTTCTTAAAGCTATGTATAGATCCTGCCTCTACTAGATCGCTTTCCAGATTATTCCATTTTCTGACAACTCTGTGACCAAACAAATACTCCCTAACATCCCTATGATTCATTTGAGTCTTCACCCTCCAATTGTGACCAATTGTTGCTGTGTCCCATATCTGGAACATCCTGTTTCTGTCCACCTTGTGGATTCCTCTCAGTATTTTATATGTCGTTATCATATCCCCCCTATCCTTCATATCGGCCTCAAACTTTCTTGTCTGGTAAGTTTCCCAGAAGACGAAGTTCGTGCTCTTAATACACTGTTTAACTTTCATTTTGAAAATTTTGTTAAATATAAAGTGATACATGATTTGCTCTCATCTGATCAACTTCAAAATATTAACTCTGACTCAGTCAGTAAGAGGAATGACACCCTTTATGGTGAAATTTTTGGAACTTTGAAGAGACGGAATCAGAGAAATTAGTGGAAAGTTCTTTATCAGATAGATATCAAATAACAAAAAAAGGCACAATACCGTGACTGGAACGATACACAAATAACCCGCACACAAAAGAGAGAAGCTTACGACGACGTTTCGGTCCGACTTGGACCATTTACAAAGTCACACTAACCAGAAGTGGAGCAGGACGGCTTTATATAGGCAGGAAGGGGTGGTGGTAGTGGTAGTAGTAGTACAAGAATGGTATATAATACCGACAAGGTGAAATTAAGACATGCGCAACACCCGGGCATCCCTATCGTAGACGCTTCGCCATCCAGCCAGCCACTGGATGGCGAAACGTCCACAACAAAGACAACCAGACGCCGCACATGTGTCTCAATTTCATCAGTAGTAGTAGTAGTAGAAGAGGTAGTAGTAGTGGTAGTGGTAGAAGTGGGGAACAAGGAGGACGAGCCAGTGTGTCTTAATTTCATCTTGTCGGTATTATATACCATTCTTGTACTACTACTACTACCACTACCACCACCCCTTCTGCCTATATATAGCAGCCCTGCTCCACTTCTGGTTAGTGTGACTTTGTAAATGGTCCAAGACGGACCGAGATGTCGTCGTAAGCTTCTCTCTTTTATGTGCGGTTTATTTGTGTATAGATATCAAACTTTCATGGTTTATATACTTATTAAAATAATACATGGTTCTCATTTTGAGTTTATTGTTTTAAAGTGGTTTATTTTAATAAAGGTATAATTTTATTTAAAAAATAATTTTCCGTGACCAGGCGAGGCCTGATCATTCCCCGTCTCTCATTATCGAGCAGCGAACCTTTTATAGTCCCTTATCTGGAAGGCGACTATAAACTGGACACATCAATTTATTGAAATTATCTCTAATCAAGAGGAGAGCTCTCTTTCATTTTTAAGTAACTAACAGGATAGCCCTTACTCCTTCCCAAGAGGTGTGCGGAGATGAGATATATAACTGTTAGTTCCAGACATGGGTGCGGCTGGTTCACAGTTGTTCGTAAGTTGGAACAATGACTGTTTATATAAAGTAAAAGGACACAAGTGCAACTAATGTGACATTTATTGTGGCAACGTTTCGCTCTCCAGGAGCTTTATCAAGCCATTGATAAAGCTTGATAAAGCTCCTGGAGAGCGAAACGTTGCCACAATAAATGTCACATTAGTTGCACTTGTGTCCTTTTACTTTACATATTGTCGGTAATTCTACCAACATTATTACAATGACTGTTTAGTCTCACTTCCAACACTTCATAAAAAGTAAACAGTGACTAGTACAGCAAAACTCACAAAAAGTATCAAGGTCCAAGAATGAACCAATCTATAAAGTGCCAGAAGCACACACAAATAGTTTCATTGTGTGTGAGAATTTTAGTTGATCTATAAGCAATAAATTTTAAAAGCCTTTTCTTACCAGCTTCAAAGTTTTCATAGACGTGTCTCCTACACAGTACGAACATAAGAACATAAAGGAGGAACACTGCTGCAGGCCTACTGGCCTATGCGAGGCGGGTCTAATTCACCCACCGGCTTAGGCCAATGCATTAAAGTAGTCAGGTCAGGTCCTATTCACTTAGAAAGGAGCTCGGCAATTGACCTAGTAGCACAAGCTGGTCAGGTCCAACTCACACCCACTCATGTATTTATCTAACCTATTTTTAAAACTACCTAACGTTTTAGCTTCTATGACGGTCACTCGGGAGTTTATTCCACTCGTCCACAACTGACATTGATGTGTATAAATACCATTTTGATAGTTATAATTTCTAATTCTTGAATATGGAGTGGGCATTGAGGTTCTTGATCCAAGGAAATGGACTTATCCTCCTGTTCCTTGAATCGAACCTGAATGCCTCCCATTCCCCAAGTGTTATATATCACCTACGGGTTTAGCGCCTTTCCCTGCATAAAATAATGTGAACGATATCAACATCTTAAGACAGATACATCTTATCAGATGGATGAAACATCTGGGGGATGAAACATCTGGGGCATGAAACATCTGGGGAATGAAACATCTGGGGGATGAAACATCTGGGGCATGAAACATCTGGGGAATGAAACATCTGGGGGATGAAACATCTGGGGCATGAAACATCTGGGGAATGAAACATCTGTGGGATGAAACATCTGGGGGATGATGGTTAGGCAGAGTAGATCAAATTTCCCTATATATTAACATAGTAAACTTGAATTTCTTGGATTCATTCCAGTTTCTGGAAAATGCTTCAGTTTTATCAAAGGAAACTTCTATTTGTTTTAGACTGAGTAAATTGCAATGTATCAGTTTTATTAAACAAATTGTTACTGTGAAGTAACTGATGAATGTTTCTTCTGATCAGATAAAAGTCAAAGTCTTTGACTTGATTAGGTTATTCAAGGTTAAATCTTGGTAATGAAGTGTTTATGTACCTATAAGATAATACTGCACTCAAGACTATTGTACTGAGAGCAGATCTTACTGCACTCAAGACTATTGTACTGAGAGCAGATCTTACTGCACTCAAGACTACTGTACTGAGAGCAGATCTTATTGCACTCAAGACTACTGTACTGAGAGCAGGTCTTATTGCACTCAAGACTATTGTACTGAGAGCAGATCTTATTGCACTCAAGACTACTGTACTGAGAGCAGATCTTACTGCACTCAAGACTACTGTACTGAGAGCAGATCTTACTGCACTCAAGACTACTGTACTGAGAGCAGATCTTACTGCACTCAAGACTACTGTAATGAGAGCAGATCTTACTGTACTCAAGACTATTGTACTGAGAGCAGATCTTATTGCACTCAAGACTACTGTACTGAGAGCAGATCTTACTGCACTCAAGACTACTGTACTGAGAGCAGATCTTACTGCACTCAAGACTACTGTACTGAGAGCAGATCTTATTGTACTCAAGACTATTGTACTGAGAGCAGATCTTACTGCACTCAAGACTATTGTATTGAGAGCAGATCTTACTGCACTCAAGACTATTGTACTGAGAGAAGATCTTACTGCACTCAAGACTATTGTACTGAGAGCAGATCTTACTGCACTCAAGACTATTGTACTGAGAGCAGATCTTACTGCACTCAAGACTATTGTACTGAGAGCAGATCTTACTGCACTCAAGAATTACATTTAAAGGACCCCAATGGAAATAAGTGACTCTGTCTGACTTTTTTGGGTTATCCTAGGTTCTCTACACATATGCTGCTATGTACGATAATTCTATGTAACTGTATTTCTGTATACCTGAATAAACTTACTTACTTACTTACTTACTTACTTAGATCTTACTGCACTCAAGACTACTGTACTGAGAGCAGATCTTATTGCACTCAAGACTATTGTACTGAGAGCAGATCTTATTGCACTCAAGACTATTGTACTGAGAGCAGATCTTACTGCACTCAAGATTATTGTGCTGAGAGCAAATCTTACTGCACTCAAGACTATTGTACTGAGAGCAGATCTTACTGCACTCAAGACTATTGTACTGAGAGCAGATCTTACTGCACTCAAGACTATTGTACTGAGAGCAGATCTTACTGCACTCAAGACTAATGTACTGAGAGCAGATCTTATTGCACTCAAGACTACTGTACTGAGAGCAGAACTTACTGCACTCAAGACTATTGTACTGAGAGCAGATCTTACTGCACTCAAGACTATTGTACTGAGAGCAGATCTTACTGCACTCAAGACTAATGTACTGAGAGCAGATCTTATTGCACTCAAGATTATTGTACTGAGAGCAGATCTTACTGCACTCAAGACTATTGTACTGAGAGCAGATCTTACTGCACTCAAGACTATTGTATGAGAGCAGATCTTATTGCACTCCATAGAGACATAACTGTTTTAACTGAGAGCATATCTTACTGCACTCAAGATTGTATTAGGCAGATACTGTAGATGCAGAATCTTACTGCACTCAAGATTATTGTACTGAGAGCAGATCTTATTGCACTCAAGACTATTGTACTGAGAGCAGATTTTACTGCACGCAAGACTACTGTACTGAGAGCAGATCTTGCTGCACTCAAGACTACTGTACTGAGAGCAGATCTTATTGCACTCAAGACTATTGTACTGAGAGCAGATTTTACTGCTCTCAAGGCTATTGTACTGAGAACAGATCTTACTGCACTCAAGACTACTGTACTGAGAACAGATCTTACTGCTCTCAAGACTATTGTACTGAGAGCAGATCTTATTGCACTCAAGACTACTGTACTGAGAGCAGATCTTACTGCACTCAAGACTATTGTACTGAGAGCAGATCTTATTGCACTCAAGACTACTGTACTGAGAGCAGATATTACTGCACTCAAGATTATTGTACTAAGAGCAGATCTTACTGCACTCAAGACTGCTGTACTGAGAGCAGATCTTTCTGCACTCAAAACTATTGTATTGAGAGCAGATCTTTCTGCACTCAAGACTATTGTATTGAGAGCAGATCTTTCTGCATTCAAGACTATTGTACTGAGAGCAGATCTTACTGCACTCAAGACTGTTGTATTGAGAGCAGATCTTACTGCACTCAAGACTATTGTATTGAGAGCAGATCTTACTGCACTCAAGACTATTGTACTGAGAGCAGAACTTACTGCACTCAAGACTACTGTACTGAGAGCAGATCTTACTGCACTCAAGACTATTGTACTGAGAGCAGATCTTACTGCACTCAAGACTATTGTACTGAGAGCAGATCTTATTGCACTCAAGACTACTGTACTGAGAGCATATCTTACTGCACTCAAGATTATTGTACTGAGAGCAGATCTTACTGCACTCAAGACTACTGTACTTAGAGCAGATCTTACTGCACTCAAGATTATTGTACTTAGAGCAGATCTTACTGCACTCAAGATTATTGTACTGAGAGCAGATCTTATTGCACTCAAGACTATTGTACTGAGAGCAGATTTTACTGCACTCAAGACTACTGTACTGAGAGCAGATCTTACTGCACTCAAGACTACTGTACTGAGAGCAGATCTTATTGCACTCAAGACTATTGTACTGAGAGCAGATTTTACTGCTCTCAAGGCTATTGTACTGAGAACAGATCTTACTGCACTCAAGACTACTGTACTGAGAACAGATCTTACTGCTCTCAAGACTATTGTACTGAGAGCAGATCTTATTGCACTCAAGACTACTGTACTGAGAGCAGATCTTACTGCACTCAAGACTATTGTACTGAGAGCAGATCTTATTGCACTCAAGACTATTGTATTGAGAGCAGATCTCTCTGCACTCAAGACTATTGTATTGAGAGCAGATCTTTCTGCACTCAAGACTATTGTATTGAGAGCAGATCTTTCTGCACTCAAGACTATTGTATTGAGAGCAGATCTTGTTGCACTCAAGACTATTGTATTGAGAGCAGATCTTACTGCACTCAAGACTATTGTACTGAGAGCAGATCTTACTGCACTCAAGATTATTGTACTGAGAGCAGATCTTATTGCACTCAAGACTATTGTACTGAGAGCAGATTTTACTGCACTCAAGACTACTGTACTGAGAGCAGATCTTACTGCACTCAAGACTACTGTACTGAGAGCAGATCTTATTGCACTCAAGACTATTGTACTGAGAGCAGATCTTACTGCACTCAAGATTATTGTACTGAGAGCAGATCTTATTGCACTCAAGACTATTGTACTGAGAGCAGATTTTACTGCACTCAAGACTACTGTACTGAGAGCAGATATTACTGCACTCAAGATTATTGTACTGAGAGCAGATCTTACTGCACTCAAGACTGCTCTACTGAGAGCAGATCTTTCTGCACTCAAAACTATTGTATTGAGAGCAGATCTTTCTGCACTCAAGACTATTGTACTGAGAGCAGATCTTATTGCACTGAAGACTATTGTATTGAGAGCAGATCTTTCTGCACTCAAGACTATTGTACTGAGAGCAGATCTTATTGTTCTCAAGACTATTGTATTGAGAGCAGATCTTTCTGCACTCAAGACTATTGTATTGAGAGCAGATCTTGTTGCACTCAAGACTATTGTATTGAGAGCAGATCTTACTGCACTCAAGACTATTGTACTGAGAGCAGATCTTATTGCATTCAAGACTATTGTACTGAGAGCAGATCTTACTGCACTCAAGACTATTGTATTGAGAGCAGATCTTACTGCACTCAAGACTATTGTATTGAGAGCAGATCTTACTGCACTCAAGACTATTGTACTGAGAGCAGAACTTACTGCACTCAAGACTACTGTACTGAGAGCAGATCTTACTGCACTCAAGACTATTGTACTGAGAGCAGATCTTACTGCACTCAAGACTACTGTACTGAGAGCAGATCTTACTGCACTCAAGACTATTGTACTGAGAGCAGAACTTACTGCACTCAAGACTACTGTACTGAGAGCAGATCTTACTGCACTCAAGACTATTGTACTGAGAGCAGATCTTACTGCACTCAAGATTATTGTACTGAGAGCAGATCTTATTGCACTCAAGACTATTGTACTGAGAGCAGATTTTACTGCACTCAAGACTACTGTACTGAGAGCAGATCTTACTGCACTCAAGACTACTGTACTGAGAGCAGATCTTATTGCACTCAAGACTATTGTACTGAGAGCAGATTTTACTGCTCTCAAGGCTATTGTACTGAGAGCAGATCTTACTGCACTCAAGACTACTGTACTGAGAACAGATCTTACTGCTCTCAAGACTATTGTACTGAGAGCAGATCTTATTGCACTCAAGACTACTGTACTGAGAGCAGATCTTACTGCACTCAAGACTATTGTACTGAGAGCAGATCTTACTGCTCTCAAGACTATTGTACTGAGAGCAGATCTTATTGCACTCAAGACTACTGTACTGAGAGCAGATCTTACTGCACTCAAGATTATTGTACTGAGAGCAGATCTTACTGCACTCAAGACTGCTGTACTGAGAGCAGATCTTTCTGCACTCAAAACTATTGTATTGAGAGCAGATCTTTCTGCACTCAAGACTATTGTATTGAGAGCAGATCTTTCTGCACTCAAGACTATTGTATTGAGAGCAGATCTTATTGCACTCAAGACTATTGTATTGAGAGCAGATCTTTCTGCACTCAAGACTATTGTACTGAGAGCAGATCTTATTGCACTCAAGACTATTGTATTGAGAGCAGATCTTTCTGCACTCAAGACTATTGTATTGAGAGCAGATCTTATTGCACTCAAGACTATTGTATTGAGAGCAGATCTTACTGCACTCAAGACTATTGTACTGATAGCAGATCTTATTGCATTCAAGACTATTGTACTGAGAGCAGATCTTACTGCACTCAAGACTATTGTATTGAGAGCAGATCTTACTGCACTCAAGACTATTGTATTGAGAGCAGATCTTACTGCACTCAAGACTATTGCACTGAGAGCAGAACTTACTGCACTCAAGACTACTGTACTGAGAGCAGATCTTACTGCACTCAAGACTATTGTACTGAGAGCAGATCTTACTGCACTCAAGACTACTGTACTGAGAGCAGATCTTACTGCACTCAAGACTATTGTACTGAGAGCAGAACTTACTGCACTCAAGACTACTGTACTGAGAGCAGATCTTACTGCACTCAAGACTATTGTACTGAGAGCAGATCTTACTGCACTCAAGACTACTGTACTGAGAGCAGATCTTACTGCACTCAAGACTATTGTACTGAGAGCCGATCTTACTGCACTTAAGACTATTGTATTGAGAGCAGATTTTTCTGCACTCAAGACTACTGTACTGAGAGCAGATTTTTCTGCACTCAAGACTATTGTACTGAGAGCAGATCTTGTTGCACTCAAGACTATTGTAATGAGAGCAGATCTTACTGCACTCAAGACTATTGTACTGAGAGCAGATCTTACTGCACTCAAGACTACTGTACTGAGAGCAGATCTTACTGCACTCAAGGCTTCTGTACTTAGAGCAGATCTTACTGCACTCAAGACTACTGTACTGAGAGCAGATTTTTCTGCACTCAAGACTATTGTACTGAGAGCAGATCTTACTGCACTCTAGACTACTGTACTGAGAGCAGATCTTACTGCACTCAAGACTACTGTACTGAGAGCAGATCTTACTGCACTCAAGACTACTGTACTGAGAGCAGATCTTACTGCACTCAAGACTACTGTAATGAGAGCAGATCTTACTGCACTCAAGACTACTGTACTGAGAGCAGATCTTACTGCACTCAAGACTACTGTACTGAGAGCAGATCTTACTGCACTCAAGACTATTGTACTGAGAGCAGATCTTACTGCACTCAAGACTACTGTACTGAGAGCAGATCTTACTGCACTCAAGACTACTGTACTGAGAGCAGATCTTACTGCACTCAAGACTATTGTACTGAGAGCAGATCTTACTGCACTCAAGACTAATGTACTGATAGTAGTGTAAAATACCCCAGAAGGGGCAACTTTAAGCACTTTAAGTAACTGCCATATTAAAAAAAAAAAAAAATGTTGACCTGTACACAAAGTCGAGTTTCTGAAATAGTTTGGCCGGTGCTCACTGTACTTTGTTTTATAAGATTAGAACATAAGAAAGGAGGAATACTGCAGCAGTCCTGTTGGCCCATACTAGGCAGGTCCTTCACAGATCCATCCCACTAATAGAATATTTGCCCTCATAAGAGCATAAGAACATAAGAACATAAGAAATAAGGAACACTGCAACAGGCCTACTGGTCTATGCGAGGCAGCTCCAATTCTGCCCACCGGCTTAAGCCAACGCCTTGACCTAGTGATGTCAGACACGTCACTTAAGGGAGGAGCACGGCATCCGGCCTAGTAGCTAGTCAGGTCCAACTCACACCCACCCACACCCACTCATGTATTTATCCAACCTATTTTTAAAACTACACAACGTCTTGGCGTCTATGATGGTACTCGGGAGTTTGTTCCACTCATCCACAACTCCAAACCAGTGCTTTCCTATATCCTTCCTAAATCTGAGTTTTTCCAATTTAAAACCATTGCTGCGAGTCTTGTTTATGTTATATATTTTTAGCACGCTCTTTACATTCCCTTTCTTAATTCCTGTTTTCCATTTATACATCTCAGTCATATCCCCCCTAATTCTACGCCTTTCTAGAGAGTGTAGATTCAGGGCCGGTGCTCTCTGTACAGTGTTATATAACGTAGCCGGCACTCTCTGTACAGTGTTATATAACGTAGCCGACACTCTCTGTACAGTGTTACATAACGTAGCCGGCACTCTCTGTACAGTGTTATATAACGTGGCCGGCACTCTCTGTACAATGTTACATAACGTAGCCGGCACTCTCTGTACAGTGTTACATAACGTAGCCGGCACTCTCTGTACAGTGTTATATAACGTAGCCGGCACTCTCTGTACAGTGTTACATAACGTAGCCGACACTCTCTGTACAGTGTTACATAACGTAGCCGGCACTCTCTGTACAGTGTTATGTAACCCATTCCAGGATTTTTGGAATGAGTCCGATAACTTTAAGAAAATTTATCGGACACTGAAATTTGAGTAGATAACAGCTGAGAGTGGAACTGAAGTGAAGAACATCTTTCAAAATTACTTGAGTATTTATTGTTTAATGTATTCAGGAGGTAAAGGTTAAATCAGAAGGTATGATAGAACTCCTGACTGAATAGAAGGTAATCATGTTTGATCCTGGTAGGGAAGGGCAGGTGAATTCATAAAAATAATCTTCCCCCCGACAATTAACCTCCCATGAACCACTTCAGTTTTGAGTGCTCTTCATCTAAATTCTGGAACATTCCCGGTCTTGAGTGTCGTTCCTTTACTTCTGGAACAATCCAAAGGGTTTGAGTGCTCGTTCATCTTTCTTTTTTGAACAATCAGGTCTTGGGTGTTTTATCTTACTTCTGGAAACAATCCAGGTCTTGGTGCTCGTTCTCTTACATTCTGGAACTACCAGGTCTTGGGTGCTCGTTCTCTTACATTTTGGAATTATCAGGTCTTGAGTGCTCGTTCATCTTTTCTTCTGGAACATATCCAGGTCTTGGTGCTCGTTATCTTTCATTCTGGACATATCCCGGTCCTGAGTGCCGTTTCTTAATTTTGGAACATATCCAGGTCCCGAGTGCTCGTTCTCTTCATTCTGGGAAAATTCCCGGTCTTGGTGCTCGTTTATCTTTCATTCGGAACATTTCCAGGTCCTGAGGCTCGTTCATCTACATTTTGGAAAAATATCCGGTCTTGATGCTCGTCATCTTAATTCTGGAGCATATCCAGGTCCTGGTGCTCGTTCATCTTACATTTGGAACATATCCAGGTTTTTTGAGTGCTCGTTCATCTTACATTCTGGAACATATCCAGGTCTTGAGTGCTCGTTCATCTTACATTCTGGAACATATCCAGGTCTTGAGTGCTCGTTCATCTTACATTCTGGAACATATCCAGGTCTTGAGTGCTCGTTCATCTTACATTCTGGAGCATATCCAGGTCCTGAGTGCTCGTTCATCTTACATTCTGGAACATATCCAGGTCTTGAGTGCTCGATCATTCTTACATCTGGAAAATATCCAAGCGCCTGAGTGCTCGTTCATCTTACCATTCTGGAACATTTAGGTGTCTTTGAGTCTCGTTCATCTTACATTCTGGAGCTTATCCAGGGTCCTGAGATGCTCTCGGTTCATCTTACATTCTGGAACATATCCAGGTCCTGAGTGCTCGTTCATCTTACATTCTGGAACATATCCAGGTCTTGAGTGCTCGTTCATCTTACATTCTGGAACATATCCAGGTCCTGAGTGCTCGTTTCTTCTTAAATTCTCGGAAAAACATTCCAGGTCTTGATGTGCTCGTTCATCTTACATCTGGAACATAACCTGGATGATACTCTCTGTGCAGATGCAAATTACATCTAGTGTTATCTATATTTAAGTTGAAAATTGTTTCCTTCGCGGGGGACAACTCGAGATGATATAATTTTCAAATTGTAATTAGAATTCAATATAATGCGTTCTTTCTATATATTTCTAGAGGGCCATTGTGTATGTTATGATATGTGTCCTTTTTATATTAAGGAATAAACTTGGGGTTGGTTTCAAAAAATTCGATTGCAATTAGTTTTCCAACATACATTTAGCGTAGGAAATTAACCTGTAAAATAGATAACCAGGTTGCATTCATGTCTCTGTTGAACGTATGATTCATACACAAATAACCCGCACATAAAAGAGAGAAGCTTACGACGACGTTTCGGTCCGATTTGGACCATTGACAAGTAGTTCATATGAAAGTTGAAGAACACATGTGCAAAATCTGGATATCTTTATTGAAGACGTTTCGCCATCCAGTGGCTTTATCCAATACAGTTTCTAGACATAATAGGAAGACAGTTGAATATATACAACAGATGAGGTAATCAGTCCATCGGCCTTGGGAATTTAGTGTTCACAGCATCGTGGTGGTCACTACAACTCCATAGGCCGAAGGGGACTGAATGCGCTCATCTTTTGTATATAGTTCTTCTGTTTCCTATTATGTCCTAGAATTCTGTATTGATAAGCCACAGGTGGCGAACGTTTACAATTAAAGATATAATAGATGTTGCACATGTGTCTTAACTTTATATTGTCGGTATTTATACCTTTCTTGCACAAGTTCATAATATTTGTTTATGCTAAGGCGATACATTGGATATACTTTCTGGGATCACAACTGCGGCCGAGATACATCTAACAACATGATACTTTAGTACTTGGATATGAAAACGTAATCTTTTGATATATAGTTTTTACCAGACTTTCCATCTCCAGTCTGTACTCTTTTGTCTCACATCCATTATGTCTCTTGCCGTTACTAGGTCCTTGTCTTTCAAAGCGTACTGGTCTCAGCTCTATTTACCTTCTCTTATGGAACACTCTCAATTTTCCATGTTGCGTCCCTCGTTAAACATTGAGAGTATGAAAGAGTACTTACATTATTCTTGTGTCAACAGTTAGTGGCTGGTATGGGCCAACCAGGCTAGTTGCAGTGTTTCCTCCTTTCTATGTTCTTATGTGTGTCAGGTTGGGGGTACGGGGAGGGAGGGTGGATGGGATGGAGGAAAGGTGGGGTAGAGGGGAGGGAGGGCTGCAGCTCTCTTTACCGCTCCTCTCCTCAATCAATTCATCAAATACGTTTTTATTTCTGAAGAAAATGACATTACATTTTCAAATTACCAAGAAAAAAGGGTTGTCTTGTGTGCAAATCAGCCAACTGTCATTGCCTAGAGGCATTATGGGTGTAGACATATCTAATGGCCTTACAGACTACATTAATACAAAGAAATTGAATATTAGATTTCAGTTGTGCATTTTATTTATTTATAGTACACAGTAATTTACTCCAAGTTTACCAATAGGTTCATATAAAATATTGAAATTATATTATGGGTTATAATTTGTGTGTTGTTTGAAAGTAGTTTAGACAGTATGAGAATTGCTACAATTGGGTGTAAGGCACGTAATATTTTCGGGTAGGTATATATTACAAGGTTATTTGTAAGTAAGACCACATTGCAACAGTTAGACATCTTTTTTCCGAAACGTTTCGTCTTCTAACAGTAGGCTCTCTTCAGTCGAATACAGAAAGTAGGCAGGAGCAGTTAGAGATGTGAAGGACGATGTAATCAGTCCATCACACCCTTTATATATTCGTAGATTTTTAGGTTGTCAGTCCCTCGGCCTGAAGAATGTTCACATCGTCTTCACATCTCTACTGCTCTGCCTAACTTTCTGTATTCGACTGAAGAAGGCCTACTGTGTAGAGGCGAAACGTTTCGGAAATAAAGATAGTTAACCTGTTGCAATTATGTGTCTTACCTAACAACCTGTCGGTATTGTATACCATTTTGATGTTCATCAAGGTACTTTTAAACAATTTATGAACTTTGGGCGTCACGTTCTAAAGTTTTAAGATTTAGGAAATTGGGAGATTTTTTTGGTAAAGTTAAATATTGAGTATTTAGTTAAGGGTGAGTAAGTGGTTTACGAGAAGAGTCTTAAATCGATGTTCAGACCGGGTTACTTTAGTGTTTACTGGTAATGAATTTCAAATTCTGGGGCCCTTTATGTGCAAAGAGTTTTTACAGTGTGATATGGACACGAGGTACATCAAAAAGAGATCTGTCTTGTGTTGTGGTCGTGTGACCTGTTAAGGTCGATGAGGAGAAGTTTGATTGGAGGGTTTATGTTTGAGTGTAGTTTTCTATGTATGTAGTAGACACGTGAGTAAGTATGGATGTTTTTTACGGTGAGCAGTTTTAGACTTTTGAATATTGTTGGAGTATGCTGTCGGGAGTGGGAATTTGTTATCATTCTGACTGCAGCGTTTTGCTGGGTTATTAGTGGTCTTAGGCGATTTAATGTTGTTGATCCCCATGCACAAATTCCGTATGTGAGATAAGGGTAGATGAGTGAGTGATACAGTGTAAGGAGAGCTGATTGTGGAACATAGTACCCTATCTTTGATAGTATGCCCACTGTCTTACAGATTTTCTTGGAAATTTATTTTATGTGTCTGGAATTTGAGGCTACTGTCAAGGTCTATTCCTAGGAATTTCCCCGCTGTGAGTCTTGTAACGGGTGATCTGTTTAGCGTTATATAAAGTGGAACATTTGCAGCTCTGTTTCTAAACTGAATGAAATAGGTTTTGTCAGTATCGAGGGTAAGTTTATTAGTCATCATCCAGATAGATATTTTCTGCAATTCGGCATTAACAGTGTTGGCGAGTATGACTGAGTTTGGGTGAGAGACGACGTATGTTGTGTCATCTGCAAATAATATGGGTTTGAGTAGTTGTGATGCATTCGGTAGGTCACTGATGTAAATAAGAAAGAGGAGAGGGCCAAGGACACTTCCTTGTGGAACACTCGCTACGTCAGTTACGTTTTTTAATGTGAAGGATCTTGCTAAGGTTTACAATGACGTTGAAGGATGAGGACGGGAATGAAATAT
Organism: Cherax quadricarinatus; assembly: GCF_026875155.1. NCBI lineage: Eukaryota > Metazoa > Arthropoda > Malacostraca > Decapoda > Parastacidae > Cherax > Cherax quadricarinatus. Next base: position 57,789,688 of record NC_069418.1, on the reverse strand, counting down.
GTTTAGTGGTAAGTGTATGACTGGTGGTAGTGGTGGTTGTGGTGATAGTACCAATACTGGTAGTAGTGGTGGTTGTGGTAATAGTACCAATACTAGTAGAAGTAGTGGTTGTGGTGGTTGTGATGATAGTACCAATACTGGTAGTAGTAGTGGTTGTGGTGATACCACCGATACTGGTAGTAGCGTTGGTTGTGGTGATAGTACCAATACTGGTAACAGCGGTGGTTGTGGCGATAATGCCAATACTGGTAATGGTGGTGGCTGTAGTAAATTATAATACTGGGTTAGTGGTGGTTGTAATAATAGTCGCAATACTGGGGTTGTGGTGGATGTGACGATAGTAGCGGCACTGGTAGAGAAACAGAAGATTGTTCAGAGGGTGGTGGTGGAGGAGGGCAAAATAACCACGGGGAGAGGGGAGGAGGTTAAATGATAGCTCTAGGCCGGCCTTTCATGTTGCAATCAACACATCAGGAGCTTGCAGTGTTGCAGAAATAAGTAGGAGGTCCCAGCAGATTTGTTCGGTGAAATGTTCTTACCAAGAATGGGGTAGGGAAGCGGGAGACGCCTGGTGCTGCAGGCATAACAGTGCCAGGTGCCAGCAAGATTGAATATTGTAGAAATAGAAGAAAGTCAACCCACAAGCACTGGTAATGGAGTGATTACCTAACCATTAGTAACATGACAATTGTGAAAAGTTTGGTCAGACTTCGGGACCATATTAAAGACTTTAGATTCTGATTATAGATGAATCTGGCATTTGTCTTGGGAATTTTCCCTTAAAACTAAAGGGAGACATCTATATTTCATTCCAGCCATGAAGTATATGGAACTAGAACTTTGGCTTCTGACCGTTTAGCAGGATTGTTACAAGCTCTTATGTGGTTGAATATCGCATTTGATTCTTAAGCTGCATTATTGAATACTGATGTGTTATTCTAACATCTAGAGGTATGCCAGTTCGTCCCACATTAGATAAGTTGCAGCCTAGGCACCCATTAAATACCACCAACATGACTCACGAAATCGTAATGACACGATTGCAAACAAACCATACCACGGGCGGGGATAGAACCCGCGATCAGAGAGTCTCAAAAACTTGCATTTGTGGTCACAGTGATGCCTATGCTAAACTTCCTATGGTGCAGAAATGTACCTAGTTGGACGAATCTTATTGTGGCTAGCTGGTCCAGTGGCTAACGCGACGGTCTGGAGTTTTGAGACTCTGATCGCGGGTTCTATCCCCGCCCGTGGTATGGTTTACCACCAACACATTGTTGCATGGAATTTTTTATCAATATACCCTTAACAGTCCGTGAATTCTTAAAAACAATTTGTATATTGAATCTCTTTAGGGCATTCTGCAGGACCTGATAAATTTCTCACTGAAGGGCAGGACAAGCACATTCTTGATCTGAGGCGTTATTTTAGGTTCCATCCTATGACATATTTTCCTAGATGCAAAGAAAAGCATTTTTCTAAAAACTCCTGAGGGTAAACATAGTTTGTGGCAATATCAGGATTTTCCTAATTTCCTCATCAAGAAACTCAAGGCTGCACTCTCGGGAAACTCTCAAAACATAGTGAGAAAATCACGTTTTTTTATTCTTGTTTCATGGTTGGTTGTAGCAGTGGATATATGAACACACGTTCGTGGCCTTCCTATATACTATAAACCAAAACATTCTATCAACCCTGTGGTCGGAACAACTGAGAATGGATGTTTAAAGTCCACTTCTGTTCCTCCGGTGAATTTAACAGATGGAACAAGAGAGTTAATTCTGGGTATAAATCTGTTCAGGTCCAGATAATTCGGCCAAAGACACAAGTTTGTCATCCACATATCTGAACCACTTAACTTCACTCCGTTGAAGTTAAGGGGTTCAGATGTGTGGATGACTTAGTCTCAAATAACTCCATATATAGATTTCCCATAGTCATTCCCTGCCTTTAACCGTAATATTTCCCTTCAAACTCAAACGTGCAATCAACTACACACAACTCATCTAATTCTTCTTCCAGATAAGATAAAATCAGTGACAGGTACTCTGGTGAACAACGCTGTGACGTCAAAACTTACTCGTGTATAATCGTAGGCAAAATGAAAGGGGGTAAGGCAGCCGGGATTGATGGGATAAAGATAGAAATGTTAAAAGCAGGTGGGGATATAGTTTTGGAGTGGTTGGTGCAATTATTTAATAAATGTATGGAAGAGGGTAAGGTACCTAGGGATTGGCAGAGAGCATGCATAGTTCCTTTGTATAAAGGCAAAGGGGATAAAAGAGAGTGCAAAAATTATAGGGGGATAAGTCTGTTGAGTGTACCTGGTAAAGTGTATGGTAGAGTTATAATTGAAAGAAATAAGAGTAAGACGGAGAATAGGATAGCAGATGAACAAGGAGGCTTAGGAAAGGTAGGGGGTGTGTGGACCAGGTGTTTACAGTGAAACATATAAGTGAACAGTAATTTAGAAAAAGGCTAAAGAGGTCTTTGTGGCATTTATGGATTTGGAAAAGGCGTAGGGACAGGGTGGATAGGGGGGCAATGTGGCAGATGTTGCAAGTGTATGGTGTAGGAGGTAGGTTACTGAAAGCAGTGAAGAGTTTTTACGAGGATAGTGAGGCTCAAGTTAGAGTATGTAGGAAAGAGGGAAATTTTTCCCAGTAAAAGTAGGCCTTAGACAAGGATGGTGATGTCACCGTGGTTGTTTAATATATTTATAGAGGGGGTTTGTAAGAGAAGTAAATGCGAGGGTCTTGGCAAGAGGCGTGGAGTTAAAAGATAAAGAATCACACACAAAGTGGGAGTTGTCACAGCTGCTCTTTGCTGATGACACTGTGCTCTTGGGAGATTCTGAAGAGAAGTTGCAGAGATTGGTGGATGAATTTGGTAGGGTGTGCAAAAGAAGAAAATTAAAGGTGAATACAGGAAAGAGTAAGGTTATGAGGAAAAACAAAAAGATTAGGTGATGAAAGATTGAATATCAGATTGGAGGGAGAGAGTATGGAGGAGGTGAACGTATTCAGATATTTGGGAGTGGACGTGTCAGCGGATGGGTCTATGAAAGATGAGGTGAATCATAGAATGATGAGGGAAAAAAAGTGAGTGGTGCACTTAGGAGTCTGTGGAGACAAAGAACTTTGTCCCTTTGGGGGCAAAGAGGGGAATGTATGAGAGTATAGTTTTACCAACGCTCTTATATGGGTGTGAAGCGTGGGTGATGAATGTTGCAGCGAGGAGAAGGCTGGAGGCAGTGGAGATGTCATGTCTGAGGGCAATGTGTGGTGTGAATATAATGCAGAGAATTCGTAGTTTGGAAGTTAGGAGAGGTGCGGGATTACCAAAACTGTTGTCCAGAGGGCTGAGGAAGGGGTTTTTGAGTGGTTCGGACATGTAGAGAGAATGGAGCGAAACAGAATGACTTCAAGAGTGTATCAGTCTGTAGTGGAAGGAAGGCGGGGTAGGGGGCGGCCTAGGAAGGGTTGGAGGGAGGGGTAAAGGAGGGTTTTTTGTGCGAGGGGCTTGGACTTCCAGGAGGCATGCATGAGCGTGTTTGATAGGAGTGAATGGAGACAAATGGTTTTTAATACTTGACGTGCTGTTGGAGTGTGAGCAAAGTAACATTTATGAAGGGGTTCAGGGAAACCGGCAGGCCGGACTTGAGTCCTGGAGATGGGAAGTACAGTGCCTGCACTCTGAAGGAGGGTGTTAATGTTGCAGTTTAAAAACTGTAGTGTAAAGCACCCTTCTGGCAAGACAGTGATGGAGTGAATGATGGTGAAAGTTTTTCTTTTTCGGGCCACCCTGCCTTGGTGGGAATCGGCCAGTGTGATAATAAAAAAAATAATAAAATAATTAAAATTTTGCAATTTTTAATGAGGTCAGCGTTGTTTTTTTATGTGGGCTTCCGAGGTGTTGCCAAGCATTGGAGCTAATACCTTTACCAGCCATTTTGACAAGGCATAAGTCGCCGACCCTCCTGGGATAATAACAGGTCCCCCTGGAAAACCGGGTTTGTGGGTCTTAATCAAACCATACATATAAGTGTCGCTGACTTAGTTCATAACTGTTTAATCAGTTCCTCATTACCTCTCAGTAAAGTTCTAAGATGTTTATTAAACTTACTATTAACCTGATCCAAAGGGGTTCGTATTAAGGGGCTCGGAAATTATCCTATCTTGTAATAACATATTTATTTTTTCCACAGTAATCTACTTTGTCCATGATTACTATCACATTTGTAAATGCGACAGTATTTTTCGAATGTAAATTATGATATATATTCCTCGCTTGTGTTGCAGGATAATCAGTCATGAGTGACTTGCTCACTCCTGTTAATAAAGTTCTTAGTAACCAGCCAGTCATTTTGTAGTAGTTCCCAAAGCATCAGAATTATATTCCTTGATGAATGAGACACTTTTGCAACACTTGAGGGTTGCACAACACTTGAGTGTTGCACAACACTTGAGTGTTGCACAACACTTGAGTGTTGCACAACACTTGAGTGTTGCACAACACTTGAGTGTTGCACAACACTTGAGTGTTGCACAACACTTGAGTGTTGCACAACACTTGAGTGTTGCACAACACTTGAGTGTTGCACAACACTTGAGTGTTGCACAACACTTGAGGGTTGCACAACACTTGAGCGTTTCACAACACTTGAGGGTTGAACAACACTTGAGTGTTGCACATCACTTCAGGTTTGCACAACACTTGAGTGTTGCACAACACTTCAGTGTTGCACAACACTTGATGTGTGCACAACACTTGAGTGTTTCACATCACTTCAGTGTTGCACAACACTTGAGTGTTGCACAACACTTGAGTGTTTCACATCACTTCAGTGTTGCACAACACTTGAGTGTTGCACAACACTTCAGTGTTTCACAACACTTGAGTGTTGCACAACACTTGAGTGTTTCACATCACTTCAGGGTTGCACAACACTTGAGTGTTGCACAACACTTGAGTGTTTCACAACACTTCAGTGTTTCACAACACTTGAGTGTTGCACAACACTTGAGTGTTTCACAACACTTGAGTGTTTCACAACACTTGAGTGTTTCACAACACTTGAGTGTTTCACAACACTTGAGTGTTTCACAACACTTGAGTGTTTTCACAACACTTGAGTGTTTCACAACACTTGAGTGTTTCACAACACTTGAGTGTTTCACAACACTTGAGTGTTTCACAACACTTGAGTGTTTCACAACACTTGAGTGTTTCACAACACTTGAGTGTTTCACAACACTTGAGTGTTTCACAACACTTGAGTGTTTCACAACACTTGAGTGTTTCACAACACTTGAGTGTTTCACAACACTTGAGTGTTTCACAACACTTGAGTGTTTCACAACACTTGAGTGTTTCACAACACTTGAGTGTTTCACAACACTTGAGTGTTTCACAACACACTTGAGTGTTTCACAACACTTGAGTGTTTCACAACACTTGAGTGTTTCACAACACTTGAGTGTTTTACAACACTTGAGTGTTGCACAACACTTGAGGGTTGCACAACACTTGAGTGTTACACAACACTTGAGGGTTGCACAACACTTGAGTGTTACACAACACTAGAGTGTTACACAACACTTGAGTGTTGCACAACACTTGAGGGTTGCACAACACTTGAGTGTTTCACAACACTTGAGTGTTTCACAACACTTGAGTGTTTTACAACACTTGAGTGTTGCACAACACTTGAGGGTTGCACAACACTTGAGTGTTACACAACACTTGAGGGTTGCACAACACTTGAGTGTTACACAACACTAGAGTGTTACACAACATCTTGAGTGTTGCCACAACACTTGAGGTTGCACAACACTTGAGTGTTTCACAACACTTGAGTGTTGCACAAACACTTGAGTGTTGCACAACACTTGAGTGTTGCACAACACTTGAGTGTTGCACAACACTTTAGTGTTGCACAACACTTGAGGGTTGCACAACACTTGAGTGTTACACAACACTTGAGTGTTACACAACACTTGAGGGTTGCACAACACTTGAGTGTTACACAACACTTGAGTGTTACACAAGTGTCTCAGTCATCAACTTGTAGGTTTTCTAAACTGTTTATATTATATTCCTTGTTTATATGTTTTTAAATATGTTTCTCTCGGGACTTTTACATTCCCTTTTTCTCTTAAAATATCGCTTTCTTACATTAAAACTCTCTGGTATTAGTTTCAGCTGTACGATTCAGCCGTCTCTCTCTCACCGACATTTAGTAGTACAATAATAATGTTTGTCTGTCATATCAACATGACCAACACACATGTCTTATCTTTTTATTTGTCAATCAAGTATTATTCCGTAAAAAATATAGAAATTTTTCTGACTCAGTATCACTACGAAGTCTTAATACAGAAATTACCTATGACTTTATTGCCCCAAATCTTATTGACATGTTCATATGTGTGAGGAAGGCTGAGAAGATCTTGCCTAGTATTTTCCAGTAGGCCTGCTAGTTGGTCTCGTCTCTTGTGAAAACATCTCAAATTACCATATCTCACTTCCGGTCCATATATATGTATAAAGTTCCATCTCTGTACCTCTTCTTCGAGTGAACAGTGATATGGAATTGAACTTTTATCAAGTGATAATTTAAGACTGAATACTTCTAACTTTTCAACTGTGTCTAGTATATTAATCACCTGTATATTCCACTAAAGAAACTTACTGTGCAGCCACATATTGCACATGCGTCTTATTCATCAATATTTTGTAAAGACAAGTGAAGCCTGTCTTGCTGAGGGTGTCAGTCCCTGACATCAAGTATTACCAGTCTGAATATTGTTATTATTCAGACATTGTCTAACAGTCCGACGGTTGATCTGTGTTGTCGCTTACTGAAACTCTCAATTTCTGATATAACATTTTGAATTATCTGCTTTATTTTCCATGTAGCTGAGTTATGATATTTTGACGTAATGTTGCCCATGAGGGTTGTGCAGGTGACTAACACAGTGCTTCCCAAACTTTTTTCTCTGGGCCTCACTTTCGGAATAAAAATTTGTGCGTGCCACACCAGACTTTTTATTGATATGAAATACATTAAACTCCAATAAAAAAAACTCCTAGCAGTGTTTGATTCATAACATAGAACTCAACTACTTTATAATATAAACAAAGGACAATCAGAAAGTATACACAATGCAGCTACATAAAAAACATGATTCATTCCCAAAATATACTTATAGACGAGCCTCTGACATGTATAAGAGATAATGCATTATGCGAGCGGTGCGCTAATGCCAGAAAGGGATCAGTATGTTTGATTTATGGCGACTCGTTCTTAACACTGCACTTAACACAATGAGCGATGGCACGTACCATGGAAACTTCTACAGGTTTCTATATATGAATGTTTAAATGTTTCTTTGTCACACTGGCCATTCTTTTTGGCCACACCTGTGTGGTGCGCCACACCTATGTGTGGTGTGCCGCACTCTCTGCTAACCGCAGAGAGTTGTGAAGTTGTCTGGCTAACATACATTGTGCTTACAATGATTACTAACTTCTTAAGATTCTATTCATAAATAAATATTTCAATGATAATTGTTACTAAATAGATTGTTTTCTTCCTCTGTGTTACAGGACAGCAACATGACATTCCTGAAGGTAAGAGAAGCCTCCTTTTGCTCCAGGACTCTCAAACATACCTCAACGAGCACTAATCTAAGTTTTATCCATTGTCAAAATGACATTTGCACTCATTATGGTGCATTTTATAAATATTTAACTGTTGTTATTTCCTGGTTACATTGTAATAGAGCTCCCGTTGATTAGGAGTAAATATAAGGAATTGGGTGCAGTGTTTCAAGGTTGGTGGCGGTGTTGAGTTACCGTCTGCCTAACCTCGGCCTGGCTGCTCCAAGAAGGCATCTATTCGTACCGTGTTAAAGAAGCAGTTACTCTCTAACTGCTTCTTTATCACAGTTAAGGTACGAACAGATGTCTTCTTCGAGGGGCCAGGTCGAGGTTTGGCAGACGGTAACTCGACACCACCACCAGCCTTGAAACACTGCACCCAGTTCCTCACTGAACTCTCACACACACCAGTATTCTCCACTATTACTTTCGTCTGGTGTCCAGCTTTGATTTTTGAGCTATTGTTTCAGGGGTTAAAGATTTCCTTTTACCCATAATCAAAGATTTATAGCCCCAAAAGCAAAGGGAACACTGGACATAAGATGGGGCAGGTGAGAGACAACAGTGCAACACTTCCTCTCACCACAGCATCCACTTGAGCAATGAGAAGTCACTGTGAAATGTGGCAGCAGGCCGAGACGTCATGCTAACGACTGCTATCCAGTAGAATGCACTGACGAAGACCCCCCTGTATAGTAGGCCTTTGAGTTTCATCAGCATTGTGCCGGGGCGCTCACCTAGCATAATGCCGTGACGAGCACTGTAGTTAATTGCATTAAATGAAGAGTAAAACAAAACACTTTAAGTACGAGAAAATACAAAACAATTAATACGAAAATGACGATTTAAAAGCTCGGCGAACTAAACGTAGCGTAATCATTGGCAAATTTCTGCATACACTCTGTTTCTGCAGTAGTGAATTTCTTGAGGATGAATGTTCTCTCCTCGAACAAATATTTTCCAAACTTCACAATCCTCGTTATTTAATCATAGATTACAGACACCGTACATATAACATCATCTTCGTCGAGAGGAAACACATAGTTCTCCCCACTAACTCCGTTGACAAACATGTCTCCAACATATTTTTCCAGTACCGCAATCCAAGTATCTACCACTGCATCCATTACGAAGACTTCACCAGTAAGGGCACCACAGGGATTAATCCTGAGTAGGGATAACCAATTAAAAGGGAAAAAACAGCATGAGACCTCCTAACATGTATTACGGAACATCAATACTCCAGCAGAATGGCCGACTTGAGGAATGTCTATGTTTTACACCGAAACTCCCACAACTAGATTCTTGAAGACTACGGTGCTTATCACATAATCCTAGGCTGAGGAACTGACTACTTAGTCTAATTCTTCTTGCTAGTTATGTATAGAGCTGTAAAATAACTTTTGAACTGTTATAAATCCCAGTAATCTAGTAGCCTTTTTGTACACACTTGGGCACTGTTGTCTTGGCTTCAGGTTTCTGCTTACCATGACTCCCAAGACATTTTCACACTCTGATCAAGCTCTACATCGTCTAGTTTATAACTATGGGAGTTATTTTCATTCTCAAGGTTTAGAACCTGACACTTTTGTCCATACTGAAATGCATCTGCAACTTTTAAGACTGTGATACTAAATTTTCCACATCCTCCTAAAGTTCACTGGTATCCTCCGCAGAATCTATTATTCGGCCTATTTTGTGTCATCAGCGAATTTACTCATGTTAATTGTAATTCCTTCATCAATGGCTTTAATGTTAATTATGAACAACAATGGACCTAAAAGTAATCCTTGTGGAATGCCACTTGTGACCGGTCCCAATCCAGACTTGACTCCATTAATGCTAACTCTTTGGTTTCTCATGGTAAGCCATGCCTCGACCAGTGCTAGAACTTTATCTCCTATACTATGAGCTGCCACTTTTCTTAACAATCTTGTGAGGTACTCTATCGAAAGCCTTACTGAAATTCAAATAAAAAACATCATATGCATTATCATTGTCCATTGCCTCAAATGTTTTATTAAAGAATGTTGGTAAATTTGTCGAGCAGTATCGACCACTTGTAAATTCATGCTGAGACTCATTAATCAAATTATGCTCATTAAAGTGACTTCTAATAATATCAGTTTTCTAATAAAATTGCCCTGGACAACCATTCACTTCCAAGTTACCACCTCGGCAAAATGACACATATGAAAGGGTCCCCTCCCTTCTTCCTAATTATGTATATTGCTGGCCTATACCTGCTAATCAGGTTCACACTCTTACGTCTGCCAACAACGTTGCCTCCAGGATTCAGATAGATAAAAAGGTTGTTCCCATTACTTTTCATGATGTTGTCCAGATGACTAACAGTATCCTTCATCCCTGCTCCAGTAAAACATTAACCTGACTGTCCCTAACTAAAACAATGTTCTTATCTTCACTGACGGTGTTTGTCGTGACGTTCTTGATGGTCTTCATTGGGACGTCCTGAATCGTCCATTCACACTCATCTGTTAACACAGAGAAAGAATTACTGGTCTCTACGGCAGTCTCCTGGACCTTGCTTAACTTCAGCTTTGTCCCATTCGTTCCAACCAGCATCCAATTGTTGGTCTGATCATCGACGCGGCCCTTCTTGAAGACTTTCAGTTGTTGAATCTCTCTTCAAGCTTCCTCTAACTCTACCATATCCTGGTGATACAGTTGCTTATAGTCGAGGGAAGCCATCATCACAATCTTAGCAAAGAACGGAGTGCTCACTAGGCCCGTCTTTATTTATTGATAGTTTTTCAAACAATTGATTAATTGTGTTGGTGAGGGGTAAAGCTTTTAGAAATAGTGAATCTGACATGAAGCTGGAGTTATTGAAGTTACTTTTCTGAGAGTCCTAAAAGACTTTATGGAAAAGCAAAGTTTGGGAGGGTACATAAAAGAAGGAAGTAGAAAATACCTGTATGCATAAATAAAAGAACGGTGATGAAAGAAAGCATATGTGAAAGAATAAACGCCTAATTGCTGGGAGAGAAAGTTCGGCGTGCGCAGAGTACATGACGATTCATTTGGTGTTCAAACACCCGTTGGTAATTCAGAATGGAGCAGTTCTAGGAACCATCACTGCTCCATTAATTGTCTTGTTCAGTCAACTAATAACGTGAGATGTGGTCACCAGCTGATGTGAGAATGTACTTAACCATCTGGCTGTAGTTCAGTCATGCACTCCAGCTGGTCGTGTACACTCATACTCTCTTATCTATTCTGAGGTGCAAATCCAACTGTTATGAGTGGCTCTTTGCTCTCAGGTTTCTTTTGTTATACTGCTGATTTTTTAAGCTCTGTAAATACTAGTGACGGGAATATACTTATTAAAAAACTACCCTTTGGTTGCTTGGGTTGCTCCTTGTCTTGTGACTTAAGTTACAGCCAGGTACAACAGGTCTTGGAATTGTTACTTGTGCTCGTAATAGAAAGTATAGAAGACGTGAGGAAAAGAAGACAGATGGGTGCGTTTAAATAGATGTGAATTAAAAGTCAAACAAGTGAAAAAATGAGTTTTGTTCTGATGAATCTATGGAAAAAAAGTTAATTAAAGGATGTCAATGAGGAGAATGTATGAGAGACACTGGACCAACACTTTTATATGGATGGAAAAAAGAGACACAAATGAAGTATAATGCGATCTTTTATTGACAATGTTTCACCCACAAAGGAAGCTTTATTAAGTCACAAACAGATCTACGTGGGGAGAGAGGATGTGGGTATGTGTACAAGGAGCATAGTGGGGAGATGAGTTAGGCTGGAAGAGGTTGATGGCTGGGAAGAGGTTGCATCTGAGAAGTATCTCCCTAGCATGGGCCAGTAGGCCTGCTGCAATGTTCCTCGATGCTATGACCCGTTGTTATGTGGGATAACGATGAAAATGTTTCCTAGCAAGAAGTTCAGTTATGTTACAGAATCTGTTTCTGGTTGAAATTGTTGGATAAAACACTGAGTGATGATTCCATCATCCTGCGTCTCTGAAAGTCTTCTTCACTGGCGATGAGTCTTGCGTCTCTGTAATTAATTAAATGGTATTAGGAGTTTCGGTGCATAACACAGGCGTCCTTTAAGTCGTTGTCAATAAAGGACAGTATTTTACTGCATTGAGAAGAAAACTACAGGTAGTGTAATTTTTTTTATATTAGAAATGTAGTTACGTTTGTGCTCCCCTTACCCTCACAGTACATCTGTGAGGTGATGGAGAATTCTCTCTCTTTCTCTTTCCCCTACCACGAAGCCTACTAGGGAAATAGTGACATTCACTTATCGCTCCCTCCCTTACAATGACTCTGTGATGATTATTTCGTATATTCTTTTCCCCCCTGAATATAACCCCTGATTGTCTGAAAGAGTGAGTGATTCTCTAACCTTCCTCCCTTATACTTAGGAGGAAAATAATGACTTGCATTTGTGACTTTAACTAGCTTTGTAAGAGTTGGTGGAGCACTTTGTCTATTTCCTCTACTGTTCCTGCATACTTTCCTGTATTCGACTGAAGAATGCCTACGTGTAGGGCGAAACGGTTCGGAATAAAGCTGCCTAACTGTTTGCCTTGTGTCTTACTACAAACCTGTCGGTAATTGTATACCATTTTGCTATTTCACTCCTGTCCCAGACACATGCAACAGAATGGCATCTTGGTACAGAAAACCACCTTGGACAACTTTTCAGTGAGAATTGTTTAATCTGAGGACGTGACCTCTCAGTGGTTCCATTCTACTACTACTACAACTCTGCACCTTCATCCTTCCGACAAGTATTAAGTCTCAACAACTGTCGCTAGATCTTCAGATATTTCCAGACTATGGAACTGACCTTCTCAACTGAGGACTGACACTCTCAAATTCTCGACTTTAATGGTGATTGGACTGATTAATCTGTCCTTTTCACATCTCTACTGTTTCCTGGCCTACTTTCTGATATTCGACTGAAGAAGCACTGTGTATGGCGAAACGTTTCAAATAAAAGTTGCCTAACTTTTGCCTCAGTGTCTACCTACCAACCTGTCCGTGGTGATTATGTATACCATATTTTGATATGCAACGCTTGCTTACGAAAAAGTAGACTATGTGCCCTTTCCTCACTCATAGTAGTATTAGAGAAGCGTAAACTTTCCTGTGGTTGTTGGGTGCCCTTATTCTGGGTCAATTGAACTCGTTTTTTAACAGCAAGGCTCTGTTAAGAAACACTGGTTTTGGTTAAACACCGATGGTAATAGAGTTGAGGATGAGGTTGGAACAAAACTCCCGAGTACAGTTATGAGAGGCTAAAACGTTGTGTAGTTTTAAAAAATAGGTTAGATAAATACATGGAGTGGGTGTGAGTGGGTGTGAGTTGGACCTGACTAACTTGTGCTACACTGGGCCTAGTGCCGTGCTCCTTTTCCTTGAGTGGAGTAAACCAGAACAAGAGTGTGACATTGTCTAATCCGGGAGGGTGGGTTTATTAGGCTAATCGGGGGGGGGAAGGACATGGACCTCTCCGCTTGAGTCAGTAGGCCTGTTGCAGTGTTCCTTCTTTCTTATGTTCTTATGGTTGTGTGCAGTGATACAAGAGTCAGTGCATATGAAGGAAGACTCTATTCCACTGTTAAATTTTGTTTTAATGCGAGAATAATTTTCAGTGGGGCTACACTGTGAAAAGCTTGACTCACAGCTAGAGGTATCAGTGGGGAGTGACACAGAGCCAAAGCTCGGGATCCAATACTAGGAGCAATGTGGCAAAGTGAGACTCTATGTCCATCATTATAAGGAAGTACAGCAGACAGTGAGTCCTCGAGTCCTACCTGGGGGACCCAAATACTCGAAGTGTGAGTCATTGGTACCACAGAAGAAGAATATGAAACATTGGACCTACACTACGGTATCTGTGATACTACGTTGATCTCCGGAATACCCTTCAGGTAGATGATTTTGGAGACCCAGACATGACAATGAGGCCGTATTATATGAGTGATAATAAAGGAGTCAGGTGTGACACACTTGTTACAGTACATGGCGAACCAAGTGTGTGAATCATTTGTTCTTTATCAAGGACAGTGTGACACAAAGACGAAATCAGGGATGCATTACGTTACAGCACCGTGATAGTTATTTGAAACATAACAGTAGATTCTTCAACAGACAGAGGTGGCGCTCATGTACGATGCAGTGCAGTTATTCGCTAAAGCTCTGACGACCTGGATCGCTCGCGTCACATTGGCGTTACACCGCTGGAGTGTGACGGAGACATCACCTGGGTGCATGGTAACTCCCTCATCAACTATATGAAGTGGGTGAGTACCTATGATATTTATGTATTAGGCAGGACGGCACTTTCACGGGTGAGTTAGGCAAGAGGCTGAGATATATTGAAAAAAGGGAAATACATTTCCATCAACGAATTAAAATACGAAGAGTTAAAGAGCTGGGTAAAACAAAAAACTCATCATTAGAAACAAACAACTGAATGTCTGGCCGATGGAGACTCCGAACCTACGAACCTTGGAACTAGAACCAGTTACTTAACCATCCTTACCACACTGGTATTGGTATGGTCCAGTGTGGTACGGAAGTAAAGCACTGCGTACCTTGTTCCATGGTTCATAGGTCGAGATCCTGCCTTCGGCCAGGAGAACAGTGTTTTATGAATATTACGGCCTGTCCTGTGAATTCCCTGCATTTGTTAAAATCTCTAGTAAGGCTGATGCAGCAGAGGATGAGATGAAAAGCTGCAGCCTTCTCCCTGAGAGCTGGCTGCCTTGGATCTACGTGTAGCGCAAGCCTGGACGCCCAAGGTATTGGTCCATGTTTGATGAGAATGGTATAGCACTGGCGTAAACTTGTTCCAAGGTTCGTAGGTTCGAGTCTCTCCTTCGGCCAGAGATCAGTGTTAGTGGTGTGTGTGTGTGTGTGCATATAATTATATAATATATATAAATATATAAATATATAATTATATAATTTATATATATATATATAAAAATATAATATATATATCATTTTTTTTTTTTAACAAGTTGGTCGTTCTCCCACCGAGGCAGGTGACCCCAAAAAAAAAAGAAAATCCAAAAAGACAATACTTTCATCCATCATTCAACAACTTCACCACACTCACACATTATCAACATATCAACATATGTCCAGTAAAAACTCGAGGAAGTTCCTTACCTGGAAGGCAGTTGAGTATGTCCTCTGCCCCTCTCTATAATCTGTATGCTATATTTCTATGAACTTTATTTAAAAGCAAAGATACATTAAATAATCGTGCATGATGCATGACATATCAGAGCGCACAGCTCTAATACTTTCATTCAGGCTCCCCGGTGGAAGATCGTGTGACCAACATGCTTGCAGGCATTCGTCCTGATCATAATCACGAGTTCTCTGAAAATGAAAACTGGTCACTCTGGAGTCCTTGGTTTCCATGATAGTTTTGTCACCCAAACCCATTCAGGAATCTAAGAGCACACTTGCCCAATACTTACAGGGTATTCGACCCTATGAACGAAGCATTGTTGATCTTCTGGTTTTCTTGAAACTGGCACTCCACCAACATCTGTTTCCACAGAATACCGATAGCAAAGGCACGGAGGGTAAGGTGTTTCCCTTCAACGCTTGCAACTTCACTCAGTCTTTAATTAAACCTTTACCGATACCGACACTAAAACCTCCCAAAGAGCATCATATACATACAAAAATACGAGGTTAAAGGATTCCTGATGCTTGTATAGTGGATGAATAATAAACAAAATCTGACCCATGCTTCGCGTGGGTCAGTAGGCCTGCTGCAGTGTTCCTTCTTTCTTATGTTATGTTCTTATAATAAGAAGAGTGGGTGTAGAGGGACGTGATAGTAGTTCTGGAGGTAAATGGAACAACTGCTAGCACTCACAGTTCTGTAAATCACAATGAGAGAAACAATGCTAACCTAGAAGATTAACAAGTACCTCAGATCTTTAATCCATTAATAACGCTACGTTAAATTCCTCGCGATTTATCATTTTAGTATCTCTCTCTCCCATGTACACAACTCTCTCTCTCTCTCTCTCTCTCTCTCTCTCTCTCTCTCTCATCTCTCTCTCTCTCTCACTTCTCTCTCTCTCATCCTCATCTCCTCTCTCTCTCTCTCTCTCTCATCTTCTCTCTCTCTTCTCCTCTCTCTCTCATTCTTTCTCTCTCTTGGTTATTTTTTAACACAAGGTTTGACAAGTTATGGATCCCTAGCTTTATTGACAAGCTATTTACAGGTTAATGATCCTAACATTATTGACAAGCTAAGAGACTGGGTAACCTTACATCAGCTTCATTTGAAAGCATTTTATATTGTTATGAGATATACAAGTAGGGAACCAGGATGAAGTTTGAGTCCCCCCCCCACCACTCACCCACCCCCCCCCCCCCACCATCTGTTGGCCATCATTTTTCATATATCAACTGACTTATCTCGTTGACATCATTATGCTGTACGAAAGTGTCCCTACTCGAGTCATCCTGGGTATAAATTGATCTCAGAATGGAGTTGATGTTCTGAGAAAAAAAAGTACAGCCGAGAGGTGAAGTTGCTGCTTTCTGTTCTGCCCGTCTTGTGGCATAAAAGCTTTGTTTCACCTGTTCTCGAAGTGGATCCAGGTGGCACTTTGACAATATTGGCCTTGTACATAAGCATAAGGCCACTCTACATCCCTCCGTGTTGAAGGCTCTGCTGAAATGACAGATCTATCCAGGATGGTCCAGGGAGAGATGAGACTTCATTGCTCTGTTCTCTACTCTGTCAAGCAGCTGCAGATGTGAGGGGTGGCAGGCAAACCAAGAAAGTGGAGCATACTCAAGGTGTGAGCGTACTTGTGCTAGTACAGAATTCTTGCAAGCCTACTGTCAAGCAGATTGAAATACGGCGAAGTGCTGTAGAGCATCCGTCTCCTTGTTTGCAATATTTACAACATGGTTTCTGTTCAATGGTTAGGTTCTGGAGACAAATTTCATCCAAGGATATCAAACTTCTTCTCACATTGTACCAACACCCTCCCGTTTTATTTTATTCATCCTTACTAACTGCACCAGCATTACCATCATGGTGCCTAGAGACCGATCATCATTTGCGTTTTCTCAGGTGCGAAATGTCACTATCCCCCATCTATTTCCCAAAAAAATTCAACCATTCATTCAAAAAATCATCACAAATCAACACAAAACACAAAAAATTTCGAACAGAATTCAAAAAAAAAATTTCAAAATGAAGACATTTAAATCAAAATCAAACACAAAAAACAAAAAAATTTCATCTCGAAACAAACCAAAACCCACCAAATTCAAACAAAACTTCACAAGCTGATATAGCTCTTAGCTGGTGGATGATGTGGCCTTAGAGCAGCTGACATTTCTCTCTGGATAGTGAATGGTTTTTTCAGTGGTACAGTCGTCTGCATATGCATTTGATTCTGGGATGAATGAAGAGGTCCGTTGAATAGACATACCATAACAATGGACCAGCACGCTTCCTTGTGGAACACTTGCCCCCATAGATGTCCTATGCAGAGACCGTACCATGAGAACTACACTTAGAGATCTACCATGTAGGGTAATCACTGAGGAGACATAGCGTAGAGCCTGCAATTCCCGCAGTGCTTGAAGTTTTGCTAAGAGGCCCTGGGTGCCACTACCCGGTCGAAAGCCAGCCAGCAATGTCCAGTGTTACCAACACAGCTGGACTTTGGATTCATCAGTGAACGGGGGTGCCTACTTAGTGGAGAGGTTAACAACAGAACAGCAGCAGAGTAACTCACTCTCTCTCTCTCCTCTCTCTTTTTTTTTTTTTTTTTTTTTTTTTTTTTTTTTTTTTTTACATCAGGGTTTTGACAAGGTTAAGGATCCCTAGCTTATTGACAGCTATATTACAGGTTAAGGATTCCTAACTTTATTGGCAAGCTAAGAGCTTTTACCTACATCAGCTCATTTTGAAAGCATTTTTATTGTTTATGAGACAACAAGTAGGGAACAGGATGAAGTTGGAGCCATCTATCTGTGGCCAGCATTTTCATTTGATCAACTGAACTTTTATCTGTTGACATCATTATGCTGTACGAATGTGTTCCATAACTCGAGTCATCTGTATGTATGATCTCAGATGGAGTGATGTTCTGGAGAATGGTACAGCCAGAGTGAATTGCTGCTTTCTGCCGTCATGTTGGCATAAAAGCTTGAGTTTCACGCTGTCCTCGAAGTGGATCCAAGTGTGGTATATTGACATATTGGCCTTTTACATAACAGTAAGGCCACCCACATCCCTCCTATGGTTGGAAGGCTCAGCTGAAAAATGACTAGATCTATCCAGGATGGGTCAGCGGAGATGAGACGTGTTGCTCTGTTCTCTAACTCTGTCAATCAGTCGCAGATGAGAGGGGGGGGCAGGCCAACCAAGAAAGTGGAAGCATACTCAAGGTGAGAGCGTACTTGTGCCAGTACATGGTGGGTGGGATCTTGCAAACCAACCCCTACTGTCAAGCAGATGGGAGATACGGCGAAGTGCTGTAAGCTTCCTGGCGTGCCTGTTTGCATGATTTACAACATGGTTCTTCATGGTTAGTTTGGAGTACAAATTTTCAAATTTCAAATTTCAAGATTTGGAGTCTCTCTCTCTCAAAATCTCTCTCCAATCTCGTCTTTCTCTCTCTCTCTCATCTCTCTCCTCTCTCTCTCTCTCTCTCTACTCTCTTTCCCTCTCACTCTAATCTCAAATAAGTTTTCTCTCTAAGAAAAAAACTGAAGTCTACTAACTATCTTGTCATTTAATCTTCAACGTAGCCTTCTACTATCTGGTCATGTAGTCTTTGATGTAGCCTCCTACTCGCGGGTTTTGTAGCCGGAGCTCTGTAGTTTTTAATTAACAAATCTGGTAGTCGACTAAATATTATTTACTCTGAAACAAACTTTGTTAATTACAAGGCTACAACATACTGCCTCAAGACCAATATGTAAATTTTCGAATGTCTGAAATTCACAAACAGCAGTTTACGGACTAATTCAAAGCCTCATTGCCTTAGGCATCAATGAATAAGAATTTTTTTAATTTAAACAAAAGCAGCTGCTTCGTGTCTATGTAATATTAGCCAAATAAATCATTTACTTAACTGCATAGTAAGTGTGTTTGCAGCGGGGAGTTGTATTACATTCAGAAAAATTTTTAATGTGAATAAATAAGATGCCCGAGACACTAGTAAATAAATCTTAAATATAATTCTAGTGCATTCCGTAGTAAAAGTTAAACAATACTTCCAATGTTCCCTGGTACTGATGTGTAATATATTTCCAACCTCATTTAGGCATACTTAATATCCAGTGTTTTTCTTTTCCATATCGATACCATAATTTGGGCCAACACCTGTAAGGGTGTCAGATGTTCCACTTTTAAAGCAAACATCCCTGCATGCAGCACGTGTGGAAACCGTCCACGAATTATATTTTGCTCGGCCATGACTGGAAAATATATATTTGGTGGTTTGGATTAAATTTGAGAATGTCTCATCCGATCGACTTCCAATTCGCTTTTTTGTGGTCTCCATGTACTGACTGTAGCAAGACTTTCGTCTCCATTGTTACCTACATAGAGAAAAGGTCCAGAATTTCAATATATTTTTTAAAATTGCACTTATTTTCCCCTTGAGAAAACATAAGAAAGATTCTTTCTAGAACATTTTAAGCTTGAAAGAGAAAAAATAAAAAAAAATTGACTTAGTTGGGTGTGAACTGAGTGTAAATTAAAAGTTGAAATTTGTTCATATAATTTAGAAAATATATTTAAACAGTTTTATGTTCTCGGAAAGAGGCGACTGTCACTAGCATACTTATTTATTAAATGCAAAACGAAAAACCTCTGGTTTCTTGTTTTACGGGTCCCCAGCCTCTGTGGGAACGTTTATCGGGTCACCCCTCGTGGGAGACGTTTATTCGGGTCCACCACCTCGGGGTGAGACGTTTAACGGGTCGCCAGCCTCGGTGGGAGACGTTTATTTCGCCATCCTCGGGAGACCGTTGATCGGGTCACCAGTCCTCGGTGGGAGACGTTTTCGGTCGCCATCCTCGGATGGGAACGTTTAATTTCCGGGTCGCCAGCCTCGGTGGGGGAGACGTTTATAGGGTCGCCATCCTCGGTGGGAGACGCTTATAACGGGTCACCAGCCTCGGTGGAGACAGTTATTTATTTATCGGGTCCACCAAGCCTCGTGGGAGACGTTGAATCGGGTCACCATCCTCGGTGGGAGACGTTTATTATATCGTGGTCACCAGCCGTCGGTGGTAGACATTGATTCGGGTCACCAGCCTCGGTGGGAAGTTTTATAAAAAAACGGGTCGCCAGCCTCGTGGGGAGACGCTTGATCGGTCACACAGCCTCGGTGGGATACTTAACCGGGTCACCAAGCCTCGTGGGAGCGTTTATTCCTGTCGCCAACCTCCGTGGGAAGACGTTATCTGGTCACCAGCCTCGGTGGGAGACGTTTAATAATCGGGTCCGCCAGCTTTGGTGGGAGACATTGATCGGGTCACCAGCCTCGGTGGGAGAAGTTTAATCAGGTCCACCAGCCCTGTGGGACACGTTGATCGGGTCACCATCCTCGGTGGGAAGACTTATCGGTTCACCAGCCTCGTGGGAGACGTTTATAATTCCGGGTCACCACCTCGGTGGAGACGTTAAATGTGTCTACCAGCCACGGTGGGAACGTTTGATATCGGGCACCAGCCTCGGTGGGAGTACGTTTATAGGGTCGCCACACTCGTGGGAGAACGTTTATGGGGTCACAGCCTCGTGGGAGACGTTTATCGGGTCACCAGCCTCGGTGGGAGACGTTTATGGGTCACCAGCCTCGGTGGGAGACGTTTATCGGGTCACCAGCCTCGGTGGGAGAAACGTTTATCGGGTCGCCATCCTCGGTGGGAGACGTTTATGGGTCACCAGCCTCGGTGGGAGACGTTTATGGGTCACCAGCCTCGGTGGGAGACGTTTATGGGTCACCAGCCTCGGTGGGAGACGTAAATCGTCCACCAGCCTCGGTGGAGACGTTATCGGTCAACCAGCCTCGGTGGGAGACGTTTTATTGAAGTAAAAAATGTTGATGACAGAGTTATATCAAATGGAATTGTTGCATTTTTTTTGGGCTGTGTAAATTTTAATTTGACTTGCATAAAATAAATTGTAATATTTATTTCTGTGCAATAAAAGATTTATAACAAGTGTAATAATGTTTTTAATTATTGCTGTATAATATCACTGGTGTATAATATTTAATTAAGGTTAATAATATTTTATTTACTGTGTGGATAATATTTATTACAGGTGTATAATATTTATTACAGATGTATAATATTTATTACAGATGTATAATATTTATTACAGGTGTATAATATTTATTACAGGTGTATAATATTTATTACAGGTGTATAATATTTATTACAGTGTTATACTATTTATACAGGTGTATAATAATTATATTACTGTGGATAATAAATATTAATACAGGTGTATAAAATTTATTACAGAGTATAAATTTATTACATGTGTATAATATTTATTACTGGTGTATAATATTTATTACAGGTGTATAATATTTATTACAGATGTATAATATTTATTACTGGTGGATAATAGTTATTACTGGTGGAATAATAATTAATTACAGTGTATAAATTAATTACAGGTTTAAAAAAAAAAAAAAAAAAAATAATATTTATTACTTGTGGATAATATTATTAACTGGTGATAAAATTTTATTACTGGTGGATATTATTTATTCTGGGATAATATTATATTACAGGTTATAATATGTATACAATGAATAATATTTATTACTGGTATATAATATTTATTACTGGTGTATAATATTTATTACTGGTGTATAATATTTATTACTGGTATATAATATTTATTACAGGTGTATAATATTTATTACAGGTGTATAATATTTATTACTGGTGGATAATATTTATTACTGGTATATAATATTTATTACTGGTGGATAATATTTATTACAGGTGTATAATATTTATTACTGGTATAGAAATTTATTACAGATGGTAGTAATTATTAATACGGTGTGATAAGGGAGAGGGGTTTATTTAGCTGGGTGGAGGTAAGTAGTTCATATATTGCAATGTTGAGTAGGGGGGGGGAGGGTAGTTAGTTAAGGTATAATATTTATTACAGGTGTATAATCTTTATTACTGGTAAATAATATTTATTACTTATTGATATTATTTACATTACTGGTGGAAATATTTATTACTGTGGATAATATTTATCACAGGTGTATAAATATTTTATCAAGGTTGTATAATATTTATGTGCGTGCACAGGTGTATACTATTTATCACAGGTGTATAATATTTATCACTAGAGGTGAATATATTCAGGGAAGCCTCGGGTGTTTATTCGCTTAATTGCCTTTTGATAGATAACCTGTGAATGCCTCAGCCAATCGCCATTCAACCCATCATCATTAACGAAACATCTTAAAGAGGAACCTTTCTTCTCACTGATCTACATTAGTGTGAATGTGCCATCGTTCAAAGTATTATTGTTTACCCTCGGGCTGTCTCGATTGAATGATACAAACAAGACAAGTTTTGTTATTAAAACAAATTGTATCATTGTCTCTGGTAATCTGAAAATTTCTGCAACTAAAATTTACTAATGCAAAATAAACATTGGTATTGAAAAAATAACTTTAGCCGAGCATGAGGAGGAATTAGAAAGACAACATGTGCAACTCAGTTGGGGTATCTTTATTGAGGAAAACGTGCGCCACACAGTTGGCTTCCAAAGTCCCATACAAGAAACTTGAAGAACAATGAGGAGAATGAGTAATCAGTCCCCCTCAACCTTGAGACCGATGTGGTCAGATCCATCAATCTTGAGTAGTAATACGGCAAGAGTTAAACATGTGTCTAATTTAACAACAGTCGTTCTCTGAACCATTCTTGTACTAGAATTAGAAAGTTATCGCAGGGAAACTAATATTCACTCCATAAAATAAGAAGAGAAATTAGTGCTACATCAGCTCAACACTAATGTACATCTGTCAGTATGTTAAAACATAATTTTTCCAAATTTGAAACCAGTCAGATGAAGTAATCTTGAATTTCTGGCAAAATTAAATATTAAAATGATTTAAATGAATTATGAAAGAGGAGTTTTATTCAGCCCGTATAACAGTATTAAAATGTTTCCCCTGTAAACTTGTGCAGAGTTTCAAGTTGAGACGCACAGAAGCTTCATTCTCACATTATGTCCTCGCAAGCTTATAGCCAACCATTATTTAATAACACTGTAATAAAGTTGGTAATACTTACCGACAATATATAAAGTAAAAAGGACACAAGAGCAACTAATATGACATTTATTAGTGGCACAACGTTTCGATCTCCAGGAGCTTTAATCAATCCATTACGTAATGCTTGATATAGCTCCTGGAGAGCGAACGTTGACCCACAATAAATGTCAAATTAGTTGCACTTTGTGTCCTTTAACCTTTACACTTAAATAAAACTGTCGAATTACTATCTGAAAACGCCATTAAGATTCGAGTTCACTGTTAAGTAGGATGGACAGTGTTAAAAGTTTAAAGACGAGAAGTATAGCAGTCAGTGTCCATTTTTCTCGGCAGCAACTTATCACAATAACATATCCAAGAATCATTTTAGAGTTATCTCTCATAAATCTTCCAGAGAAAGAAACTAACAGAAAATACCTAAACTTATACATATGAATAAATTTTTTCATGCAGTAAAAAGCCGTTAAATTCTGACAAAAGGATAAAGAATACAAGGAAATATGTTGTTGTTTTTGTTGCGCATTTTGACGTTCACCTGAGAAAATGGCGGCTCTACATCAATATAATAGGTAAGACACATATGCAACAGTTAGGTATCTTTATTATGAAACGTTTCGCCTACACAGTAGGCTTCTTCAGTCAAGTACAGAAAAGTTGATAGAAGCAGAAGATACTTGAAGACGATGTAATCAGTCCATCACCCTTAAAGTTTTGAGGTGGTCAGTCCCTCAGTCTGGAGAATAGCATTGTTTCCTTAGTATGAAACAATATGGAGATAAGTGACATTGAATGGAGCTTTTATAGCGCAAGAGTGAGACGTAGGCCACTAGGAGAGGTAAAACTCAGATGTTGAAGAGGTCAGGTCCCACTGAGTTCTTACCTCTCCTATGGCCTACGTCTACACCTCTTGGCGCTATAAAAAAGCTCCATTCTGTCATTTTTTTTTTTTTTTTTGGTTTTTTTTAGGTTTTGGTTTTTTTTGCATCATCTCCATATTGTTCATACTATGGAACAATGCTCTTGTCCCCAGACTGAGGGAATGACCACCTCAAAACTTTAAAGGGTGATGGACTGATTACATCGTCTTCAAGTCTCTTCTGCTTCTAATCAACTTTTCTGTACTTGACTGAAGAAGCTACTGTGTAGGCGAAACGTTCATAATAAAGATACCTAACTGTTGCATATGTGTCTTACCTTAACAACCTGTCGGTATTTTATACCATTTTATAATTTCAATCCATATAATAATTAAGGCTGCATTAAAAATGTGAAATTTAAAAATTTCTTAAAAGTTTAAGTTATCAATACTTTACAGTTTTACTTTCTCAGTTATATTTTATTTTCTTTACGATTATCTTGTGATTCTCATTTTGCATATTTTGTCAAACAGATTTGAATATTGATAAATAAGACACATAGCAACTCTTGTTATCTTAATGAGGAAACGTTTCGCCACACAGTGCTTCCATCATTCCATACAAAGGAGAAACTTGAAGATGGACTGACCACATCGACTCAAGGTTGAGGGACTGATTACCTCATTCTCCTCCTGTTACTTCAAGTTATCTCCTTTGTATGGACTGATGAAGCCACTGTGTTGTGAAACGTTTTCCTCAATAAAGATAACCCCAGAGTTGCACATGAGTCTAATTTATCAACATGTCGGTTCTCTGAACCATTCATCTACAAATTTGAATATTGCTTTCCGTACAATTATTTGAGAATATACTCTTCTAATTGTGACTCGCAAACATTCACAATTTATGTAACCTTAGTAGAGGAATTATCAGCTTGTTTAAACTTTTTCATTATTAACAGGAGATAAAGGTTTCAATAACGTCTACAGAGAAGCCCTCAGACAAAGAAATGAAATTTTAAGAGAAGGTTGAGGATTTACAGTTTGACATTCGTCCATGGTGGTAGTGAATTTCACCTCAGATCCTCTTTGGATTGTCAGCATGAGCGTTGACTCACAGTCCTGTACCTCATTAAGTACTGATCTCCAGCTCATGGACCACTTGATAGAGTTAGGTCAAGCTTTTAGGACTGTAAGAAAGTTGGGCTTCCGTATTATCTATCTCTGCTGGGATTAGAGGTAGTGCTAGCGTCTGGGTTTCTTTGTTGTGGACGTTTCGCCATCCGTGGCTGTGCTGGAGGCGAAACGTCTACGATAGGGATGCCCGGGTGTTGCGCATGTCTTAATTTCATCTTGTCGGTATTATATACCATTCTTGTACTACTATTACTACCACTACCACCACCTCTTCCTGCCTATATATAGCCGTCCTGCTCCACTTCTGGTTAGTGTGACTTTGTCAATGGTCCAAGCCGGACCGAAACGTCGTCGTAAGCTTCTCTCATTTATGTGCGGGTTATTTGTGTATCGTTCCAGTCACGGTATTGTGCCTTTTTTTTTTTTTTTTTATTTAGTGCTAGAATTCCTCTCGCTATTTTTCTATTCCTACTGCCACTGAAACCGATTCATACCTTGCACTGTCTTTTTTCTCTAGCGTAGGTTGAACTGCATGGACATAGCTTGTGGGATACAAGGGAATACCATCTTCAGATCTCGTAGCTAACAAAACATCCTGTAAGACAGACCCAAGTTAAAAATTGTTTCAGTATTTCCGTGTAATAACCTCATAACACCTTATTTAATCTGCTTATATCTTCAGTGTCGATGTATTATATTAGTGGAAGGTTGGCTTGGTGGTGCCAAGTTCCCAGTTAAGCATCACAAAATCACCATATTTCCCGTGGTGATTTATTTTATCTGCTAATTTCGTTCGTTACAAAACCGTGTCTTCTCAACTATTGCATAAGTTTAAGGCTGATCCATCTGGTCTAGGGAAAACATATATTTTATCGACCAATAATTGTTTTCTTGTAGTGCTATCGCAGACCTGTTTCAATGTTTAAAGGGTGATACATTTATATCAGAAAAAATATATATAATTTTCGGTAGAATTGGATTACTGGTTTCTATGTGATAACTGGAAACTCTGTTAATTAGCATTATTAATGATCTGTACAAGAATAAAACTGTATTAAGTTATTCTACAAATTCTAACCATACAGGAGAGCGAAAAAGTAATGTGAAGGACCTGGGAGTGATAATGTCAGAGGATCTCACCTTCAAAGACCACAATAATGTATCTCCCGCATCTGCTAGAAAAACGATAGGATGGATAATGAGAACCTTCAAAACTAGGGACGCCAAGCCCATGATGATTCTCTTCAAATCGCTTGTTCTTCAGACTAGCATTACTTGCTGACACATATCTACCCCTTTCAAAGGCTGGCGAAATTGCTGGGAACGGTTGAAGTCCCTAGATTTGTATTCCCTGGAATGCAGGTGAGAGAGATACATGATAATATAGACTTGGAAAATCCTAGAGAGATTAGTAACAAGCATGAACACGAAAATCACTCCGTGTGAAAGCAAAAGAATCTGCAGGAGATGCAACATTCCCAGAATTAAAAGCAGGGGCGCCACGAGTACACTGAGAGACAACACAATAAGTGTTAGGGGCCCAATAGACCCCTGGCTGTCTTCAAGAAGGCGCTGGACATTCGTACCTAAAGTTCAGCACCCTGACCACCGCTGTGACTCGGTTGGGGGGGAAATAGGAGGTGGGTTGGGGGTGGACGTCACTTTGCGTGTAGTCAGGAATAGCAATCTGGTTGATCCAGGCTCTGATACACCACGAGGCCAGGTCTCCAGACCGGACCTCGGACGTTGATCTCAGGTATACTCCAGTATTCCTTAAAAAATGAGATATTGCTTCCTGAAGAATGTCAGTATCATCAACTTCAAGTTCTGCAACATACAGTAACCTGTACAGTGGAAGAGTCAACCTTAGTAAAGAAATCGTAATATTGTTTATCATGTCATAGTTTAAAAATGAATAAAGTAACAATAGCACCATCAGTGCTAATGACTTTAATTCATTTTAATAATCTAATTCAATATGGTCAGTAATGGTGACAATGTGCCCAGTTATATTTTAATTTTACAGTTGATAATATCGCCTGTTAAGTTTGTAAGCAAAAATGTTTACCTGGAGGAAATAATCCTGTTTATGTAATCTGTGTCTGAGTTGTCCCAGGGTTAGTCCGCAGTATAAACAAGCCGAAAAATCTGTCACATTGTTGCATAAAAGACAAGAGTGAACTTAATTAGCTGGCAGACTCTACTCTGTTAGGGAATCATACACATTCATTATCTCTTTTAGTTTGTCCGCTCTTTGCTCTCAGGTTTTCTTTTGTTTCTACTGCTTGATTTTTTAAGCTCCTGTAAATACTAGTGACGGGATATACTTATTAAAAAACTACCCTTTGGTTGCTTGGGGTTTGCACCTTGTCTTTTGACTTAAGTTACAGCCAGGTACAACAGTCTTGGGAATTGTTACTGTGCACGAAAAGAAAGTATAGAAGACGTGAGGAAAAGGAAGACAGAAGTGCGTTTAAATAGATGTGAATTAAAAGTCCAAACAAGTGAAAAAATGAGTTTTGTTTATGATGAAGCTATGGAAAAAAAGTTAATTAAAGGATGTCAATGAGAGAATTGTATGAGAGACACTGGACTCAACACTTTTATATGGATGGAAAAAAGAGACACAAATGAAGTATAATGCCGATCTTTTATTGACATGTTTCACCCACAAAGGAAGCTTTATTAAGTCACAAACAGATCTACGATGGGAGAGAGAATGTGGGTATGTGTACAAGGAGCATAGTGGGGATATGTGAGTTAGGGCTGAGGAAGAGGTTGATGGCTGGGAAAGAGGTTGCATCTGAGAAGTATCTCCCTAGCATGGGCCATTAGCCTGCTGCAATTGTTCCTCGAGCTATGACCCGTTGTTATGTGGATAACGAAGAAAATTTTTCCTAGCAAGAATTTCAGTTATGTTACAGAACTGTTTCTGGTTGAAATTGTTGGATAAAACACACTGAGTGATGATTTCCATCATCCTGCGTCTCTGAAATCTTCCTTCACTGGCGATGAGTCTTGCGTCCTCTTAATTAAATTTATATGGTATTAGGAGCTTTCGGTGAAATAACACAGGCGTCCTTTAAGTCGTTGTCAATAAAGACAGTATTTAACTGCATTGAGAAGAAAACTACAGTAGTGTAAATTTTTTTTTATTAGAAAAGGTAAGTTACGTTTGTGCTCCCCTTACCCTCCAGCAGTACATCTGTGAGGTGATGGGCGAGATTCTCTCTCTTTCTCTTTCCCCTACCACGAAGCCTACTAGGGAAATAGTGACATTCACTTATCGCTCCCTCCCTTACAATGACTCTGAGTGATGTTATTTCTATATTCTTTTCCCCCCTGAATATAACCCCAGATTGACTGACAGAGTGAGTGATTCTCTAACCTTCCTCCCTTATACTTAGGAAAAATAATGACTTGCATTTGTGACTTTATCTAGCTTTAGTAAGAGTTGGTGGAGCACTTTGTCTATTTCCTCTACTGTTCCTGCATACTTTCCTGTATTCGACTGAAGAATGCCTACGTGTAGGGCGAAACGGTTCGGAATAAAGCTGCCTAACTGTTTGCCTTGTGTCTTACTACAAACCTGTCGGTAATTGTATACCATTTTGCTATTTCACTCCTGTCCCAGACACATGCAACAGAATGGCATCTTGGTACAGAAAACCACCTTGGACAACTTTTCAGTGAGAATTGTTTAATCTGAGGACGTGACCTCTCAGTGGTTCCATTCTACTACTACTACAACTCTGCACCTTCATCCTTCCGACAAGTATTAAGTCTCAACAACTGTCGCTAGATCTTCAGATATTTCCAGACTATGGAACTGACCTTCTCAACTGAGGACTGACACTCTCAAATTCTCGACTTTAATGGTGATTGGACTGATTAATCTGTCCTTTTCACATCTCTACTGTTTCCTGGCCTACTTTCTGATATTCGACTGAAGAAGCACTGTGTATGGCGAAACGTTTCAAATAAAAGTTGCCTAACTTTTGCCTCAGTGTCTACCTACCAACCTGTCCGTGGTGATTATGTATACCATATTTTGATATGCAACGCTTGCTTACGAAAAAGTAGACTATGTGCCCTTTCCTCACTCATAGTAGTATTAGAGAAGCGTAAACTTTCCTGTGGTTGTTGGGTGCCCTTATTCTGGGTCAATTGAACTCGTTTTTAACAGCAAGGCTCTGTTAAGAAACACTGAGTTTTGGTTAAACACCGATGGTAATAGAGTTGTGGATGAGTGGAACAAACTCCCGAGTACAGTTATTGAGGCTAAAACGTTGTGTAGTTTTAAAAATAGGTTAGATAAATACATGAGTGGGTGTGAGTGGGTGTGAGTTGGACCTGACTAACTTGTGCTACTGGGCCTAGTGCCGTGCTCCTTCCTTGAGTGGAGGAAACCAGAAAGAGTGTGACATTGGGCTAATCCGGGAGGGTGGGTTATTAGGCTAATCCGGGGGGATGGACATGGACCTGCTCCGCATGAGTCAGTAGGCCTGTTGCAGTGTTCCTTCTTTCTTATGTTCTTATGGTTGTGTGCAGTGATACAAGAGTCAGTGCATATGAAGGAAGACTCTATTCAACTGTTAAATTTTTTTTAATGCGAGAATAAATTTCAGTGGGGCCTACACTGGGAAAAGCTTGACTCACAGCTAGAGGTATCAGTGGGGAGTGACACAGAGCCAAAGCTCGGGATCCAATACTAGGAGCAATGTGGCAAAGTGAGACTCTATGTCCATCATTATAAGGAAGTACAGCAGACAGTGAGTCTCGAGTCCTACACTGGGGGACGCAAATACTCGAAGTGTGAGTCATTGGTACCACAGAAGAAGAATATGAAACATTGGACCTACACTACGGTATCTGTGATACTACGTTGATCTCCGGAATACCCTTCAGTAATGAGTTTTGTGGAGACCCAGACATGACAATGAGGCCGTATTATATGAGTGATAATAAAGGAGTCAGGTGTGACACACTTGTTACAGTACGAACCAAGTGTGTGAATCATTTGTTCTTTATCAAGGACAGTGTGACACAAAGACGAAATCAGGGATGCATTACGTTACAGCACCGTGATAGTTATTTGAAACATAACAGTAGATTCTTCAACAGACAGAGGTGGCGCTCATGTACGATGCAGTGCAGTTATTCGCTAAAGCTCTGGACGACCTGGATCGCTCGCGTCACATTGGCGTTACACCGCTGGAGTGTGACGGAGACATCACCTGGGTGCATGGTAACTCCCTCATCAACTATATGAAGTGGGTGAGTACCTATGATATTTATGTATTAGGCAGGACGGCACTTTCACGGGTGAGTTAGGCAAGAGGCTGAGATATATTGAAAAAAGGGAAATACATTTCCATCAACGAATTAAAATACGAAGAGTTAAAGAGCTGGGTAAAACAAAAAACTCATCATAGAAACAAACACTGATGTCTGGCCGATGGAGACTCGAACCTACGAACCTTGGAACTAGGTACGCAGTACTTTACCATCCTTACCACACTGGTATTGGTATTGGTCCAGTGTGGTACGGAAGTAAAGCACTGCGTACCTTGTTCCATGGTTCATAGGTCGAGATCCTGCCTTCGGCCAGGAGAACAGTGTTTTATGAATATTACGGCCTGTCCTGTGAATTCCCTGCATTTGTTAAAATCTCTAGTAAGGCTGATGCAGCAGAGGATGAGATGAAAAGCTGCAGCCTTCTCCCTGAGAGCTGGCTGCCTTGGATCTACGTGTAGCGCAAGCCTGGACGCCCAAGGTATTGGTCCATGTTTGATGAGAATGGTATAGCACTGGCGTAAACTTGTTCCAAGGTTCGTAGGTTCGAGTCTCTCCTTCGGCCAGAGATCAGTGTTAGTGGTGTGTGTGTGTGTGTGCATATAATTATATAATATATATAAATATATAAATATATAATTATATAATTTATATATATATATATAAAAATATAATATATATATCATTTTTTTTTTTTAACAAGTTGGTCGTTCTCCCACCGAGGCAGGTGACCCCAAAAAATAAAGAAAATCCCCAAAAAGAAAATACTTTCATCATCATTCAACACTTTCACCACACTCACACATTATCAACATATCAACATATTTCAGTAAAAACTCGAGGAAGTTCCTTACCTGGAAGGCAGTTGAGTATGTCCTCTGCCCCTCTCTATAATCTGTATGCTATATTTCTGAACTTTATTTAAAAGCAAGATACATTAAATAAGCGTGCATGATGCATGACATATCAGAGCCAGCATCTCAAATACTTCATTCAGCTCCCCGGTGGAAGATCGTGTGACCAGAATGCTGCAGGCATTCCGTCCTGGATCATAATACTGAGTCTCTGAAAATGAAAACTGGTCACTCTGGAGTCCTTGGTTTCCATGATGAGTTTGTCACCCAACCCATTCAGGAATCTAAGAGCACACTTGCCCAATACTTACAGGGTATTCGACCCTACTGAGACGAAGCTATTGTTGATCTTCTGGGTTTCTTGAAACTGGCAGCTCCACCAACTTCTGTTTCAGAATACCGAATAGCAAAGGAACGGCGGGTAAGGTGTTCCCTTCAACGCTTGCAACTTCACTCAGTCTTTAATTAAACCTTTACCGATACCGACACTAAAACCTCCCAAAGAGCATCATATACATACAAAAATACGAGGTTAAAGGATTCCTGATGCTTGTATAGTGGATGAATAATAAACAAAATCTGACCCATGCTTCGCGTGGGTCAGTAGGCCTGCTGCAGTGTTCCTTCTTTCTTATGTTATGTTCTTATAATAAGAAGAGTGGGTGTAGAGGGACGTGATAGTAGTTCTGGAGGTAAATGGAACAACTGCTAGCACTCACAGTTCTGTAAATCACAATGAGAGAAACAATGCTAACCTAGAAGATTAACAAGTACCTCAGATCTTTAATCCATTAATAACGCTACGTTAAATTCCTCGCGATTTATCATTTTAGTATCTCTCTCTCCCATGTACACAACTCTCTCTCTCTCTCGTCTCTCTCTCTCTCTCTCTCTCTCTCATCTCTCTCTCTCTCTCACTTCTCTCTCTCTCATCCTCATCTCCTCTCTCTCTCTCTCTCTCTCATCTTCTCTCTCTCTTCTCCTCTCTCTCTCATTCTTTCTCTCTCTTGGTTATTTTTTAACACAAGGTTTGACAAGTTATGGATCCCTAGCTTTATTGACAAGCTATTTACAGGTTAATGATCCTAACATTATTGACAAGCTAAGAGACTGGGTAACCTTACATCAGCTTCATTTGAAAGCATTTTATATTGTTATGAGATATACAAGTAGGGAACCAGGATGAAGTTTGAGTCCCCCCCCCACCACTCACCCACCCCCCCCCCCCCACCATCTGTTGGCCATCATTTTTCATATATCAACTGACTTATCTCGTTGACATCATTATGCTGTACGAAAGTGTCCCTACTCGAGTCATCCTGGGTATAAATTGATCTCAGAATGGAGTTGATGTTCTGAGAAAAAAAAGTACAGCCGAGAGGTGAAGTTGCTGCTTTCTGTTCTGCCCGTCTTGTGGCATAAAAGCTTTGTTTCACCTGTTCTCGAAGTGGATCCAGGTGGCACTTTGACAATATTGGCCTTGTACATAAGCATAAGGCCACTCTACATCCCTCCGTGTTGAAGGCTCTGCTGAAATGACAGATCTATCCAGGATGGTCCAGGGAGAGATGAGACTTCATTGCTCTGTTCTCTACTCTGTCAAGCAGCTGCAGATGTGAGGGGTGGCAGGCAAACCAAGAAAGTGGAGCATACTCAAGGTGTGAGCGTACTTGTGCTAGTACAGAATTCTTGCAAGCCTACTGTCAAGCAGATTGAAATACGGCGAAGTGCTGTAGAGCATCCGTCTCCTTGTTTGCAATATTTACAACATGGTTTCTGTTCAATGGTTAGGTTCTGGAGACAAATTTCATCCAAGGATATCAAACTTCTTCTCACATTGTACCAACACCCTCCCGTTTTATTTTATTCATCCTTACTAACTGCACCAGCATTACCATCATGGTGCCTAGAGACCGATCATCATTTGCGTTTTCTCAGGTGCGAAATGTCACTATCCCCCATCTATTTCCCAAAAAAATTCAACCATTCATTCAAAAAATCATCACAAATCAACACAAAACACAAAAAATTTCGAACAGAATTCAAAAAAAAAATTTCAAAATGAAGACATTTAAATCAAAATCAAACACAAAAAACAAAAAAATTTCATCTCGAAACAAACCAAAACCCACCAAATTCAAACAAAACTTCACAAGCTGATATAGCTCTTAGCTGGTGGATGATGTGGCCTTAGAGCAGCTGACATTTCTCTCTGGATAGTGAATGGTTTTTTCAGTGGTACAGTCGTCTGCATATGCATTTGATTCTGGGATGAATGAAGAGGTCCGTTGAATAGACATACCATAACAATGGACCAGCACGCTTCCTTGTGGAACACTTGCCCCCATAGATGTCCTATGCAGAGACCGTACCATGAGAACTACACTTAGAGATCTACCATGTAGGGTAATCACTGAGGAGACATAGCGTAGAGCCTGCAATTCCCGCAGTGCTTGAAGTTTTGCTAAGAGGCCCTGGGTGCCACTACCCGGTCGAAAGCCAGCCAGCAATGTCCAGTGTTACCAACACAGCTGGACTTTGGATTCATCAGTGAACGGGGGTGCCTACTTAGTGGAGAGGTTAACAACAGAACAGCAGCAGAGTAACTCACTCTCTCTCTCTCCTCTCTCTTTTTTTTTTTTTTTTTTTTTTTTTTTTTTTTTTTTTTTACATCAGGGTTTTGACAAGGTTAAGGATCCCTAGCTTATTGACAGCTATATTACAGGTTAAGGATTCCTAACTTTATTGGCAAGCTAAGAGCTTTTACCTACATCAGCTCATTTTGAAAGCATTTTTATTGTTTATGAGACAACAAGTAGGGAACAGGATGAAGTTGGAGCCATCTATCTGTGGCCAGCATTTTCATTTGATCAACTGAACTTTTATCTGTTGACATCATTATGCTGTACGAATGTGTTCCATAACTCGAGTCATCTGTATGTATGATCTCAGATGGAGTGATGTTCTGGAGAATGGTACAGCCAGAGTGAATTGCTGCTTTCTGCCGTCATGTTGGCATAAAAGCTTGAGTTTCACGCTGTCCTCGAAGTGGATCCAAGTGTGGTATATTGACATATTGGCCTTTTACATAACAGTAAGGCCACCCACATCCCTCCTATGGTTGGAAGGCTCAGCTGAAAAATGACTAGATCTATCCAGGATGGGTCAGCGGAGATGAGACGTGTTGCTCTGTTCTCTAACTCTGTCAATCAGTCGCAGATGAGAGGGGGGGGCAGGCCAACCAAGAAAGTGGAAGCATACTCAAGGTGAGAGCGTACTTGTGCCAGTACATGGTGGGTGGGATCTTGCAAACCAACCCCTACTGTCAAGCAGATGGGAGATACGGCGAAGTGCTGTAAGCTTCCTGGCGTGCCTGTTTGCATGATTTACAACATGGTTCTTCATGGTTAGTTTGGAGTACAAATTTTCAAATTTCAAATTTCAAGATTTGGAGTCTCTCTCTCTCAAAATCTCTCTCCAATCTCGTCTTTCTCTCTCTCTCTCATCTCTCTCCTCTCTCTCTCTCTCTCTCTACTCTCTTTCCCTCTCACTCTAATCTCAAATAAGTTTTCTCTCTAAGAAAAAAACGAAAGTCTTCTACTATCTTGTCATTTAATCTTCAACGTAGCCTTCTACTATCTGGTCATGTAGTCTTTGATGTAGCCTCCTACTCGCGGGTTTTGTAGCCGGAGCTCTGTAGTTTTTAATTAACAAATCTGGTAGTCGACTAAATATTATTTACTCTGCAACAAACTTGTTAATTACAAGGCTACAACATACTGCCTCAAGACCAATATGAATTTCGAAATGTCTGAAATTCACAAACAGCAGTTTACGGACTAATTCAAAGCCTCATTGCCTTAGGCATCAATGAATAAGAATTTTTTTAATTTAAACAAAAGCAGCTGCTTCGTGTCTATGTAATATTAGCCAAATAAATCATTTACTTAACTGCATAGTAAGTGTGTTTGCAGCGGGGAGTTGTATTACATTCAGAAAAATTTTTAATGTGAATAAATAAGATGCCCGAGACACTAGTAAATAAATCTTAAATATAATTCTAGTGCATTCCGTAGTAAAAGTTAAACAATACTTCCAATGTTCCCTGGTAACTGATGTGTAATATATTTCCAACCTCTTTAGGCATACTTAATATCCAGTTGTTTTCTTTCATATCGATACCATAATTTGGGCCAACACCTGTAAGGGTGTCAGATGTTCCACTTTTAAAGCAAACATCCCTGCATGCAGCACGTGTGGAAACCGTCCACGAATTATATTTTGCTCGGCCATGACTGGAAAATATATATTTGGTGGTTTGGATTAAATTTGAGAATGTCTCATCCGATCGACTTCCCAATTCGCTATTTTTTGTGGACTCCATGTACTGACTGTAGCAAACATTTCGTCTCCATTGTTACCTACATAGAGAAAAGGTCCAGAATTTCAATATATTTTTTAAAATTGCACTTATTTTCCCCTTGAGAAAACATAAGAAAGATTCTTTCTAGAACATTTTAAGCTTGAAAGAGAAAAAATAAAAAAAAATTGACTTAGTTGGGTGTGAAC
The DNA here is from genome assembly GCF_026875155.1 of Cherax quadricarinatus. NCBI lineage: Eukaryota > Metazoa > Arthropoda > Malacostraca > Decapoda > Parastacidae > Cherax > Cherax quadricarinatus. The sequence continues at coordinate 57,753,990 of NC_069418.1, read as the reverse complement.
TGAGTGTAAATTAAAAGTTGAAATTTGTTCATATAATTTAGAAAATATATTTAAACAGTTTTATGTTCTCGGAAAGAGGCGACTGTCACTAGCATACTTATTTATTAAATGCAAAACGAAAAACCTCTGGTTTCTTGTTTTACGGGTCCCCAGCCTCTGTGGGAACGTTTATCGGGTCACCCCTCGTGGGAGACGTTTATTCGGGTCCACCACCTCGGGGTGAGACGTTTAACGGGTCGCCAGCCTCGGTGGGAGACGTTTATTTCGCCATCCTCGGGAGACCGTTGATCGGGTCACCAGTCCTCGGTGGGAGACGTTTTCGGTCGCCATCCTCGGATGGGAACGTTTAATTTCCGGGTCGCCAGCCTCGGTGGGGGAGACGTTTATAGGGTCGCCATCCTCGGTGGGAGACGCTTATAACGGGTCACCAGCCTCGGTGGAGACAGTTATTTATTTATCGGGTCCACCAAGCCTCGTGGGAGACGTTGAATCGGGTCACCATCCTCGGTGGGAGACGTTTATTATATCGTGGTCACCAGCCGTCGGTGGTAGACATTGATTCGGGTCACCAGCCTCGGTGGGAAGTTTTATAAAAAAACGGGTCGCCAGCCTCGTGGGGAGACGCTTGATCGGTCACACAGCCTCGGTGGGATACTTAACCGGGTCACCAAGCCTCGTGGGAGCGTTTATTCCTGTCGCCAACCTCCGTGGGAAGACGTTATCTGGTCACCAGCCTCGGTGGGAGACGTTTAATAATCGGGTCCGCCAGCTTTGGTGGGAGACATTGATCGGGTCACCAGCCTCGGTGGGAGAAGTTTATCAGGTCACCAGCCTCTGTGGGAGACGTTGATCGGGTCACCATCCTCGGTGGGAAGACTTATCGGTTCACCAGCCTCGTGGGAGACGTTTATAATTCCGGGTCACCACCTCGGTGGAGACGTTAAATGTGTCTACCAGCCACGGTGGGAACGTTTGATATCGGGCACCAGCCTCGGTGGGAGTACGTTTATAGGGTCGCCACACTCGTGGGAGAACGTTTATGGGGTCACCAGCCTCGGTGGGAGACGTTTATGGGTCACCAGCCTCGGTGGGAGACGTTTATGGGTCACCAGCCTCGGTGGGAGACGTTTATCGGTCACCAGCCTCGGTGGGAGACGTTTATGGGTCACCAGCCTCGGTGGGAGACGTTTATGGGTCACCAGCCTCGGTGGGAGACGTTTATGGGTCACCAGCCTCGGTGGGAGACGTTAAAGGGTCGCCATCCTCGGTGGGAGACGTAAATCGTCCACCAGCCTCGGTGGAGACGTTATCGGTCAACCAGCCTCGGTGGGAGACGTTTTATTGAAGTAAAAAATGTTGATGACAGGTTTCTCAATGGGAATTTTGCATTTTTTGGGCTGTGTAAATTTTAATTTGACTTGCAATAAAATAAATTGTAATATTTATTTCTGTGCAATAACGATTTATAACAAGTGTATAATGTTAATTATTGTTGTATAATATCACTGGTGTATAATATTTAATTAAGGTTAATAATATTTTATTTACTGTGTGGATAATATTTCTTACAGTGTATAATATTTATTACAGATGTATAATATTTATTACAGATGTATAATATTTATTACAGGTGTATAATATTTATTACAGATGTATAATATTTATTACAGATGTATAATATTTATTACAGTGTTATACTATTTATACAGGTGTATAATAATTATATTACTGTGGATAATAAATATTAATACAGGTGTATAAAATTTATTACAGAGTATAAATTTATTACATGTGTATAATATTTTATTACTGGTGTATAATATTAATTACAGGTGTATAATATTTATTACATATGTATAAATATTTATTACTGGTGGATAATAGTTATTACTGGTGGAATAATAATTAATTACAGTGTATAAATTAATTACAGGTTTAAAAAAAAAAAAAAAAAAAATAATATTTATTACTTGTGGATAATATTATTAACTGGTGATAAAATTTTATTACTGGTGGATATTATTTATTCTGGGATAATATTATATTACAGGTTATAATATGTATACAATGAATAATATTTATTACTGGTATATAATCTTAATTACTGGTGTATAATATTTATTATACTGGTGTATAATATTATTACTGGTATATAATATTTATTACAGGTGTATAATAAATTATTACAGGAGTATAATAATTATTACTGGTGGATAATATTTATTACTGGTATATAATATTTATTACTGGTGGATAATATTTATTACAAGTGTAGTATATTTATTACTGGTATAGAAATTTATTACAGATGGTAGTAATTATTAATACGGTGTGATAAGGGAGAGGGGTTTATTTAGCTGGGTGGAGGTAAGTAGTTCATATATTGCAATGTTGAGTAGGGGGGGGGAGGGTAGTTAGTTAAGGTATAATATTTATTACAGGTGTATAATCTTTATTACTGGTAAATAATATTTATTACTTATTGATATTATTTACATTACTGGTGGAAATATTTATTACTGTGGATAATATTTATCACAGGTGTATAAATATTTTATCAAGGTTGTATAATATTTATGTGCGTGCACAGGTGTATACTATTTATCACAGGTGTATAATATTTATCACTAGAGGTGAATATATTCAGGGAAGCCTCGGGTGTTTATTCGCTTAATTGCCTTTTGATAGATAACCTGTGAATGCCTCAGCCAATCGCCATTCAACCCATCATCATTAACGAAACATCTTAAAGAGGAACCTTTCTTCTCACTGATCTACATTAGTGTGAATGTGCCATCGTTCAAAGTATTATTGTTTACCCTCGGGCTGTCTCGATTGAATGATACAAACAAGACAAGTTTTGTTATTAAAACAAATTGTATCATTGTCTCTGGTAATCTGAAAATTTCTGCAACTAAAATTTACTAATGCAAAATAAACATTGGTATTGAAAAAATAACTTTAGCCGAGCATGAGGAGGAATTAGAAAGACAACATGTGCAACTCAGTTGGGGTATCTTTATTGAGGAAAACGTGCGCCACACAGTTGGCTTCCAAAGTCCCATACAAGAAACTTGAAGAACAATGAGGAGAATGAGTAATCAGTCCCCCTCAACCTTGAGACCGATGTGGTCAGATCCATCAATCTTGAGTAGTAATACGGCAAGAGTTAAACATGTGTCTAATTTAACAACATGTCGGTTCTCTGAACCATTCTTGTACTAGAATTAGAAAGTTATCGCAGGGAAACTAATATTCACTCCATAAAATAAGAAGAGAAATTAGTGCTACATCAGCTCAACACTAATGTACATCTGTCAGTATGTAAAACATAATTTTTCCAAATTTGAAACCAGTCAGATGAAGTAATCTTGAATTTTCTGGCAAAATTAAATATTAAAATGATTTAAATGAATTATGAAAGAGGAGTTTTATTCAGCCCGTATAACAGTATTAAAATGTTTCCCCTGTAAACTTGTGCAGAGTTTCAAGTTGAGACGCACAGAAGCTTCATTCTCACATTATGTCCTCGCAAGCTTATAGCCAACCATTATTTAATAACACTGTAATAAAGTTGGTAATACTTACCGACAATATATAAAGTAAAAAGGACACAAGAGCAACTAATATGACATTTATTAGTGGCACAACGTTTCGATCTCCAGGAGCTTTAATCAATCCATTACGTAATGCTTGATATAGCTCCTGGAGAGCGAACGTTGACCCACAATAAATGTCAAATTAGTTGCACTTTGTGTCCTTTAACCTTTACACTAAAATAAAACTGTCGAATTCTATCAGAAAACGCCATTAAGAATTCGAGTTCACTGTTTAGTAGATGGACAGTGTTAAAAGTTTTAAAAGACGAGAAGTATAGCAGTCACTGTCCATTTTCCTTCCTCGGCAGCAACTTATCACAATAACATATCCAAGAATCATTTTAGAGTTATCTCTCATAAATCTTCCAGAGAAAGAAACTAACAGAACATACCTAAACTTAACATATGAATAATTATTTTTTTTGGTCAAGCATTAAAAAGCCGTTAAATTCTGACAAAAGGATAAAGAGAATACAAGGAAATACGTTGGTGGTTTTTGTTGCGCATTGACGTTCACCTGAGAAAATGGCGGCTCTACATCAATATAATAGGTAAGACACATATGCAACAGTTATGTATCTTTATTATGAAACGTTTCGCCGACACAGTAGGCTTCTTTCATTTCAAGGTACCAGAAAAGTTGATAGAAGCAGAAGATACTTGAAGACGAGTAATCAGTCCATCACCCTTAAAGTTGTGAGGTGGTCAGTCCCTCAGTCTGGAGAATAGCATTGTTTCCTTAGTATGAAACAATATGGAGATAAGTGACATTGAATGGAGCTTTTATAGCGCAAGAGTGAGACGTAGGCCACTAGGAGAGGTAAAACTCAGATGTTGAAGAGGTCAGGTCCCACTGAGTTCTTACCTCTCCTATGGCCTACGTCTACACCTCTTGGCGCTATAAAAAAGCTCCATTCTGTCATTTTTTTTTTTTTTTTTGGTTTTTTTTAGGTTTTGGTTTTTTTTGCATCATCTCCATATTGTTCATACTATGGAACAATGCTCTTGTCCAGACTGAGGGACTGACCACCTCAAAACTTTAAGGGTGATGGACTGATTACATCGTCTTCAAGTCTCTTCTGCTTCTATCAACTTTTCTGTACTTGACTGAAGAAGCCTACTGTGTAGGCGAAACGTTTCATAATAAAGATACCTAACTGTTGCATATGTGTCTTACCTAACAACCTGTCGGTATTTTATACCATTTTAATGTTCAATCAATATAATAATTAAGGCTGCATTAAAAATGTGAAATTTAAAAATTTCTTAAAAGTTTAAGTTATCAATACTTTACAGTTTTACTTTCTCAGTTATATTTTATTTTCTTTACGATTATCTTGTGATTCTCATTTTGCATATTTTGTCAAACAGATTTGAATATTGATAAATTAGACACATGAGCAACTCTTGGGTATCTTTATTGAGGAAACGTTTCGCCACACAGTGGCTTCATCAGTCCATACAAAGGAGAATCTTGAAGATGGACTGACCACATCGACTCAAGGTTGAGGGACTGATTACCTCATTCTCCTCCTGTTCTTCAAGTTTCTCCTTTGTATGGACTGATGAAGCCACTGTGTTGTGAAACGTTTTCCTCAATAAAGATAACCCCAGAGTTGCACATGAGTCTAATTTATCAACATGTCGGTTCTCTGAACCATTCATCTACAAATTTGAATATTGCTTTCCGTACAATTATTTGAGAATAACTCTTCTAATTGACTCCAAACTTTCACAATTTCTGTACCTTAAGTAGAGGAAATTATCAGCTTGTTTAAACTTTTTCATTATTAACAGGAGATAAAGGTTTCAATAACGTCTACAGAGAAGCCCTCAGACAAAGAAATGAAATTTTAAGAGAAGGTTGAGGATTTACAGTTTGACATTCGTCCATGGTGGTAGTGAATTTCACCTCAGATCCTCTTTGGATGGTCAGCACGAGCTGTTGAGCTCACAGTCCTGTACCTCATTATAGTACTGATCTCCAGCTCCTGGACCTCTTGAGAGAGTTAGGTCATAGCTTTTAGGTCTGTAAGAAAGTTGGGCTTCCGTATTTCTATCTCTGCTGGGATTAGAGGTAGTGCTAGCGTCTGGGTTTCTTTGTTGTGGACGTTTCGCCATCCGTGGCTGTGCTGGAGGCGAAACGTCTACGATAGGGATGCCCGGGTGTTGCGCATTGTCTTAATTTCATCTTGTCGGTATTATATACCATTCTTGTACTACTATTACTACCACTACCACCACCTCTTCCTGCCTATATATAGCCGTCCTGCTCCACTTCTGGTTAGTGTGACTTTGTCAATGGTCCAAGCCGGACCGAAACGTCGTCGTAAGCTTCTCTCATTTATGTGCGGGTTATTTGTGTATCGTTCCAGTCACGGTATTGTGCCTTTTTTTTTTTTTTTTTTATTTTAGTGCTAGAATTCCTCTCGCTATTTTTTCTATCCTACTGCCACATGAAAACCGATTCAACCTTGCCTGTCTTTTTTCTCTAGCGTAGGTTGAACTGCATGGACATAGCTTGTGGGATACAAGGGAATACCATCTTCAGATCTCGTAGCTAACAAAACATCCTGTAAGACAGACCCAAGTTAAAAATTGTTTCAGTATTTCCGTGTAATAACCTCATAACACCTTATTTAATCTGCTTATATCTTCAGTGTCGATGTATTATATTAGTGGAAGGTTGGCTTGGTGGTGCCAAGTTTCCCAGTTATAAGCATCACAAAATCACCATATTTCCCGTGGTGATTTATTTTATCTGCTAATTTCGTTCGTTACAAAACCGTGTCTTCTCAACTATTGCATAAGTTTAAGGCTGATCCATCTGGTCTAGGGAAAACATATATTTTATCGACCAATAATTGTTTTCTTGGTAGTGCTATCCGACCTGTTTCAAATTTTAAAGGGTGATACATTTATATCATAAAAAATATATATAATATTCGGTAAATTGGATTACTGGTTTCTATGGTATAACTGGAAACTCTGTTTTAATTAGCATTATTAATGATCTGTAACAAGAATAAAACTGTATTAAGTTATTCTACAAATTCTAACCATACAGGAGAGCGAAAAAGTAATGTGAAGGACCTGGGAGTGATAATGTCAGAGGATCTCACCTTCAAAGACCACAATAATGTATCTCCCGCATCTGCTAGAAAAACGATAGGATGGATAATGAGAACCTTCAAAACTAAGGGACGGCCCAAAGCCCATGATGAATTTATCTCTTCAAATCGCTTGTTCTTTCCTGACTGCATTACTGCTGTACACTAACTACCCCTTTCAAGGCTGGCGAAATTGCTGGGAACGGTTGAAGTCCCTAGATTTGTATTCCCTGGAATGCAGGTGAGAGAGATACATGATAATATAGACTTGGAAAATCCTAGAGGGATTAGTAACAAGCATTAACACAGGACGAAAATCACTCCGTGTGAAAGCAAAAGAATCTGCAGGAGATGCAACATTCCCAGAATTAAAAGCAGGGGCGCCACGAGTACACTGAGAGACAACACAATAAGTGTTAGGGGCCCAATAGACCCCTGGCTGTCTTCAAGAAGGCGCTGGACACGTACCTAAAGTTCAGCACCCTGACCACCGCTGTGACTCGGTTGGGGGGGAAATAGGAGGTGGGTTGGGGGTGGACGTCACTTTGCGTGTAGCCAGGAATAGCAATCTGGTTGATCAGGCTCTGATACACCACGAGGCCTGGTCTCAGACCGGACCTCGGGGACGTTGATCTCAGGTATACTCCAGGTATTCCTTAAGAAAATGAGATATTGCTTCCTGAAGAATGTCAGTATCATCAACTTCAAGTTCTGCAACATACAGTAACCTGTACAGTGGAAGAGTCAACCTTAGTAAAGAAATCGTAATATTGTTTATCATGTCATAGTTTAAAAATGAATAAAGTACAATAGCACCATCAGTGCTAATGTACTTTATTCATTTTAATAATCTAATTCAATATGGTCAGTAATGGTGACAATGTGCCCAGTTATATTTTAATTTTACAGTTGATAATATCGCCTGTTAAGTTTGTAAGCAAAAATGTTTTACCTGGAGGAAATAATCCTGTTTATGTAATCTGTGTCTGAGTTGTCCCAGGGTTAGTCCGCAGTATAAACAAGCCGAAAAATCTGTCACATTGTTGCATAAGAAGACAAGGAGTGAACTTAATTAGCTGGCAGACTCTACTCAGTTAGGAATCATACACATTCATTATCTCTTTTAGCAGTACCCGCCCCATGCTGGTGGATAGTGGTAGCAGTACCTGGGCTCCAGCTGGTGGATAGTGGTAGCAGTACCTGACTCATGCTGGTGGATAGTGGTAGCAGTACCTGACTCATGCTGGTGGATAGTGGTAGCAGTACCTGACTCATGCTGGTGGATAGTGGTAGCAGTACCTGACTCATGCTGGTGGATAGTGGTAGCAGTACATGACTCATGCTGGTGGATAGTGGTAGCAGTACCTGACTCATGCTGGTGGATAGTGGTAACAGTACCTGACTCCTGCTGGGGGATAGTGGTAGCATACCTGACTCATGCGGTGGATAGTGGTAGGCAGTACCTGACTCATGCTGGTGGATAGTGGTAGCAGTACCTGACTCCTGCTGGTGGATAGTGGTAGCAGTACCTGACTCATGCTGGTGGATAGTGGTAGCAGTACCTGACTCATGCTGGTGGATAGTGGTAGCAGTACCTGACTCATGCTGGTGGATAGTGGTAGCAGTACCTGACTCATGCTGGTGGATAGTGGTAGGAGTAAACCCGACTCATGCTGGTGGATAGTGGTAGCCAGTACCTGACTCCATGCTGGGGAAGTGGTAGCAGTAACCTGACTCATGCTGGTGGATAGTGGTAGCAGTACCTGACTCATGCTGGTGGATAGTGGTAGCAGTACCTGACTCCTGCTGGTGGATAGTGGTAGCAGTACCTGACTCATGCTGGTGGATAGTGGTAGCAGTACCTGACTCATGCTGGTGGATAGTGTAGCAGTACCTGACTCCTGCTGGTGGAATAGTGGTACAGTAAACCCGGACTTTATCTGGTGGATAGTGGTAGCAGAAAAACCTGACTCATGCTGGTGGATAGTGGTAGCAGTACCTGACTCATGCTGGTGGTTAGTGGTAGCAGTACCTGACTCATGCTGGTGGATAGTGGTACAGTACCTGACCATGCTTGGGGGGATAGTGGTAGCAGTACCTGACTCAAGCTGGTGGATAGTGAAACAGGACCGGAAATCATGCTGGTGGGTAGTGGTAGCAGTACCGAAATTTAAGCGGGGGGATAGTTTGGAAAAGTACCGACTCAAAGCTGGAGTAGTGGAAACAGTTCCTGACTCATGCGGTGGGTAGTGGAGCATTACCTGACTCAAACCCGGTGGATAGTGGTAGCAGTTCCTGACCCATGCTGGTGGATAGTGGAGCAGTTTTCTGACTCATGCTGGTGGAAATGATAGAGTACCTGGAACCCCGTGCTGGTGGATATTGGGGGACAGTACCTGAACCCCCGTGCTTGTGGAAGTGGGAAACAGTAAACCTTTACTCATCTGGGGATAGTGGAAACTTTCCTGAAACCTCCCCCTGCTGGTGGATAGTTTAACATTTCCCGACTCTTTCTGGTATAGGGTAAACAGTTTCCTGACCGTGCTGGGGATAGTTTAGCAGTTTCCTGACTTTAAAGCTGGTGGATAGTGGTAGCCCGACCGACCCCATGCGGTGGATAGTATAGCAGTACCTGAATCATGCTGGTGGGTAGTGGGAGCCCGTACCTACTCAAACCCGGTGGGGTAGGGTAGCATACCTGACTCGTTTTGGGGGATAAATGGTAGCAGTACCTGACTCATGCTGGAGGATAGTGGTAGCAGTACTGACTCTGTGGTGGTTAGTGGTAGCAGTACCTGACTCATGCTGGTGGATAGTGGTAGCAGTACCTGACTCATGCTGGTGGATAGTTGTAGCAGTACCTGACTCATGCTGGTGGATAGTGGTAGCAGTACCTGACTCCTGCTAGTGGATAGTGGTAGCAGTACCTGACTCCTGCTGGTGGATAGTGGTAGCAGTACCTGACTCATGCTGGTGGATAGTGGTAGCAGTACCTGCTCTGCTGGTGGATAGTGGTAGCAGTACCTGACTCATGCTGGTGGATAGTGGTAGCAGTACCTGATTCATGCTGGTGGATAGTGGTAGCAGTACCTGACTCATGCTGGAGGATAGTGGTAGCAGTTCCTGACTCATGCTGGTGGATAGTGGTAGCAGTACCTGACTCATGCTGGTGGATAGTGGTAGCAGTTCCTGACTCATGCTGGTGGATAGTGGTAGCAGTTCCTGACTCATGCTGGTGGATAGTGGTAGCAGTACCTGACTCATGCTGGTGGATAGTGGTAGCAGTTCCTGACTAAGTGGTGGTTTGTGGGAGCAGTTCTGACCCCATGCTGGTGGATGTGATAGCAGTCCTGCTCGTTGCTGGTGGATGTGGTAGCAGTACTGACTCGTGCTGTGGACAGTGGTAGGGAGTTCCTGATCATGTGGTGGATGTGGTAAACAAGTACCTGATCATGCTGGTGGATAGTGGTTTGCAGTACCTGACTCGGTGTGGTGGATAGTGGTAGCAGTACCTGACTCATGCTGGTTGGATGTGGTAGCGTACCTGACCATGCTGGTGGATGTGGTAGCAGTTCCTGACTCATGTGGTGGGAATAGTGTAGCAGACCGACTATGCTGGTGGATAGTGGTTGCAGTACCTGACTCGTGGTGGGGATAGTGGTAGCTACCTGACTCATGCTGTTGGGATAGTGGTAGCAGTACCTGACTCATGCTGGTGGATAGTGGTAGCAGTACTGATCGTGCTGGTGGATAGTGGTTGCAGTACCTGATCCTGATGGTGGATAGTGGTAGCAGACTGACTCATGCTGGTGGGATGTGGTAGCAGTACCCGACACATGTGGTGGATAGTGTAACGTACCTGGCTCGCGCTGGTGGATAGTGGTTTGCAGTACCCGATCTGCTGGTGGATGATGGGTAGCAGTACCTGATCATGTGGTGGATAGTGGCGCGTACCTGACTCGCTGGTAGATAGTGGTGCATACCCGATCCTGGGTGGATAGTTTTTTGCAGTACCCGACTCCCGTGGGGGATGGGTAGCAGTACCCGACTCATGTGGGGATAGTGGAGCAGTACCTGACTATGTGGTGGATGTGGTGCAGTACCCGATCTGCTGGTGGGTGTGGTAGCGTGGTTTTTAAAACCCTTTGGGAATAAATACCCACAAGTTGGTTTTGAAAGACACGTAAGCAAAACTATAAAAATTTATTAGAAAACGTTTTGGCCTGGGTCCTTGACATTCTAACATAAGAGGTAGAAAAAACATTATTTATATAGACGGAGGTGAGATGTGGCACACGTGACCCGAGGAAGTATAAGAAATAAGATGGAGGAACACTGTAGAAGGCCCCTGGCTCATGCGAGGCAGGCCTTTTTTTAAAAAAACCCTTTCCCATGATGGGACGGGTAGAGTGAAATATGTGACTCCTGTGTTTTGGGGTTTGGTGTTTCTTAAGATCATGTTTGCCCAAAGTTTTTGAAATTTTGTAGTTTCCCGTGTTGCGTTCTATAGTGTCGGTGACGGCGATTAGTGAGGCTTCTAGGCACGTCGGCGTCTGAGGTCTGGTTCGGTGAGAACGAGTTGTGCCTCATTCCAGTTTATCAAATGCCCCGTGGAGTCTCTGTGGAGGACACAGGCGTACCTTACATCGTCTCTGTTAGAGGCATTTCGATGCTCATTCAAGCGGACTGCAAGATCTCTGCCTGTCTCGCCTACATATTTCTTGGGACAGAACCCACAGGGGATAGTGTAGACGCCTGCTGTAGAAGTTAGAGGTGTGGGGCTGCGTTTCGTAGTGAGGTCTTTGATAGATGATGTGTTTATGGTGGAAACGTTGATGTTACTCATAGCAAGTGCCCGGCGAGTATTCGTGGCAACATCGCCACATGGGAGTACTATGAACTGTTTAGGGTGCTGTTCCAAGGGCGGTTTGTTGAGGATAGCTTGTGCCTTAAGTCTGCAATCTCGGATGAAGAAAGATGGGAACTGAAGACGTGTAAAGGCTTGTGTTATGTAAGTGCATTCTTCTTCTAGAAAACAAGGGCTGGAGATGCGAAGAGCTCTCAAGAAGAAGCCAATGAGGACTCCTCTCTTAGTGCAGGTGTCTTGGTGTGAATAAAAGTGTATAAGATCGTCCTTGTTGGTAGGTTTTCTATACACTTTGAAGAGAAGTTTGTCACTGTCGGGAGATCTGCACAGTAGAACGTCGAGGAAAGGAAGTTTGCCATCATTTTCGAGTTCAAGTGTAAACTTTATTGATGGTTCAACTGCATTGATCTTGTTGAGAAGGGCCTGGATATTGAGACGTCTCGGATAGAAAACCAATATATCATCAACATATCTTAGCCAGGTAACGGTGTTGGGAATGAGGGTGCTGAATTTCTCTGTCTCCAGGTTTTCCATGAAGAGGTTGGCAAGCACAGCACTGAGCGGGCTGCCCATTGCCATCACAAAGCATTGTTTGTAACAGTTGTCCTGATACTTGAAGAAGTTGAAATTAACACAAAGTTCCACTAGATTGATGAAATCTAGAAGAGGTAAAGGGAGGTCGTGGTTTTCAGTGATCCTCTGTCTCAGAATGTTGATTGCAGCGTCAGTAGGAACGTTGGTAAAGAGGGCTGTGACATCGAAGGAAGCTATCCTCAACAAACCGCCCATGGAACAGCACCCTAAACAGTTCATAGTACTCCCATGTGGCGATGTTGCCACGAATACTCGCCGGGCACTTGCTATGAGTAACATCAACGTTTCCACCATAAACACATCATCTATCGTAATAAAGTTGGTAGAATTACCGACAATATGTAAAGTAAAAGGACACAAGTGCAACTAATGTGACATTTATTGTGGCAACGTTTCGCTCTCCAGGAGCTTTATCAAGCCATTACAAACAATACATGGGCACAGAGGGTATATAAAGGCTCAGAGTGAGGTGAATACTAGTGAGGTACCATTTCGATGTTCACTAGTGGTAGTAGTAGTAGTAGTAGTAGTAGTAGTAGTGGTAGTGACAAAAGTAATACAATATGGTAGAGTAATTAATTCGTACATGAGTAAAAGGATATAAAAGCATTACTTGGGTAACATAAAAAATAGGTTGGACAAATATAAACTGGAATGAGGCAGCTTGTTTCAGTGTTCACTCTCTGTGTTTTGTGTAGTATAACAGGAGAGACTATGTGATGGCAGGGTTTACTGTTTTCAGGAGGATTCTTGCTAAGACTTCGGAGATGGTGAAGCTGCCGTTGTTTTGTTTAATTGTATTCGAAACAGCGATCAGTGCTAATTCAAGGCACTTGCGTGTGCGGAAATTAGTTTCTTTTATCACTAATTGGGCGTCTCTGAATTTCATAAGATGATTGGTGGAATTTCGGTGTTGTACGCAGGCGTTGTTTAAGTTGTCGTTCCTACATGCGTATATGTGTTCATTGAGGCGGGTGTCGAGGTTTCTTGCTGTTTCACCTACGTAGATCTTGTCACAGCCTCCACAGGGTATAGTGTAAACTCCTGCATTGACTGGTTCGTGGTGCTTGGGTTTTGTCCTGGTTAGATCCTTTATTGAAGTGGTAGAAGCTTCTACCACTTCACTTGTGTCCTTTTACTTTACACATCATCTATCAAAGACCTCACTACGAAACGCAGCCCCACACCTCTAACTTCTACAGCAGGCGTCTACACTATCCCCTGTGGGTTCTGTCCCAAGAAATATGTAGGCGAGACAGGCAGAGATCTTGCAGTCCGCCTAAATGAGCATCGAAATGCCTCTAACAGAGACGATGTAAGGTACGCCTGTGTCCTCCACAGAGAATCCACGGGGCATTTGATGAACTGGAATGAGGCACAACTCGTTCTCACCGAACCAGACCTCAGACGCCGACGGTGCCTAGAAGCCTCACTAATCACCGTCACCGACACTATAGAACGCAACACTGGAAACTACAAAATTTCAAAAACATTGGCATACATGATACTTAAGCAACACTAACCCAACAACACAGGAGTCACATGATTTCATCGTCTACCCGTCCTCATCATAGGCAGAGGTTGTTTTGATAAGGACCTGCCTCGCATGAGCCAGTAGGCCTTCTACAGTGTTCCTCCATTCTTATGTTCTTATGACATTCCTCAGGTCACGTGCGTCACATCTCACTCTCCGCCTATACATATATGTCTTTCTACCTCTGTATGTTAGAAGTGATCAAGGTCCCAGGACCGAAACGTTTTCTAATAAATATGTTATAGTGTTTGCTTACGTGTCTTTCTAAACCAGTGGTAGCAGTACCTGACTCGTGCTTGTGGATAGTGGTAGCAGTACCTGACTCCTGCTGGTGGATAGTGGTAGCAGTACCTGACTCCTGCTGGTGGATAGTTGTAGCAGTACCTGACTCCTGCTGATGGATAGTGGTAGCAGTTCCTGACTCCTACTGGTACATGGTAACAGCAGTACCTGACTCCTGCTGGTGGATAGTGGTACCAATACCTAACTCCTGCTGGTAGATATTAATAGCAGTACCTGACTTCTGCTGGTGGATAGTGGTAGCAGTACGTGACTCCTGCTGAGAGATGGTAGTAGCATTACCTGACTGCTGCTAGTAGATTGTGGTAGCAGTACCAAGTTCCTGGTGGTGGATGGTGGTACTAGTACCAGACTGCTGGTGGTGGATGGTGGCAGTAGTAGTACCAGACTGCTGGTGGTGGATGGTGGTAGTAGTACCAGACTTCTGGTGGTGGATGGTGGTAGTAGTACCAGACTTCTGGTGGTGGATGGTGGTAGTGGTACCAGACTTCTGGTGGTGGATGGTGGTAGTAGTACCAGATTTCTGGTGGTGGATGGTGGTAGTGGTACCAGACTTATGGTGGTGGATAGTGGTAGTGGTACCAGACTTCTGGTGGTGGATGGTGGTAGTAGTACCAGACGACTGGTGGTGGATGGCGGTAGCGGTATCAGACTGCTGGTGGTGGATGGTGGTAGAGGTACCAGACTGCTGGTGGTGGATGGTGGTAGTAGTACCAGACGACTGGTGGTGGATGGCGGTAGCGGTATCAGACTGCTGGTGGTGGATGGTGGTAGAGGTACCAGACTGCTGGTGGTGGATGGTGGTAGTAGTATCAGACTGCTGGTGGTGGATGGTGGTGGAGGTACCAGACTGCTGGTGGTGGATGGCGGTAGTATTACCAAACTTCTGGTGGTGGATGGTGGTAGTAGTACCAGGCTGCTGGTGGTGGATGGTGGTAGAGGTACCAGACTGCTGGCGGTGGATGGTGGTAGAGGTACCAGACTGCTGGTGGTGGATGGTGGTAGTAGTACCAAACTTCTGGTGGTAGATGGTGGTAGTGGTACCAGACTGTTGGTGATGGATGGTGGTAGTAGTACCAGACTGCTGGTGGTGGATGGTGGTAGAGGTACCAGACTGCTGGTGGTGGATGGTTGTAGTAGTACCAGACTGCTGGTGGTGGATGGTGGTAGAGGCAACAGACTGCTGGTGGTGGATGGTGGTAGTAGTACCAGACTGCTGGTGGTGGATGGTGATAGAGGTACCAGACTACTGGTGGTGGATGGTGGTAGAGGTTACAGGGGCTGCTGGTGGTGGATGGGTGGTAGAGGTACCAGACTGCTGGTGGTGGATGGTGGTAGAGGCACCAGACTGTTGGTGGTGGATGGTGGTAGAGGTACCAGACTGCTGGTGGTGGATGGTGGTAGAGGTACCAGACTGTTGGTGGTGGATGGTGGTAGAGGTACCAGACTGCTGGTGGTTGATGGTGGTAGAGGTACCAGACTGCTGGTGGTGGATGGTGGTAGAGATACCAGACTGCTGGTGGTGGATGGGGGTAGAGGTACCAGACTGCTGGTGGTGGATGGTGGTAAAGATACCAGACTGCTGGTGGTGGATGGTGGTAGAGGTAACAGACTGCTGGTGGTGGATGGTGGTAGAGGCAAACCCGCTGTTGGTGGTGGATGGTTTGGGAGACGGTACCAGACTGCTGGTGGTGGATGGTGGTAGAGGTACCAGACTGCTGGTGGTGGATGGTGGTAGAGGCACCAGGCTGCTGGTGGTGGATGGTGGTAGAGGTACCAGACTGCTGGTGGAGGATGGTGGTAGAGGCACCCAGACTGCTGGTGGGGATGGTGGTAGAGGTACCAGATGCTGGTGGTGGGATGGTGGTAGAGGCACCAGACTGGTGGTGGTGGATGGTGGGAGAGGGGACCCGATGCTGGTGGTGGATGGTGGTAGAGGCACCAGACGCTGGTGGTGGATGGTGGTAGAGGTACCAGACTGCTGGTGGAGGATGGTGGTAGAGGCACCAGACTGCTGGTGGTGGATGGTGGTAGAGGTACCAGACTGCTGGTGGAGGATGGTGGTAGAGGTACCAGACTGCTGGTGGAGGATGGTGGTAGAGGCACCAGACTGCTGGTGGTGGATGGTGGTAGAGGTACCAGACTGCTGGTGGAGGATGGTGGTAAAGGCACCAGACTGCTGGTGGAGGATGGTGGTAGAGGTACCAGACTGCTGGTGGTGGATGGTGGTAGAGGCACCAGACTGCTGGTGGAGGATGGTTGTAGAGGCACCAGAATGCTGGTGGTGGATGGTGGTAGATGTACCAGACTGCTGGTGGTGGATGGTGGTAGAGGCACCAGACTGCTGGTGGTGGATGGTCGTAGAGGTACCAGACTGCTGGTGGTGGATGGTGGTAAAGGCACCAGACTGCTTGTGGAGGATGGTGGTAGAGGTACCAGGCTGCTGGTGGAGGATGGTGGTAGAGGCACCAGACTGCTGGTGGAGGATGGTGGTAGAGGCACCAGACTGATGGTGGAGGATGGTGGTAGAGGCACCAGACTGCTGGTGGTGGATGGTGGTAGAGGTACCAGACTGCTGGTGGTGGATATTGGTAGAGGCACCAGACTGTTGGTGGTGGATGGTGGTAGAGGTACCAGACAGCTGGTGGTGGAAGGTGGTAGAGGTACCAGACTGTGGTGGTGGATGGTGGTAAGAGGAAACCAGACTGTTGGTGGTGGATGGTGGTAGAGGTACCAGACTGCTGGTGGGGGGGGGTGGTGGTAGAGGTACCAGACTGCAGGTGGTGGGTGGTGGTTAGAGGTTTCCAGATTGCTGGTGGTGGATGGTGGTAGAGGTACCAGACTGTTGGTGGTGGATGGTGGTAGAGGTACCAGACTGCTGGTGGTTGATGGTGGTAGAGGTACCAGACTGCTGGTGGTGGATGGTGGTAGAGATACCAGACTGCTGGTGGTGGATGGTGGTAGAGGTAACAGACTGCTGGTGGTGGATGGTGGTAGAGGCACCAGACTGTTGGTGGTGGATGGTGGTAGAGGTACCAGACTGCTGGTGGTGGATGGTGGTAGAGGTACCAGACTGCTGGTGGTGGATGGTGGTAGAGGCACCAGGCTGCTGGTGGTGGATGGTGGTAGAGGTACCAGACTGCTGGTGGAGGATGGTGGTAGAGGCACCAGACTGCTGGTGGTGGATGTTTGGGAGAGGTACCAGAATTTTGGTGGTGGATGTTGGTAGAGGCACCAGACTGCTGGTGGTGGATGGTGGTAGAGGTACCAGACTGCTGGTGGTGGATGGTGGTAGAGGCACCAGACTGCTGTGGTGGTTTGGGGGTAGAGTACCACACTGCTGGTGGTGGGATGGTGGTAGAGGTACCAGACTGCTGGTGGAGGATGGTGGTTTGAGGTAACGGATGCTGGTGGTGGATGGTGGTGAGGTTACCAGACTGCTGGTGGGGATGGTGGTAGAGGCACGAGACTGCTGGTGGGGATGGGTGGTAGAGGTACCAGATGCTGGTGGTGGATGGTGGTAAAAGGTACCAGAACTGTGGTGGTGGGATGGTGGTAGAGGGGACCAGATGCTGGTGGAGTATGGTGGTAGAGGTACCAGACTGTGGTGGTGGGTGGTGGTAGAGGCACCAGACTGCTGGTGGTTTGGGTGGTGGTAGAGGCACCCAGACTGCTGGTGGTGGATGGTGTTAGAGGCACCAGACTGCTGGTGGTGGATGGTGGTAGAGGCACCAGACTGCAGGTGGAGGATGGTGGTTTGAGGCACCAGATGCTGGTGGAGGGGTGGTGGTAGAGGCACCAGACTGCTTTGGGGGTGGATGGTGGTAGAGGTACCAGATGCCTGGGGGTGGATGTGGTAGAGGTACCAGATGCTGGTGGTGGATGGTGGTAGAGGCACCAGACTGTGGGGGTGGATGGTGGTAGAGGCCCCCAGATGCTGGTGGAGGATGGTGGTAGAGGCACCAGACTGCTGGTGGTGGATGGTGGTAGAGGTACCAGACTGCTGGTGGTGGATGGTGGTAGAGGCACCAGACTGCTGGTGGTGGATGGTGGTAGAGGTACCAGACTGCTGGTGGAGGATGGTGGTAGAGGTACCAGACTGCTGGTGGTGGATGGTGGTAGAGGTACCAGACTGCTGGTGGTGGATGGTGGTAGAGGTACCAGACTGTTGGTGGTGGATGGTGGTAGAGGTACCAGACTGCTGGTGGTGGATGGTGGTAGAGGTACCAGACTGTGGTGGTGGATGGTGGTAGAGGTTTCCAGACTGCTGGTGGTGGATGGTGGTGAGGCACCAATGCTGGTGGAGGAAAGGTGGTAGAGGTACCAGACTGTTGGTGGTGGATGGTGGTAGAGGTACCAGACTGCTGGTGGTGGATGGTGGTAGAGGTACCAGACTGTTGGTGGTGGATGGTGGTAGAGGTATACAAGGTGCATTCTTCACAGGTTTCATTCCAAGCAGCAGTTGTAAACATTCTCTTTTCAAAGGAGAATAGTAACAACATCACTTAATTTTAGTTAAGTTACATCAGCAGTGACGTGTACAAGTTGGAGTTGTTCAAATGCCGGATTAATGATATTACGAAAGTCGATGCCGGATTAATGATATTACGAAAGTCGATGCCGGATTAATGATATTACGAAAGTCGATGCCGGATTAATGATATTACGAAAAATCGAAAGCCGGATTAATGATATTACGAAAGTCGATGCCGGATTAATGGAAAATTTCGAAAGTCGATGCCGGATTAATGATATTACGAAAGTCGATTTCCGGATTAAAAGATATTACGAAAGTCGATGCCGGATTAATGATATTACGAAAGTCGATGCCGGATTAATGATATTACGAAAGTCGATGCCGGATTAATGATATTACGAAAGTCGATGCCGGATTAATGATATTACGAAAGTCGCTCCACAATATTCATAAAAACCTTATATATGAAGTTTTTCAGACATTTAGAGAGTAGAACAAATAGAATACAATTGGAGGGTCTATATATCTAGTGAAAGAAGGCAAGGTAGGGTCCCGAGCTGGGTAAGGTTATAGGAGGAGTCAAAGTAGGTTTGTGTGCAAGGTGCTTATGACTTCCAGCTAGCGTGTGTGAGCGTGATAGATGAGGAGAGATGATGACAAATACTTTTTATGAACTTTAACGTACCGTGGAATGTGAGCAAAGTAACATTTGGAAAGAAGTTTAGGGAAAACCAGTTAGCCGAACTTGAGTCCTGGAGTGGAAAGGTCAGTTCGTGCTCTCTGAAGGAGGTTGGAGAATAATTTTGCTATTTTAACCGTATTTGAAGGCACACTTCTGGCAAGATATAGACGGGGTGAATGATGATGGAATGTTTCTTCTTTATCGAGTCACGCTGCTCGGTAGGAAACGGCCGATTGTTAATAAAAATAATAATAACTTGAGTGCTACGAAGCGCAGAGCACGTCTGCCAACTGTTTAGCATGACCTAAGATAATTTACGATTTTCCTCACAGTCAATATATCAAGGAACATAAAAATACCTACTTATTTTTTTAAAATAAGTTTTCCTCCCTGGTAAGTAAACGAATGTTTATTTACTGGTAGAGAGCATCGTAAGTAGATTAATGAATACGTCTTCACTTGACAAATAACAAACATCGACAGACAATTTCCATACCTGACGAACCACTACGTCACCAACAGCATCCTGAATTTGAGTATCCGGGTGTGACGTGATGTGTACAGTTTGAGTGGATCCTGATAAATGGTGAGTAATAACAGTGAATCAGCTTGGGGAAGTGGAAGCCGACGTTTTTATAGACCCACTCCGCACAGGTAAATAATAGGAAGAACTGAGTTGCATTAATGAGAGATTTTAACTACTCTCTTCATGTTTTGTATTTGTGACATTAATGTGTTCTGTAGTTTTTGCTAAGTTCTAACAGACACAGTGGAGTCCCTATTATTATATTCTTGTATCATCACCAAGACTTCATACCAAGTAATGGTATAACCTATAATTCATTCTGAAACAGAAATATCATATTTTGAAAAGTATTATCCTAAATCCACACAAACTATATGTTGGAAATTAGAATACAGGTATTATCGAGTGAATTAACAATACTTGCTACGCTCACATAAAAATACGTTATGAACACCAAATATCCAGGCTTAATACTATAAATTAATTGACCAATACCTATGGCAAATGAAGGCAAGAACAACAAAAAACACTGATGTCCATTTCAGAAAGGTTTATATTAAGCCCAGGAAGGAGAGTGTAGATAAGAATTCAGCTGCTGAAGAACTGCTGTTGGAGCATCGCCTCACAGCGCAGACATCTGCAGCCTCACAACAACGCAATAATCATTCATTCGTTATCCTAACACAGAAAGAATTCGATGTAGCTCTTTTTCTGCCCAAATTTCTACATCTGACCGGAATTTTCGCCCATAGCCTCCCTTCAGTCATGTGTTTACCTGGACACCTGGTTGTAGCAATGAATACACCATGGACACGTGTATTATGCTACACAGCCCTATTGAGTCACCTGCAGCATTCTTATATCAGTTGTATTGTGTTCTGTCTGTGTTACATAACCCCAGCTTCTATATCGCCACGTGTCTCTTTGCCACCCGAGTACGCAGCAGCGCAGATAGGGTCAACGTACCCCCGGTCGGTTGATAAAGACTCAATGCCAAGCCTCTGTAATCCTATTTTTCTTATCAACGTACAGTTCAAAGATGACATGGGATGCATGATAAACTAGACACCTCACACACAAACACACCACTCACTCTCTCTGCTCCATTTGCTGTATTTTCGTTAGAGAGTGGTTTTGCTCTTTCCTGTGAATCTTCGTCATTCTGTTTGGTTTTGGCAGCGTGCATCCCATGCCGACACCTAATCACACCTAAGCCAGGACGCTAAGCAAGGACGCCACACCATTATGCAACAACGGATGCTGCTTTAACACGAAAGTTGTCTGTTTCTTGCAGTTTGTATAGACTTCACCATGAGCTTGTGTTTCACATACTCTAAAATCGACTGAGACTGTGTGCTAATAATTCTAAGCTAGCCTGTGCTCCTAGTCACCATTTTTGAGGAGAAAGATTTAAAATGTGTTACACCAAACCTCTGTGGAAAATAAGAGAGAAAATTTGAAGTTGTGTCACGTGTTGAAACACACTCATGGGAGTGTGTTCCTTGTTATTTTCCATGATCACAAACGTTCTGTACTCTTAGTGTTCATATTGCACACAAAATCATTTGATACAGTTGTACAAAGCGCGTTGATGAAAATAATCAGTTTGAATTGCACTTATTTGTATAGTATGTGCTTAAACTTTTATATTTGTTTCCACATAAACGATCTGTACCTAGAACAAGGCAACCCATTCCTCAAGGAATCAGACTACACCCTTAGGACGTTAATGATTTCTCCAAGTTTTAGCTGCAAGGAATGAAATCCACTGACACGCGATACGCGAAGAGTCTTGACGTCTATACAGGAGTCCACCGAGGACACAAGGTCAAAAGAGGGCTAGAGTCGACCAACACCGATGAATTACTCACTGCTGATTCGTCATCACAGGCTACGACTTCCACTAGGCAGTGTCCGTTCTCTCCAAAAACCTTAACCAGATTACTGAAGGTACCATCGCCTGAGTCGGCTCCTCCCTGCTCACTTCGTCAGCATCGATGACCCACTCTCCGCCAATACTAGGAAGTCCCCTTGAATCATGCGGTTGATGCTGTCAACCGTACCGTGTCAGTTGACGTTTCCTGATCCACGAAGCTGCCCAGTTCCATAGCTCAGTCAGCATTTGGCCGTTTCCAGTCATGCTGCCCAGTTCCATCACTATCATCAGCAGTTTGACGTTCCTGTCATGCTAGCCACAGTTGGAAGGTTTCTAGACCTGATTTTTTTTTTTAAATAATCAATTTCAATGACTTATTTTTTTGACCGTGAATTAATAGTTTTGAAAAAAAATGTATGTGAAAGAAGCTTCATGAAGTTTATCCAAAAAAATAAGATACGAAGATAAATAAATTAAAAAAAAAAAAAAAATTTTTGATATTGCTTTACCTTGGTAAACGTAGTGTAAAATTTATAATGTTTAGGATGTTTTAGTGTAAGTTATAAATGAACAAATAAAGGTTAAAAGTGATTTTTAGAAAATAATTTGAACGACATATAAAATTGTATACCACTAAAAAACTGTCTTCTATAAGCAAAATTACAGGAGAGCGAGCCATATATAATACCGGCCGAAGTCAGAGAGATCGAGCCTATATAATAAAGCACACCGAAGTCAGGAGAGCGAAGCCATTATAATAAACCCCGAAGTCAGGAGAGCGAGCCGATATTAATAGAACCCCGAAGTCAGGAGAGCGAACCATATATAATCTAAACTCCCTGAAGTCAGGAAGCGAACCATATATAATAACGCCGTAAGTCAGGAGATCGAACCATATATAATAAACCCCGAAGTCAGGAGAGCGAGCCGTATTATATAATAGAACCCCGAAGTACAGGAGAGCGAGCCATATATAATAACGCCCGAAGTCAGGAAGAGCGAAACCATATATAATAAAGCCCCGAAGTCAGGAGAGCGAACCATATATAAAAAAACCCCGAAGTCAGTAGAGCGACCATAATATAATAAACCCCCGAAGTCAGGATAGCGAGCCTTATATATTAACCCCCGAAGTCAGGAGAGCGAGCCATGATATAATAAACCCCGAAGTCAGGAAGACGAGGCCATATA
This sequence comes from Cherax quadricarinatus, assembly GCF_026875155.1. Classification (NCBI taxonomy): domain Eukaryota; kingdom Metazoa; phylum Arthropoda; class Malacostraca; order Decapoda; family Parastacidae; genus Cherax; species Cherax quadricarinatus. Next base: position 57,731,234 of record NC_069418.1, on the reverse strand, counting down.
TAAAAAACCCCGAAGTCGGAAGCGAGCCATATATATTAACCCCCGAGGTCAGGAGAGCGAGCCATATATTAAAACCCCGAATTCAGGAGAGCGAGCCATAAATAATAAACCCCGAAGACAGGAGAGCGAGCCATATATAAAACCCAACCGCCCGAAGTCAGTAGAGCGACCATATATAATAACCCCCGAAGTCAGGAGAGCGAACCATATATAATAACCCCCGAAGTCAGGATAGCGAACCATATATAATACCCCCGAAGTCAGAAGCGAGCCATATAAATAACCCCCGAAGTCAGGATAGCGGACCATTATAAACCTATATAATCACATCAGGTATAATAACGGTCCACTGACTTCGGAAGATAACGTTTACAGAATTTTATAAACATTGAACAACCAAATAAAAACATTCGAAAAAATAAAACAATACAATGATATAAAATATGTCTTTGCATCATTTTGATGATGTACATCGAAATATATGAAAAATTGCTAAAAAAAAAAGAAAAAAAAAAAAAAAAAAAAAAAAAAAAAAAAAATAAAAAAAACAAAAAAAAAAAAAAAATAAAAAAAAAAAAAAAAATAAAATGGTAAAGAAAAAGAGCATGAAGAAACATACTGCAAAGAAAATTTAGCAAAGATCTAAACACTTTTTTGTGAGAATTTTTTTTTCTTGTTTATCGATTATTTTTTTAAATTTCGCATGTGTGAAAACTTATTCCCTTAATAATCCATGGTTGCCTCAATTTAAATTCCTATTATGGTACGTCTCATGGTAGCCTTATAAACTTCCCATTATTGGTAGCTTCAGTAACTTCCCATATGGTAGCTTCAGTAACTTCCCATTAATGGTAGCTTCAATAACTTCCCATCATGGTATCTTTTAATAACTCCCCACCCGAACCTCCCATTATGAGTGGCTTTAATTCCTTCTTTGGAGAATACATTAGCTATTCATTTAAAAAATTTCATCCAGCTGGTGATTCTTGCAAGCTGGTTCCAGACATGACGTGACATAATTCGCTTCCTTCCATCTCACCCTTCTCCACCTACCTCCTCTTAACCTTCATCTATCTTGCCATTTTTCTTCAAGAAATGCCTAAGTCTTCAACAAACTTTTAACTTCTTTGTATTTTGTACACTTACATAAACTATGAGTCGTTGTTCACCTAAAAATATACGTCTTTTTATGTAAACATATTACGTCATTATACCTCGGCAAATATTACTTTGATTCTGCTTACTTCTATTATTTTTAAACGGTAATGCATTTCCAGACTCTTCGATAGAGAGATAGAGAGAGAGAGAGAGGAGAGAGAGAGAGAGACAGTAGAGAGAGAGGGGAGTCAGAAAGCGATGGTGATGAATAAGTCAGCAAACTCGTGTAAAAATGAGAGGTGGAATAAAGAATTAGTAAATGAAAGTTGTAATTCTCTAAGAAAAGAGTCAATTCCTTTCCATATTACTGGATACAAAGAAGGTCTATAAAGGCAAGACCAGTGATTGACTGGAAGAATGTAATGCCATGGTATCTGGCATCGCTGCTTACATGTATATATGAAATATTACAAAGGAAAGAACTGAGGGCATTGGCCAGTCCACCATCGAAAAATCAAAACAAACTTTCGGTACATAACAACTTTCATCAAACCATTCTATTGACCTATAGTTTTCTTTCAGACAAGGACCTCTAAAACTTATCGTGTAAAAAGACTTCACTTATGTCCCTCGGTCACTCGACGAATTCATATTTGTCCTTGTTTTGTACTGGTTAATGATAAAGTCAATAAACAAGACCAATGCCAGCCCATTTTCCTGCCATAACCTCCAATATATTTTTCATGCCTTATACTGCACCTAATAATCGTGTCCCTCTTCTTGGCTTCCATCACGGCAAACCCGAAGCTTCATCAACTAAAAGTTATGTATTGCTTCCTGCCTTCTACCACTCTAGTATCCACTTCCATGGCTACTCCAAGGATTAAGAAGCAATATCCCTAAGACACATCTTTGTTTTCCACTTCCTAACTATTCCCTGTTTCTTGAATAATATAACCATGAACATACATATTAAATTCCATACAGTAAATGTCCCCTGTTCACCCTATGAGTCTCTCTTAGTTTGTCCGTGTTCTCCTTATTAATTTCTCTCATAGTTATAGCCCAGATCACCCTATCAGGTCTCTCTAGATTTGTCCTTGTTCACCCAATCATTCTCTCCTAGTTATGTCCTTATTTCCCCTATTAAATTTTTATCATTTATGTCCCTGTTTCACCCTATCCTACTCTCTTAGTTATGTCCTTGTTCAACCCTATCATCTCTCATAGTTATGTCTCTTTTTCCCCTATTAATTTTTCTCGTCAGTTATCTCCCTGTTCAGCCCTATTAATTTCTCCAGTTATGTCCCTGTTCCCCTTATTAAATCTCTCATTAAGTCCCTGTTCCCCAATTTATTTCTCTCAGTTAATTTCCCTGTCCCCCTATTAATTTCTCTCAGATTACGTCCCTGATCCCCCTATAAATTTCTCTCTCAGTTATACTCCCAGTTCACCCTATTAATTTCTCTCAGTTATGTCCATGTTCCCCCCTATTAATTCCCCAGTTATGTCCTGTTCATTCTATTAATTTCTCTCATTTATGTCCCCTGGTTCCACCTTATTCATTTCTCTTCAGTATGTCCCTGTTTCCCCCCTATTAATTTCTCTCAAGTTATGTCACCTGTTTCCCCCCTATGAATAAATTTCATCTCAGTTATGTGCCTTTGTTCCCGCCATTATAATAATCTCGACTGAAAAGCCTGACTGTGTAGGCGAAACGTTTGCGGATAAAGTTTGTTAACTGTTGCATATGTGTCCTTACCTAACAATCGATTAGGGGTTTGATTTGAGTAAGACTTGCATAATAGTGGATATAGGTAAACAGAGCTTATTTCTTGGGTGGCATTGAAAATTGGGTTGGGCAAATGTTTTGTTAGTGGGATGGATTGTGAAGGACCATGCCAAGTAGTGGGGCCAACAGGCCTGCTGCAGTGTTCCTCAACTTTCTTATGATCTCAAATGTTCTATTAATTCTCTCAGTTTATGTCCACCTGTTCCATCCAATCAATCTCTCTTAGTTAAATCCCTGTTCTCCCTATTAATTCTCTCAATTATGTCCCTGTTTCCCTCTATTAATTTTCACCCTAAGTTATGTCTCTGTTCCCCCTATTAATTTCTATCAGTTATGACTCTGTTCCCCCAGTAATTCCTCTCAGTCATGTCCCTTTTCCACCCATTAAATTTTCTCTCAGTTATTTCTCTGTTTCACCTATTAATTTCTTCTCAGTATTTCCCTGCTCCACCTATTATTCTCTCAGTTATGTTCCCTGCACCCCCAATTAATTTCTCTCAGTATGTCCTCTATTCCACCTATTAATTTCTCTCATTTTATGTCCTCTCCACCTATTAACTCTCTCAGTTTTATGTCCCGTGCACCACGCTATTAACTTCTCTCAGTATGTCCTGCCACCACTATTTAATTTCTCCATTATGTCCCTGCTCCCCCTATTATTTTCTCTCAGTTATGTCCTGTTCCACCTATTAATTCTCTCAGTTAGTGTCTCAGTTCCACCATTAATTTCTACTCAGTTTATGTCCCTTGCTCCACCTATTAATTTCTCTACAATTATGTCCTGCTTCCACCCTATTAATTTTCACTCGTTATGTCTCTGTTCCACTTCCAATTAATTTTCTCTCAGTTATGTCCCTGCTCCACCTATAATTTCTGTCAGTGTATGTCCCTGCTCTGCCTTAAGCAATCTTTCTCACAATTATGTCCATGTTCCCCCAATTATTTTCCCTCAGTTATGTCCCCTGTATCACCCTATTAATTTTTCTCTCATTATGTTCTTTCCTGTTCCCCCCTATTAATTTTCTACACTCATGTTATGTCCCTGTTCCCCCTATAAATTTCTCCTCCGTTTGTCCCCTGTTCCCCTAATAATTTCTCTCAGTTATGTCCCTGTTCCTCACCCTAATTTATTTCTCTTAGTTATGTCTCTGCTCCACCTATCAATCTCTCTCAGTTATGTCCATGTTCCCTCTAATAATTTCTCTCAGTTATGTCCGCTGTTCCTCTATTAATTTTCTTCTCTCAGCTAATGTCCCTGTTTCCCCTATTAATTCCTCTCAGTTATGTCCCTGCTCCACCTATTCATTTCTCTCAGTTAAGTCCCTGCTCCACTCCTATTAATTTTCTCTCATTATGTCCCTGCGCCACCTATTAATTTCTCTCAATTAATCCTGCTCCACCTATTTAAATTTCTCTCAGTATGTCCCCTGTTTTCCCCTATTAATTTCTCACAGTTATGTCCCTGCTCTACCTATTAAATTTCTCTCATATTCCCTGCACCACCTATTAATTTCTCTCAGTTATGTCCCTGCTCCACCTAGTTATTTCTCTCAGTTTATGGTACTGCCCACCTATTAATTTCTTTTCAGTTATTCCCTGCTCGTACCTATTATATTTCTCCTCAATTATGTACCTGCTCCAACTATAATTCTCTCAGTTATGTCGCCAGCCCACCTATTAATTTCTCTCAGTTATGTCCCTGTTCCCCCCTATTAATTTCTCTCAGTTATCTCCCTGTTTACCCTATTGATTTCTCTCAGTTATGTCCCCAGTTCCCCTATTAACTTTTCCTCAATTATGTCCCCTGTTTCACACTAATAATTTCTATTCATTTATTCCCTTTCCCTCTATTAAATTCTTCAGATATGTCCCTGTTCACTCAATTAATATCTTCTCTCAGCTATGTCCCTCTTCCCCCCTATTAATTTCCTCGTTATGTCCCGTTTCCTCAATTAAATTTCTCACAGTATGTCCCTGTTTCCTCCCTATTAATTTCTCTCCAGTTATTACCCTGATCCCACCAATTAATTTCTCTCGAGTTATGTCCCCTGGTTCCCCCCTATTAATTTCTCTCAGTTAGTCCCTGTTCCCCCAAATTTATTTCTCTCAGTTACGTCTCTGTTTTCCACCTATTAATTTCTCTCAGTTATGTCCCTGTTCCCCCCCAAAATTTCTCTCAGTTATGACTCTGTTTCCCCCTATTAATTTCTTCTCTCAGTTATGTCCCTGTTCCACCCATTAATTTCTCGACCAGTTATGACGTTCTGTTCCACTATTAATTTCTCTCAGTTATTCCCTGCTCCACCATTACATTTCTCTCAGTTTAATGTCCCTGCTCCACCTATTAATAATTCTCTCAGTTATGTATACCTGCTCCACCTATTAATTTTATCTCATTTAAGTCCTTGCTCCCACCTATTAATTTCTCTCAGTTATTATCTGCTCCCCAATTATTTCTCTCCCTTATTTCTCCTGCTCCACCTATTAATTTCTTTCTCTCAGTTATGTCCCTGCTCCTCCACCTATTAATTTCTCCTCAGTTATGTTCCCGCTCCACCTATTAATTTCTCTCAGTTATGGTGTCCCCTGCTCCACCTATTAATTTTCATCTCAGTTATGTCCCTGCTCCTCCTATTAATTTCTCTCAGTTATTTCCCTGCTCCACCTATTATTTCTCTCAGTTATGTCTCTGTTTTCACCACCATTTTAATTTCTCTCATTATGCCCCCCTGCTCCACCTATTAATTTCTATTTCTCTCAGTATGTCTCTGTTCCACCTATAAAATTCTCTCAGTTATGTCCCTGCTCCATCCTGTTAATTTCTCTCAGTTAGGTTCCCTGCCCCACCCTATTAATTTCTCTCAGATATGTCCCTGCTCCACCCTATTAATTTCTCTCAGTTATGTCTCTGTTTTCACCTATTAATTTCTCTCAAGTTATGTCCCCTGCTCCTCCTATTAATTTCTCTCAGTTATGTCTCTGTTCACCAATTAAATTTACATCTCAGTTTATGTCCCCTGCTCCACCTATTAATTCTCTCATTTATGTATCTGCTCCACCTATTAATATTTCTCTCAGTTTAAGTCCCTGCTCCACTATTAATTTCCTCTCAGTTAGTCCCTGCTCCAACCTATTAATTTTCATCTCAGTTAAGTCTCTGTTTCACCTATAATTTCTCTCAGTTATTCCCTGCTCCACCTATTAATTTCTCTCAGTTAATGTCCCTGCTCCACGTATAAATTTCTCTCAATTATGCCCCTCTCAACCTATAATTTGCTCTCCAGTTATGTCCCTTCCACCATTAAATTTCTCCTCAGTTATGTCCCAGTTCACCCCTGTTAATTCCTCTCAGTTATGTCCCCTGCTCCACCTAATTAATTCCCTCATTATGTCCCCCCTGCTCCATCTATTTAATTCTCTCAGTTAAGTCCCTTCCTTGCTCCACCTATTAATTTCTCTCAGCTATGTCCCTGCAACTCCTGGCTACACGCAATTAATTTCTCTACATTATGTCCCTTCTCCACTCTATTAATTTCTCTCAGTTAGTCCCTGCTTCCACTATATAATTTCTCTCAGTTATTTCCCTGCTCCACCTATTAATTTCTCTCATTAGTCCCTGCTCCACCTATTAAATTCCTGGGTTATGGCCTGCTCCACCTATTAATTTCTCTCAGTTATGTCCCTGCTCCACCTATTAATTTCTCTCAGTTTATGTCCCTGTTCCACCTATTATTTTCTCTCAGTTATGTCTCCTGTTCCACGACTTTAATTTCTCATAGTTATGTCACCTGCTCCACCTATTTAATTTCTTCAGTTATGGTCTCTGTTCCACCTATTAATTTCCCTCTCAGTTATGTCCCTGCGTCCACCTATTTTTTTTAATTTCTCTCAGTTATTCCCAGCTCCAAATATTAATTTCTCTCAGTTATGTCTCTGTTCCACCTATTAATTTTCTCTCAGTTATGTCCCTTCTCCATCGGCTATTAATTTCTCTCAGGTTATGTCCCTGCTCCACCTATTAATTTATCCAGTATGTCCTTCTCCACCTATTAATTTCTCTCAATATGTCCTTGCTCCACTTTTAATTTCACTCAGTTATTCCTTCTCCACCTATTAATTTCTCTCATTATGGTCCCTGCTCAACCTATTAATTTCTCTCATTATGTCCCTGCTCCATCCTATTAATTTCTCTCAGTTATGTCCCTGCATCCACCTATCAATCTCAGTTTAGTTAATGTCCCCCTGTATCCCACCATTAATTTTCTCAGTTATGTCCCTGTTCCCTCTATTAATTTCTCTCACTATCTCCCTGTTCCCCCTATTAATTTCTCTTCTCTCCAGATTTGTTAATGTCCCCTGTTTCCCCTCCATTAGTTTTCTCACAGTTATGTCCCTGTTCCCCCTATATATTTCTCTCAAGTTTATGTCCCTTTCCCCCTATTTAATTTCTCTCAGTTAATGTCCCTGCTCAACCTATTAATTTCTCTCAGCCATGTCCCCCCTGCTCCACCTATCAATCCATCTTAGTTAAGTCCCTGTTTAGTCCCCCAAAAATTCTCTCATTATGTCCTGTTCCCCTAATTAATTTTCTCTCTCAGCTATGTTCCTGTCCCCTATCAATCCTCTTAGTTTAAGTCCCCTGTTCACCCATACAAAAAGTCACTCAGTTAAGTCCCTCTCCGCCTATTAATTTCTCTCAGTTATGTCCCTGTTCCCCCTATTAATTTCTCTCAGTTTTGACTCTGTACCGCCTATTAATTTTTCTCTCAGTTATTCCCTGTTCCACCCAATAAATTCTCACATTTATTCCAATGTATCCCCCTATTAATATCTCAACAGCTATGTCCCAGCTCCGCCTATAATTTCTCTCAGTTATGTCCCTGTTCCCCCTATTAATTTCTCTCAATATGACCTCTGCTTGTTCCGCCTATTAATTTCTCTCAGTTATGATCCCTGTTCCACCCATTAATTTCTCCAGTTAAGTCTCCTGTTCCACCAATTAATTTCTCTCAGTAGTCCCTGCTCTACCTATTATTTCTCTCAGTTATGTCCCTGCTCCACCTAATAATTTCTCTCGGTTATGTCCTGCTGCCACCTATTAATTTTCTCGGTTATGTCCCTGCTCCACATTAAATTCTCTCATTTATGTCTTGTTCCACCAATTAATTCTCTCAGTTATGTCTCGTTCCACCACTTAATTCTCTCATTTATGTCCCTGCTCTACCTATTTTTTCTCTCAGTTATGTCCCTGCTCCACCTATTATTTCTCTTCATGTTATTCCCTGCTCCACCTAATAATTTCTCTCGGTTAGTCCCTGCTCCACTATTAATTTCTCTCTCAGTTATGTCTCTGTTCCACAATTATTTTCTCTCAGTTAGTCCCTGTCTACCTATTAATTTCTCACAATTATGTCCCTGCTCCACCTATTAAATTCTCTCGTTATGTCCCTCTCCACCTCATTAATTTCTCACTCAGTTATGACATCTGTTTCCGCCTATTAATTTTCTCTCAGTTTATGTCCCTCTCACCTATCAATCTCTGTTAGTTATGTCCCTGTTCCCACAATTAATTTCTCTCAGTTATGTCCCTGTCCCTCTTTAATTTCTCTCCGCTATGTCCCTGTTCCCCCTATTAATTTCTCTCAGTTTATGTCCCTAATCCCTCCATTAATTTCTCTCACATTATTGTGCCCTGTTCCCCCTATTTAATTCTCTCAGTTATGTCCCTGTTCCCCCCCAAAATTTCCTCTCAGTTTATGTCCCTGCTCCTCCACCTATTAATTTCTCTCAGTTATGTTCCCTGCTGCCCCCTATTAATTTCTCACGTTATGTCTCTGTTCCACTCTATAATTTCTCTCAGTTATATCCCTGCTCCACCTATTAATTTCTCTCATTATGTCCCTGCTCACACCTATTAATTTTCTCTCAGTTATGTTCCCTTCTCCACCTATTAATTTCTCTCAGTGTATGTCCCTGCTCCACCTATTAATTTCCTCTCATTTAATGTCCCTGCTCCACCTGTCAAGTCCTCATCTTAGTTTTCCCCGTTTCCCCCCATTAATTTCTCTCAGTTATACTCTGTTCCCCCTATTAATTTTCTCTCAGGTATGTACCAGTTCTACCAAATAATTTCTCTCAGTTAAGTCTTTGTTCCACTAGTATTTTCACTCAGTTACGTCCCTTCTCCTCCTATTAATCTCCTCTCAGTTTATGTCCCTGTTTCCCCTGTTAATTTTCTCTCAGTATGTCCCCTGTTCCCCCTATTAATTTCTCTCAGATATGCCCCTGTATTTCCTCTATTAAATTTCTCACAGTTATGTCCCTGTTCCCTCTATTAATTTCTCTCAGTTATGTCCCTGTTGCCCTTCTATTAATTTCTCTCAGCTATTCTCCCTGTACCCCCCCTATTAATTTCTCTCAGCTATGTCTCTGTTCCCTTAATTAATTTTCTCTCAGTTATGCCCCTGTTTCCTCTATTAAATTCTCACAGTTATGTCCCTGTTCCCTCTATTAATTTCTCTCAGTTATGTCCCTCTGTTCCCTCCATTAAATTTCCTCCAGTTAAGTCCCGTATCCCCTAATATTTCTCTCAGTTATGACTATTCGCCCTATTAATTTCTCTCCAGCTATGTCCTTGTTTCCCGCCCCCTAATTAATTTTCTCTCAGATATGACTCCTGTTCCGCCCTATTAATTTCCTCAGTTTATGTCCCAGCTCCCCTATTAATTTCTCTCAGTTATGTCCCTGTTCCCCCTATTTAGTTTGTCTCAGTTATGACTCCAGTTCCGCCTATTAATTTTCCCTTCAGTTATGTTCCCTGTTCCACCCATTAATTTCTCTCAGTTATGTCTCTGTTCCACCTATTAATTTCTCTCAGTTTTATGTCCCTGTTCCCCCAATTAATTTCTCTCAGTTTATGTCCACTGCTCCACCTATTAAATTTCTCTCAGTTATGTCCCTGCTCCACCTATTAATTTCTCTCAATTAAATGTCCCTGCTTCAACTATTAATTTCTCTCAGTTATGTCCCTGTTCCACCATTAATTTCTCTCATTTTGTCCCTGCTCAACCTATTAATATTCTCTCAGATATGCCCTTCTCCACCTAATTATTTTTCCTCTCATTAAGTCACTTCTCCACCTATTAATTTCTCTCAGTTTAATTCCCTCTCTACTATTATTAATTCTCTCAGTTATGTCCCTGCTCCACCTATTTATTAATTTCTCTCTTTTATGTCCCTCGCACCACCTGTCAATCTCACTTATTATTCCCTTTTCCCCATTAAGTTCTCTCATTATGACTCTGTTCCCTATTAATTTCTCTCAGTTATGTCCCTGCTCCCACCAATTAATTTCTCTCAGTTATGTCCCTGTTCATCTCTTAACTTCCTCAGTTATGTCTCTGTTCTCACCTACTAATTTCACTCAGTTACGGCCCCTTCTCCACCTATTAATTTTCTCTCAGTTATTCTCTGCTCCCAAATATCAAATCTCTCTCAGTTATGTCCCTGTCCCACCTGTTTTAATTTATCTCAGTTATCCCCTGCTTCCTCTATTAATTTCTCATTATGTCTCTTCTCCACCTATTAATTTCTCTCAGTTATGTCTCTTGCTCCACCTATCAAATCATTCTCAGTTATGTCCCGTTCTCCCTATTAATTTCTCTCAGTTATGCCCCTGTTCCCCTATTAATTTCTCACAGTTATGTCCCTGTTCCCCCTATTAATTTCTCTTCCTACACTAAGTCCTAGCTCCACCTAACAATACTCTGTCAGTTTATGTCCCTGTTCCCCCTATTAATTTCTCTCAGTTAATATCTCTGTTCCCACCTATTAATTTCTCTCAGTTTTTTGTCCCTGTTCCCCCCTATAATTTCTCTCAGTTAGGTCCCTGTTCCCCCTATTAATTTCTCTCAGTTATTTCCCCGTTCCCCCCTATAAATTTCCTCTCAGTTATATCTCTGTTCCACCTAGTAATTTCTCTCGTTATGTCCCTTGTTCCCCCTATTAATTTCTCTCAGTTATGTCCCTGCACCACCTATTAATTTTCTCTAATTATGTCCTTCCCACCTATTAATTTCTCTCAGTTATGTCCCTGCTCCACCTATTAAGTTCTCTCAGATATGTTCCTTCTCCACCTATTAATTTCTCTCAGTTATGTCCTGCTCCACCTATAATTTTTCTCTCAGTTAAGTCCCTGCTCCACCCTATTAATTTCTCTCAGTTATTTCCTTGCACTACCTATTAATTCTCTAAATTATGGCCCTTCTCCACCTATAAATTCTCTTCAGTAATTCCCTGCCCACCTATTAATTCTCTCAGTTATGTCCCTTGTCCATCTATTAATTTCTCTCAGTTATATCCGTCCTCCCACCTATTCATTCTTTTCTCTCCAGTTATGTCCCTGCTCCACCTATTAATTTCTCTCAGTTAAGTCCCCTGCTCCTTACCTATTAATTTTTTCTCTAAATTTGTCCCTTGCTCCACCTATTAATTTCTCTTCATTTATGTCCCTGCTCCACCTATTAATTTCTCTCAGTTATGTGCCCATGCTCCATCTTATTAATTTCTCTCAGTTATATCCTTCTCCACCTATTAATTTCTCTCCCTCAGTTATTCCCCTGCTCCACCTAACTAATTCTCTCAACTTTTAGTCCCTGCTTCACCTATTAATTTCTCGTCAGTTATGTCCCTCTCCACCTCCTAATTTCTCTCAATTATGTCCCCTGCTTCCACCTACTAATTTCTCGTCAATTATTTCCCTGCCCACCTATTAATTTCTCTCAGTATGTCCCTAGCTCCACCTACTAATTTCCTCAATTATGTCCCTGCCCACCTATTAATTTCCTCATTTTATGTCCCTGCTCCACCGATTATTTCTCTCAGTTATGTCCCGCTCCACTATTAATATCTCTCAGTTATATCCTCTCCACCTATTAATTTCTCTCAGTTATATTGTCCCTGCACCACCTATTAATTTCTCTCAGTAATGTCCCTGCTCCCACCTAAAATTTCACTCGAGTTTTATGTCCCCTGCCTGCCATCTATTAATTTCACCTCAGTTATGTTCCCTGCTCCACCTATTAATATTCTCTCAGTTATGCCCTGCTCCCACCTATGTAAATCTCTCAGTTATGTCCCTGCTCCACCTATAATTTCTCTCAGTTATGTTCGCCTGCTCCCAACATATTAATTTCTCTCAATTATGTCCCCTGCTCCACCTATTAATTTCTTCTCAATAATGTTCTCTGCTTCACCTATTAATTTCCTCCAGTTATTCCTTGCTACCACCTACTTAATTTCTCTCAATTATGGTCCCAGCTCCACTATTAAATTTCCCTCTCAGTTATGTCCCTGCTCCACCAATAATTTCTCTCAATTATGTTCCCTGCTCCACCTAATTAATTTCTCTCAGTTATGTCCCTGCCTCCACCTATAATTTCTCTCAGTTATGTCCCTGTCCCCCCTATTAATTTGGGGGGGGTCTCAGTTATGTCCCTGTTCCCCCTATTATTTTCTCTCAGTTGTGTCCTGCTCCACCTATTAATTTCTCTCAGTTATGTCCCTGCTCCACCTTTTAAATTTCACAACCTCTGCACAGAGCTTTGGTCTCCATGTATAGTTTGGTCATACGGAAGGCTGAACACATGGACACCCCTCAACCCAGTAATAATCATTACGTTTTAACGAGAGTGTCTACATTAAACCGGGACACATTGTAACGTTTGTCCTCTTTTGCAAAGCTAATTATGTGTCATCACATGATTAACGTTGTAATGGAGGCAATAATTGAGTTGTGGTTTTCAGAATGTAAATTAATCCAGTCTGTTTTAGTTAAAAAATTTAAAAAGGACGTATGCAAACGAAATTGTTTATTTCTGATAATTCCTCTGACGATAATATATAGTTCGATGATCATAGATCGATGATGTGATTATATAATTATTTAACTCTCTCTGTCTCTGTCTCTCTGCCCTGTCTGCCCTGTTTTTTTGTCTCTCTCTCCCCTCTCTCTCTTTTTTTCTCTCTCTCTCTGCTATTATATATTCACTAATTTTTTTTATGAAATCAAAGTAAAATTCTTCAATATTTTAAACAACAGTGTAGCAATACAATGGTTTACTTTTATATTAACTTTATGTAATATAAGAAACTGAAATTAATTTGTCTGGTACATGACACTGGCAGATAATCAAAAATCGCTTATATATATATAATATATATATATATATATATATATATATATTAATATATATAAAATATATATATATATATATATATATAAATATATATATATAATTATAATATATATGAGAATAAACACATATATGTTTGATAGGGGTTATATATTTCTAACGCTATCAAACATATGACACCAGCAGATATAGAAGACCAGAAATGTATGTTACTAGCAAATAAATGTTCTAAGGATTTACGGGAAATAGCAGATATAGACACTTGTTGTAATAGCGTGTGTGTGTGTGTGGTGTACTCACCTATTTGTACTCACCTATTTGTGGTTGCAGGGTCGAATCTTAGCTCCCCCGCCCCGCCTCTTCACCGGTTGCTACGGGCCCTCTCTCTCCCCGCTCCATGAGCTTTATC
>NC_069418.1:57702473-57712242 GCF_026875155.1 Cherax quadricarinatus | reverse complement strand
CCCCTTCTATTTTTTTGTAAAAACTTTCATATGCAATTTTTTTCCCCTTACTACCTCTTCACATCATCATTCCACCAATCGCTCCTCTTCCCTCCTGCACCCACTTTCCTGTAACCTCAAATTTTCTGCTGAACACTCTAACACTACATTTTTAAACCTACCCCATACCTCTTTCGACCCCATTGCCTATGCTCTCATTAGCCCATCTATCCTCCAATAGCTGTTTATATCTTACCCTAACTGCCTCCTCTTTAGTTTTAAAACCTTCACCACTCTCTTCCCTGATGCTTCTATTCTCCTTGTATCCCATCTACCTTTTACTCTCATTAGCTACAACTAGAAAGTGATCTGATATATCTGTGTCCCCTCTATAAACATGTACATCCTGAGGTCTACTCAACAGTCTTTTATCTACCAATACATAATCCAACAAACTACTGTCATTTCCCCCTACATCATATCTTGTATACTTATTTATCCTCTTTTTCTTAAAATATGTATTACCTATAACTAAACCCCTTTCTATACAAAGTTCAATCAAAGGGCTCCCATTATAAATTACACCTGGCACCCCAAACTTACCTACCACACCCTCTCTAAAAGTTTCTTTTACTTTAGCTTTCCCAGGTCCCCTACCACAATTACTCTCTCAACTTGGTTCAAAAGGCTCCTAAATTCACTTAACATCTCCCAAAATCTCTCTCTCTCCTCTGCATTCCTCTCTTCTCCAGGTGCATACACGCTTATTATGACCCACTTCTCGCATCCAACCTTTACTTTAATCCACATAATTCTTGAATTTACACATTCATATTCTTTTTTCTCCTTCCATAACTGATTATTTAACATTACTGCTTCCCCTTCCTTTGCTCTAACTCTCTCAATACTCCAGTTTTAAATTTCCCATGGGGAAATACAAAAATATAATATTTAGAATGAAACTTGTATGTACTTGATTATAATTTATTTAATAGACTGGAATGGATTGTAATTGATTGTAATACATTACAAGTTATGATAAATCACAAATCATGGTGGATCACAGAATTAATGAAAATATAAGTAAACAATAGAGAATTAGAACAATCGATTGTTTTTTTACATGATCTAACGGATTCATAGGAAATTTATTTACAGGAATAAAGTGTTTAACATAAAAGATTGGTGCACAAAAGTCTTTTACTGTTAAAACTCAGAACTCAGAGGGGAACTTCAACATTTACAGACAAAAAAAATTTTGATCCACAAATAAACTGACATAGTTGAGTACTTTTTTGATTAAACTGTTCATCTAAACAATTTATGTACTTTTAACTCCAACTCGCTAGGGTGAGATTTACATATGCAGAGTGGTCATCATTTCTAGGGGGGTCAAAGTCGTGCAACTGCTAACAAATGTGGCTGAGGAAGATCAACATTTGTAAAATTTAAATGAAACATGTGGATTCCTCAGTACTTGTGTATGTTGAGAAAAAAAAAAATAATACCGAATATAGGGATATAGGATAACACGGAAAAAGATTATACAACACTGAAGGTATTGTGTGAATAGTCACACTGAACACAAGAGAGAAAAATAAGGGAAAAAGAGATTCTGGAACACAGTTCTTAGCCTATATTCACTTTTTGGCTGCTTAAATGTTCTTAACACACGTAAAAATGACGGAAAGATGTTGATTGAAGGTCGTAGTGGAGAGTGTACTGACAAAAGCGGACCTCAGCGAACACTTGCAATTCGCCGAAACTGGACAATAATACGCATTAGGTGACCTCGGGACTAGGTGGTTTAACTAAAGCTGGGGCACAGAAGAAAGATTTCTTGACCCGTCCCTCGGCAAAGTAATGACAGGAGAAATAAAATAGGAGAAGGATTCAGGGAGCTAGACGCAGGCGCTGGATATTGTTGTGGCTGACTGGTGGTAAAGCTGACGTCACGGGTGGGTTTGTTGGTTCCCCCCTCAGACAAACAGCCCCGGGGTGAACCCAACAAAAACCCCCAAAATAGCAGCTAGGTGAGGAAAATGATCGACAAAGTTGATTGATTAGTGAGGGTCAATCCAACTCACACTTAGATATACAACTAATTATTTTCCCTTTTTTTAGTAACTTACTCATGAATACAGTTGCCATGAAAAATTAAAATCTAAAATTTATCAACGAAATTACATATACTTCAAGGCATCATGAAAAAGATGCCTGACGACATACTACTGCAAATTATGAATGTAAATCAATATTGGTATATATTTTTAACACTATTTCAGGGTAATTAAGGATGAACACAATTACTGTGAAGTTTACCTGGAGAGAGTTCCGGGTCAACGCCCCCGCGGCCCTGTCTGGACCAGGCTCCTGGTGCTATCTTAGAAAGTACTTAATCAAGTAAATTATCTAAAAGATAAAAAAGTTTATTTTGATTACAATATCTTTATAGTTTGACATGTAGTAAAACGTTAATTTAAACTTTAAACAGAATTATTTGAGAAATTCAAAGTACAAAGGTTTGCCACAGTTTATTCAGAGCTCAGGGAAATGTCCTACGAAGAAAGGTTAAGGAAATCGGTCTGACGACATGGAGGACAGGAGGGTCAGGGGTGCCATGACAACGACATACAAAATACTGCGTGGACAGATAATTTCTAGGAGAATATGGACACAGAAACAAAGGGCCACAATTGGAAGTTGAAGGCTCCAGAGGAGTCAAAGGGATATTAGTAAGTATTAATTCAGCCACAGAGTTGTTTAGAAGTGTGGAATAGTCCCTGCAAGCGATGTAGTGTAGCAGAAACCATACATTAGTGTTTAAGACGAGGTATGATAAAGCTCATGGAACAGGGAGAGGGAGACCAAGTAGCTTTGTCCAGTGAAGAGGCAGGGGCCAGGAGCTGAATCACGACTCCTGCAACCACAATTATGTGAATTAGGTGATATACACATACACACAAAAGTGTGAGAATCTTGATCCGTGAATAGCCCAGTCGCATGGGACCAGCCCAGTATACCATGAAGGTTTGAAGAATAGTGGACTGCTATAAACGATTGAGAGCAAAAATCATTGTGCTTCTAGTGGATTCTACCCATAATGACTTACATCGGATGTATTGTGCCGATTATGAAGGGATGGGTTTAGCAGAGCTATGAGAGAAGTTTTAAACACACACACACACACAACACACACACACACACACACACACACACACACACACACACACACATGCACACACACACACACACACAGCACACACACAACACACACACACACATACATACACACACAACACACACACACACACACACACACACACACACACACATACACACTACACACACTACTCTACACAGGAATGAGGAACTACCCTGAACGGGGTTCAGTGGGACAGAGAACTGCAGGGAAACCAGTTAATGAGATATGGAAATGTAGCAATAAAATGCAAGGAGGCTGAAGAGGATAGTTTGTACCCAAGGGTAACAGGATAATGAAAAAGCCATGACGAGCCCATTGTATTACTCCAAGAGAGCTGCAGGAGGCAAAACCAATTTGTGCTAGTGAATGGAGAAACGTCAAAGAAGGCAAGAGACGCGCAGTCAGAAGAAAGAGAGGAGCGAGGTCGTGTAGCGTGGCAGATATGCCTCTATATATGTGGGCGCGCAGAGATCTCGAGGATGGATCTTGTGTTGTGTTGACTACAGAGAGAGGGAGCGAACAATGACGCAAACGACCGTAACAAGTGCACACGGGTCACGCGTAGTCAGCCGAGATGCGTGCATAGCTAGGGGAGAGTGATAATGGGGAGGGGTCAGCCACATTCAAGAAACCAAACAGTCAAGGACCAGGTAATCAGCTAAGAAGGAAGGAGGAGAACAACAGGAAATGACCGGAAGTATGTTGAGAACCTCAACAAGAATTCAAGAAGTGTCACAGAGGAGACAGAAGGGATCTCCAGAAAGACGGAGAGGTGGGGCACACCCCAAGTGC
This sequence comes from Cherax quadricarinatus, assembly GCF_026875155.1. Lineage (NCBI taxonomy): Eukaryota > Metazoa > Arthropoda > Malacostraca > Decapoda > Parastacidae > Cherax > Cherax quadricarinatus. The sequence goes on along the minus strand of NC_069418.1, from coordinate 57,708,266 downwards.
TGACACAGTGCACACAACCGAGGAAGAAGTGAAGAGGCTTCTGAGTGGCTAGATACTCAAAGGCATTGGGCCAGATAACATCTCCCCATGGGTATTGAGAAGAGGAGCTGAGCGCTATTGAGAACCCTAACAACATTATTCAATACATCTATCGAAAACAGGAGATGCCTGAGGCATGGAAGACAGCAATGTAATTTCCCAATCTTTAAAAAGGAGACAGACAATAAGCATTAAACTACAGACCAGTGTCACGGAACATGTATAGTATGAAAATCATGAAGATTATCAGAGAAGATGGTGGAACACCTAGAAAGGAATGATCTCGTATCAACAGCAGCCAGCAAGGTTTCAGGGACTGGAAATCCTGTGTCACAAACTACCGGAGTTTCTATGACATGGTGAACAGCAGGAATACAACGAGAGAGGGGTGGGTGGATTGCATTTTCTTGACTGCAATAAGGCGTTGACACCAGTTCACACAAGAGATTGGTGCAAAAACTGGAGGACCAAGCAGGGATAACAGGGAAGGCACTTACAATGGATCAGGGAAAAACCTTGTCAGGAAGACAGCAGCGAGTCCTGGTACGTGGCGAGGTGTCAGAGTGGGCAACCTGTGACCAGCGGGTCCCGCAGGTGTCCCCCCCCCCCCCCCAGTCCTATACCAGTGCTGTTTCTGTTATATGTAACGACATGACTGGAAGGAATAGACTCTGAGGTGTCCCGATTGCAGTACGTTGAAGTTGATGAGAAGAATACAACGATCGAAGACCAGGCAGAACTACAAAGGGATCTGGCATGCTGCAGAACTGTCCAGCAATTGTCACCTGGAGTTTCAATCCACCAAGTCAAAGTCCATGAAGATTGGGAAGGGCAAGAAGGCCCAAACGAGTACAGTCAAGGGGTCAGAGACTACAACCTCACTCAAGGAAAAAGAACTTGGGGGTGAGTATAACACCAGTCACATCTCCTGAAGCGCACAATCAACCAAATAACTCTGCAGCATATGGGGCGCCTAGCAAACCTCAGAACAGCATTCCGACATCTTAATAAGGAATCGTTCAGGACCCTGTACACCGATACTTAGGCCCATATTGGAGTATGCGGCACCAGTTTGGAACCCACACCTAGCCAAGCACGTAAGAAACTAGAGAAGTGCAAAGGTTTCAACAAGACTATTCCCAGAGCTAAGAGGTATGCCTACGAGAGAGGTTAAGGAAACAACCATGACGACACTGAGACAGGAGAGATAGGGGGACATGATAACGACATACAAAATACTGAGAGGAATTGACAAGGTGGACAAAAAACAGTATGTTTCCAGAGATTGGACACAGTAACAAGGGACACAGTTGGAAGCTAAAGACACAGATGATTCACCGGGATGTTATTTAGAAGTATTTCTTCAGCACAGAGTAGTCCAGTAATTTGAATATTTGGGAAGCGATGTAGTGGAGGCGAGGACCATACATAGCTTAAGCAGAGGTACGATAAAGCCACGGTCCAGGGAGAGTTACCTAGTAGCGATCATGAAGAGGCGGGGCCAGGAGCTCGGACACGACCCCGCAACCCTCAACTAGTGATTAAACAGGTAGTACACACAACACATCACAACACACACACACACACACACACACACAATAGGATGTTATGATTTGTGAGGTATGGAGGAGCACCAACACGAGATTTAAGGAAAGTATTTTACAGTAGAGACAGGAAGGACTCTGGGGGGACAGACCAGATGGGGGACACCAGCAAGGAATAACACCAACAGTTTTGGGACACATCCATACAGGATGAGAGGAGGTGAAGAAACTGCTGAAGGGACATCGATACCCAAAGGCAATGTGACCTGACAAACATCACCCCGTGGGTCCTTAAGAGGGATCAGATAAGTTGTCGCCGTGCCACTTACCACAATCTTCAACACGTCCCTGGAACTGGGCACTGCCTAGGTATGGAAAGACGCAAATGTATTCCCTTTTTACAAAAGGAGACAGAAAAGAGGCACTAAAACTATAGACCTTGTCATTGACGTGTATAGTATGCAAAATTATGGAGAAATTATCAGGAGGAGAGTGGTGGAAAAAAAGGGCAAACCTGAATGGAACAAGAGTATAAATGCCAACCAGCAACGGATTCACGGAAGGCAAAAACCTAGCATCACAAACTACTGGAGTTTATGTAAAATAACAGAAGTAAGACACGAGAGAGAGGGTGGGTTGATTGCATCTTCTTGGACTGCAGAAGGCCTTTGACAAAGTTCCTCACTTAAATAGATTATTGCAGAAGCTAGAAGCATCAGGTGCAATAACAGGAGGGCACGCAATTGGATCAGAGAATACCTTGACAGGGAGGCAGACAACGAGTCATGGGTACGTAATGATGTATCACTGTGGGCACCTTTGACGATCGGTCCCCACAGGGGTCGGTCAAGGACCATTTGCTATTTTGGTATATGTGAATGACAAACGTAAGGGATAGACTAAGAAGTTCCCCTGTTGCAGAATGGATGTGAAGTTAATGATGAGAATTAAATCTGATGAGGTCCCAGGCAGGACTTCAAAGAGACCTTGGACAGACTGGACACCTGGTCAACAAATGGCTTCTCGAATTTAATCCAGCCAAAAGGCAAAGTCAATGAAGATAGGGAATGCAACAGAAGACCACAGACAGATGTATAGGCAGGTGGCGCAAAGACTGCAAACCTCACTCAAGGATAAGATCTTGGGTGAGTATAACACCGACATATCTCCGGAAGTCTCACTCAATCAGATAACTTGCTGCAGCATATGGGCGCCTGGCAAACTGAGACAGCATTCCGATACTTAGTAAATGGAATCATTCAAGACACTGTACACCATGTATGTCAGGCCCATACTGGAGGTATGCCAGCACCTGTTTAGGAACCCGCACTGATAAAGCACGTCAAGAAACTAGAGAAAGTAACAAAGGTTTGCGACAAGGATAGTTCCAGAGCTAAGGGAATGCCTATGAAAAATAAAGGAAAAACGACCTGACGACACTGGAGGACAGATGGGTTCAGGGGAGACATGATAAGACATATAAAATACTTCGTGGAATAGAACAAGTGGACAAAGACAGATGTGCCAGGGGGGACACAGAAACAAGAGGCCACAATTGGAAGTTAGAAGACACAAATGAGTCAGAGAGATAGTAGGAAGTTATTTCTTCAGTCATAGAGTTGTAAGGCAGTGGAATAGACTAGAAAATGACGTAGGGAGCAGTAACGCATAACAGTTTTAAGACGAGGTTTGGGGAGTTACGCAGGGGAGCGGGGAGAGAGTGGCCCAGTAGCAACCGAGGTGAAAAAGAGGGGCCAGGAGCTAAGACCTCGACCCCTGCAACCACAAATAGGTGAGTACAAATAGGTGGAGTACAACACACACACACATACACACACACACTGTAACAGCCTGACTGCTGCACAGACAGCCCATGCTGTCGCCGCTTAGTTCATATTTCGCGCCACTCAGGTGCTGCCCTCTGTAGCCAGGCCTCTAGGTAGGCACGCCAGCCTGCTGGCCCATGCCTCCCCCCCGTTTCCCCCCCCCCCCCCCACTCACTCACACAGCAGCCTATCAAGCAAGACACAAGGCCTCCCAGCTCTCTCTCGTGATGGCCCTGCCCTGGCATGGGCACAACACAAGCCTGTACCCACCACGACATAACAATAAACGAATAAGCCCTCCGAAAACGTATTTATTAAACCACCCGCTACCAGAATAACCAAACAAGCCGTTATATTGGTACCAGCGGTACTCGCACAGTTGTGTTTGCCTGGAGCGAGGGAAAAGAAGGTATGAAGTCATCTTCACTTCATCACCCCACACAAGAAAGCATCCATCTCTCAACAGAGGTTATCCTGATGTCGTGTCTGCGAAGTTTTGAAGCATCCAGACCACAGGTACAAGCAGGATCCATGCCGAAAATTTTGCCAAATTCCTCCGAGACATTGTAAGTGGGCGTCACAGTGACCCCACGCTACAGTTGACCCCCACGCTTTAACAGTGACTCCACGCTAGTGTCCACTCTGTTTCTCGAAGTCACTTGGCTCAGGGCGTCACTTGTAAGTTGCTCTGGTGGATGTTGTTCAGGCTCATGCACAGCCGTTTCAGCAAGCCAGAGTGAGTCTTGTGGTGATTTCTGTGTCCGTGTAGGTTCTTCTACGTATTTTGTGGGTGGGGAGGAGAGGAGAGGAAGTGGCTGTTTCCTCACCTTTCCATGCTCGCCCTGCCATGCTCACCCGTCACCATACACCACTCACACTGCCCACTCCCTGCTGGTTTCTGCTGTTTTTTCGGTGGTGATTCATTGCCAGAGCTGTGAACCGAGTGCCCGAGCCACTCGAAACTACGTGGACCAGCAGCCACGTAGATCATGAACGCCACATGGATCGCGACGCCACTGGGTGTGGTCGATGTCCGTGATCTACCACCACGTGAGTACCAGATGTTCCAAGGCCACATGCTGTGGTCTGCTGCCCGCAATCACATTGAAGACACCCACGATGCTGACCAACTTCATGACGTCAACGAAGTCTGCTTGCAGTCCACCTCACGATGTCTGCCTGACGTCACCTCTAGATTCTGCTGACGTTACCTCGGGATGTCTGCTAGACGTCACCTCGAGATGTCTGCTGACGTCACCTCGAGAGTCCGGCTGACGTCACTCTCGCGACATCACGCCTGACACACATGATGTCACAATCGAGTGTTTCTAGTAATTATTTTAATACTGGTCGAGAAAATTGAGAGAAAATATATGTCGTGTGTTAATTAATTCCTCTCAGTCAGTGTTCTCACATGTTGTACCGTGGTGTATAAAGTTTCCGTGTGTCCAGTGAGGTCTGAGCCAGACCTGAGTAGCACCACTGTGCTAAGTCACTCGTGTGACCAGTGTTTTTGACAGCTGATTACTCGACCCTGAGCGTAAAGAGCCCCTTGTACAGAAGGCTTTTATGCTCGCGCTCGTGTTGTTCTGCAGAATTCGTACCTGCTACATTCCATCGAGATTTGTTTCACTTCACCTCCAGACCTTCAAGTGCAGTTATATTAAGAGAAACAAGTCCTGGGGACGCTTAGACTAACCCTCTGCTATAACTCCAACTGTCGAGAGAATGACACACTGTGTCACCTCGTGTCACAAGCTTCATTGATCAGCCTGCACATAGAAGATGTCACTTTTGACTGCTAGTCTCTCACTGCAGTCTGGTGTAAGATGTTACGACTCCCAGATGTTTCGCCCCAGTCGTCCTCTGCCACGACCACGCTCCACAACTCGCTCCACGCCGCCGCAGTGACAGCCCAGCGACAGTACCAGTACGAGAATTTTCACTCCTGATTCGCTTGCCAGAATCCTGCCCCAGTTGCCGAGTTTTGTCGACGCCTCACACAGGGCACCAGCATGTCGTGCCCCAGGTTGAGTGAAAACCTTTCAGCGACTCCTACGATGACTGCTTCACATCCAGAGAGAACCTTAACCTGTTACATCACAGCTCAGCCGCACGAAGTCTCCCATGTTGCAGTATCTTTCCATAATGCAAGGAATGCGTGCAGTGATGCCCTTCGACGCTCACTGCCTTTGATCACGATGTTTAGCACACCCCCAACATGTTTTTTTTCTTCCCTCCCTGTAGAATTTTTTTGCATGTCCATATGTATATATATATGTTTTTATTTTTGTGTTCGTGCCCTGTTCCTACGATAGAGAACCGAGTTTCTTTTACCACCAGTATTCTCGCGTCGGGACGATGCGCGTAGGTTGGCCGAGCTA
>NC_069418.1:57687473-57694973 GCF_026875155.1 Cherax quadricarinatus | reverse complement strand
CATCGTCAGATCAGATGTCGCTTGGCTCCGTTTCCTGGTGACACACTCTCCTCCATCGATGAACCGAGTCTCTCCTCGCTGTGCAACCACTACTGCTAACCCTGTGCACCTTCCTTTACGAGTTGTCACCCCTCATCGCTCCATGCACACGACACATCACTTCTACCTCTATACCTAGTATCCACCTCTGATGCAGGCTCCTGATCACCCAGTGTTCCTGCCACTGAGACCTCAGGTGACTCGAACAAGGACTGCCTCTACATCTCCAGACACCTGCTGCTCCACCAGCCGCGCTGGCTGCTCCGGTATCAGTACATCCAGGGTAGGCTCCACCACCGAAGCCTCAATCACCTCGCTCCAAAGTTGACCACGTCCTCCATCCTCCTCCCGGTTGGACTCAGGAACATCCTGCCCCTTGCCGGTGGGCGCTCTTTCAGCCGGTCGCCCGGCCCGGCCCCGCCTGCCGCACTCAGCTGCAACGTGATCATAGTCTCCACATATCCGACAGGTTCTCCTCTGCCCAGCATATGTCACCATCACTTGTGTTCCTGAGTCTCCAAGACAATGTATGAGGTATGAGGTGACAGATGGACTTTTGATGAAAACATTGTCCTCAGGGGTAACCGGCATAATGACCCCGATGCCCATTATCCCCTGTTTGGCAACATGTATAACACCATAGACCTGTCAAAAGTTTTGACGAATGTCCACCCAACGCCCTCAGATGTACGTTCCTTACCCTCCACCCACGTATGTCTACGGAGAGTACGTTCCACAAGCCTGACGCTCACATCCAGGTCACTTCCACACTAATATCTTGGAAATGATCAAGAAGACCCTCATACGTCTGTTCATGGAGCAATTTCACGAATATCCTGAAAGAGCCTTAAATTTAAAGCCACGCCGTACAGATCCTTGTCGTCGATGCAGTAGGTGTCCCTGATAATCAAGGGCAACAAATCCTGGACCGTCATAGGTGTGATGGATCCACGCACTAATTCAATTCCCACATTGTTTACCCTCCGACGGATGTCAAAGACCATGACGAGCACTGGGTTGTTAGCTTGACTGTTGGCAGAGAGTTGCGCAGAGCGGAGCGTCCACTCACCTGGCAGCTAGGTGAGGAATGATCGACAAAGTTGATGATTAGGGAGGTGGCAAGCATACTCACACTTAGATATACTACTAATTATTTCCCCTGTTTTTAGTATCTTACTCATGAGATACAGTTGCCTTGCAAATTTAAAATCTAAAATTTATCAACGAAATTCATATACTTCAAGGCATCATGAAAAAGATGCCTGACGACATACTACTGCAAATTATGAATGTAAATCAATATTGGTATATATTTTTAACACTATTTCAGGGTAATTAAGGATGAACACAATTACTGTGAAGTTTACCTGGAGAGAGTTCCGGGTCAACGCCCCCGCGGCCCGGTCTGTGACCAGGCCTCCTGGTGCTTCTTAGAAGAGTAACTTAATCAAGTAAATTATCTAAAAGATAAAAAAGTTTATTTTGATTACAATATCTGTATTAGTTTGACATGTAGTATAACGTTAATTTAAACTTTAAACAGAATTATTTGAGAAAATTAAAGTACAAAGGTTTGCAACAAGGTTAGTTCCAGAGCTCAGGGAAATGTCCTACGAAGAAAGGTTAAGGGAAATCGGTCTGACGACATTGGAGGACAGGAGGGTCAGGGGTGACATGACAACGACATACAAAATACTGCGTGGACAGATAATGTTCTAGAGATGGGACACAGAAACAAAGGGCCACAATTGGAAGTTGAAGGCTCAGAGGAGTCAAAGGGATATTAGGAAGTATTTATTCAGCCACAGAGTTGTTAGGAAGTGGAATAGTCTGGCAAGCGATGTAGTGTAGCAGAAACCATACATTAGTGTTTAAGACGAGGTATGATAAAGCTCATGGAACAGGGAGAGGGAGGACCAAGTAGCTGTCAGTGAAGAGGCTGGGCCAGGAGCTGAATCACGACCCCTGCAACCACAATTAGGTGAATTAGGTGAGTATACACATACACACAAAGTGTGAGAATCTTGATCCGTGAATATGCGCAGTCGCATGGGACCAGCCCAGTATACCATGAAGGTTTGAAGAATAGTGGACTGCTATAAACGATTTAGGCAAAAATCATTGTGCTTCTAGTTGGATTCTACCCCATAATGACTTACTTCGGATGTATTGTGCAGATTATGAAAGGGAGTGGGTTTAGCAGAGCTATGAGAGAAGTTTTAAACACACACACACACACAACACACACACACACACACACACACACACACACACACACACACACATGCACACACACACACACACACAGCACACACACAACACACACACACACATACATACACACACAACACACACACACACACACACACACACACACACACACATACACACTACACACACTACTCTACACAGGAATGAGGAACTACCCTGAACGGGGTTCAGTGGGACAGAGAACTGCAGGGAAACCAGTTAATGAGATATGGAAATGTAGCAATAAAATGCAAGGAGGCTGAAGAGGATAGTTTGTACCCAAGGGTAACAGGATAATGAAAAAGCCATGACGAGCCCATTGTATTACTCCAAGAGAGCTGCAGGAGGCAAAACCAATTTGTGCTAGTGAATGGAGAAACGTCAAAGAAGGCAAGAGACGCGCAGTCAGAAGAAAGAGAGGAGCGAGGTCGTGTAGCGTGGCAGATATGCCTCTATATATGTGGGCGCGCAGAGATCTCGAGGATGGATCTTGTGTTGTGTTGACTACAGAGAGAGGGAGCGAACAATGACGCAAACGACCGTAACAAGTGCACACGGGTCACGCGTAGTCAGCCGAGATGCGTGCATAGCTAGGGGAGAGTGATAATGGGGAGGGGTCAGCCACATTCAAGAAACCAAACAGTCAAGGACCAGGTAATCAGCTAAGAAGGAAGGAGGAGAACAACAGGAAATGACCGGAAGTATGTTGAGAACCTCAACAAGAATTCAAGAAGTGTCACAGAGGAGACAGAAGGGATCTCCAGAAAGACGGAGAGGTGGGGCACACCCCAAGTGCTGACACAGTGCACACAACCGAGGAAGAAGTGAAGAGGCTTCTGAGTGGCTAGATACTCAAAGGCATTGGGCCAGATAACATCTCCCCATGGGTATTGAGAAGAGGAGCTGAGCGCTATTGAGAACCCTAACAACATTATTCAATACATCTATCGAAAACAGGAGATGCCTGAGGCATGGAAGACAGCAATGTAATTTCCCAATCTTTAAAAAGGAGACAGACAATAAGCATTAAACTACAGACCAGTGTCACGGAACATGTATAGTATGAAAATCATGAAGATTATCAGAGAAGATGGTGGAACACCTAGAAAGGAATGATCTCGTATCAACAGCAGCCAGCAAGGTTTCAGGGACTGGAAATCCTGTGTCACAAACTACCGGAGTTTCTATGACATGGTGAACAGCAGGAATACAACGAGAGAGGGGTGGGTGGATTGCATTTTCTTGACTGCAATAAGGCGTTGACACCAGTTCACACAAGAGATTGGTGCAAAAACTGGAGGACCAAGCAGGGATAACAGGGAAGGCACTTACAATGGATCAGGGAAAAACCTTGTCAGGAAGACAGCAGCGAGTCCTGGTACGTGGCGAGGTGTCAGAGTGGGCAACCTGTGACCAGCGGGTCCCGCAGGTGTCCCCCCCCCCCCCCCAGTCCTATACCAGTGCTGTTTCTGTTATATGTAACGACATGACTGGAAGGAATAGACTCTGAGGTGTCCCGATTGCAGTACGTTGAAGTTGATGAGAAGAATACAACGATCGAAGACCAGGCAGAACTACAAAGGGATCTGGCATGCTGCAGAACTGTCCAGCAATTGTCACCTGGAGTTTCAATCCACCAAGTCAAAGTCCATGAAGATTGGGAAGGGCAAGAAGGCCCAAACGAGTACAGTCAAGGGGTCAGAGACTACAACCTCACTCAAGGAAAAAGAACTTGGGGGTGAGTATAACACCAGTCACATCTCCTGAAGCGCACAATCAACCAAATAACTCTGCAGCATATGGGGCGCCTAGCAAACCTCAGAACAGCATTCCGACATCTTAATAAGGAATCGTTCAGGACCCTGTACACCGATACTTAGGCCCATATTGGAGTATGCGGCACCAGTTTGGAACCCACACCTAGCCAAGCACGTAAGAAACTAGAGAAGTGCAAAGGTTTCAACAAGACTATTCCCAGAGCTAAGAGGTATGCCTACGAGAGAGGTTAAGGAAACAACCATGACGACACTGAGACAGGAGAGATAGGGGGACATGATAACGACATACAAAATACTGAGAGGAATTGACAAGGTGGACAAAAAACAGTATGTTTCCAGAGATTGGACACAGTAACAAGGGACACAGTTGGAAGCTAAAGACACAGATGATTCACCGGGATGTTATTTAGAAGTATTTCTTCAGCACAGAGTAGTCCAGTAATTTGAATATTTGGGAAGCGATGTAGTGGAGGCGAGGACCATACATAGCTTAAGCAGAGGTACGATAAAGCCACGGTCCAGGGAGAGTTACCTAGTAGCGATCATGAAGAGGCGGGGCCAGGAGCTCGGACACGACCCCGCAACCCTCAACTAGTGATTAAACAGGTAGTACACACAACACATCACAACACACACACACACACACACACACACAATAGGATGTTATGATTTGTGAGGTATGGAGGAGCACCAACACGAGATTTAAGGAAAGTATTTTACAGTAGAGACAGGAAGGACTCTGGGGGGACAGACCAGATGGGGGACACCAGCAAGGAATAACACCAACAGTTTTGGGACACATCCATACAGGATGAGAGGAGGTGAAGAAACTGCTGAAGGGACATCGATACCCAAAGGCAATGTGACCTGACAAACATCACCCCGTGGGTCCTTAAGAGGGATCAGATAAGTTGTCGCCGTGCCACTTACCACAATCTTCAACACGTCCCTGGAACTGGGCACTGCCTAGGTATGGAAAGACGCAAATGTATTCCCTTTTTACAAAAGGAGACAGAAAAGAGGCACTAAAACTATAGACCTTGTCATTGACGTGTATAGTATGCAAAATTATGGAGAAATTATCAGGAGGAGAGTGGTGGAAAAAAAGGGCAAACCTGAATGGAACAAGAGTATAAATGCCAACCAGCAACGGATTCACGGAAGGCAAAAACCTAGCATCACAAACTACTGGAGTTTATGTAAAATAACAGAAGTAAGACACGAGAGAGAGGGTGGGTTGATTGCATCTTCTTGGACTGCAGAAGGCCTTTGACAAAGTTCCTCACTTAAATAGATTATTGCAGAAGCTAGAAGCATCAGGTGCAATAACAGGAGGGCACGCAATTGGATCAGAGAATACCTTGACAGGGAGGCAGACAACGAGTCATGGGTACGTAATGATGTATCACTGTGGGCACCTTTGACGATCGGTCCCCACAGGGGTCGGTCAAGGACCATTTGCTATTTTGGTATATGTGAATGACAAACGTAAGGGATAGACTAAGAAGTTCCCCTGTTGCAGAATGGATGTGAAGTTAATGATGAGAATTAAATCTGATGAGGTCCCAGGCAGGACTTCAAAGAGACCTTGGACAGACTGGACACCTGGTCAACAAATGGCTTCTCGAATTTAATCCAGCCAAAAGGCAAAGTCAATGAAGATAGGGAATGCAACAGAAGACCACAGACAGATGTATAGGCAGGTGGCGCAAAGACTGCAAACCTCACTCAAGGATAAGATCTTGGGTGAGTATAACACCGACATATCTCCGGAAGTCTCACTCAATCAGATAACTTGCTGCAGCATATGGGCGCCTGGCAAACTGAGACAGCATTCCGATACTTAGTAAATGGAATCATTCAAGACACTGTACACCATGTATGTCAGGCCCATACTGGAGGTATGCCAGCACCTGTTTAGGAACCCGCACTGATAAAGCACGTCAAGAAACTAGAGAAAGTAACAAAGGTTTGCGACAAGGATAGTTCCAGAGCTAAGGGAATGCCTATGAAAAATAAAGGAAAAACGACCTGACGACACTGGAGGACAGATGGGTTCAGGGGAGACATGATAAGACATATAAAATACTTCGTGGAATAGAACAAGTGGACAAAGACAGATGTGCCAGGGGGGACACAGAAACAAGAGGCCACAATTGGAAGTTAGAAGACACAAATGAGTCAGAGAGATAGTAGGAAGTTATTTCTTCAGTCATAGAGTTGTAAGGCAGTGGAATAGACTAGAAAATGACGTAGGGAGCAGTAACGCATAACAGTTTTAAGACGAGGTTTGGGGAGTTACGCAGGGGAGCGGGGAGAGAGTGGCCCAGTAGCAACCGAGGTGAAAAAGAGGGGCCAGGAGCTAAGACCTCGACCCCTGCAACCACAAATAGGTGAGTACAAATAGGTGGAGTACAACACACACACACATACACACACACACTGTAACAGCCTGACTGCTGCACAGACAGCCCATGCTGTCGCCGCTTAGTTCATATTTCGCGCCACTCAGGTGCTGCCCTCTGTAGCCAGGCCTCTAGGTAGGCACGCCAGCCTGCTGGCCCATGCCTCCCCCCCGTTTCCCCCCCCCCCCCCCACTCACTCACACAGCAGCCTATCAAGCAAGACACAAGGCCTCCCAGCTCTCTCTCGTGATGGCCCTGCCCTGGCATGGGCACAACACAAGCCTGTACCCACCACGACATAACAATAAACGAATAAGCCCTCCGAAAACGTATTTATTAAACCACCCGCTACCAGAATAACCAAACAAGCCGTTATATTGGTACCAGCGGTACTCGCACAGTTGTGTTTGCCTGGAGCGAGGGAAAAGAAGGTATGAAGTCATCTTCACTTCATCACCCCACACAAGAAAGCATCCATCTCTCAACAGAGGTTATCCTGATGTCGTGTCTGCGAAGTTTTGAAGCATCCAGACCACAGGTACAAGCAGGATCCATGCCGAAAATTTTGCCAAATTCCTCCGAGACATTGTAAGTGGGCGTCACAGTGACCCCACGCTACAGTTGACCCCCACGCTTTAACAGTGACTCCACGCTAGTGTCCACTCTGTTTCTCGAAGTCACTTGGCTCAGGGCGTCACTTGTAAGTTGCTCTGGTGGATGTTGTTCAGGCTCATGCACAGCCGTTTCAGCAAGCCAGAGTGAGTCTTGTGGTGATTTCTGTGTCCGTGTAGGTTCTTCTACGTATTTTGTGGGTGGGGAGGAGAGGAGAGGAAGTGGCTGTTTCCTCACCTTTCCATGCTCGCCCTGCCATGCTCACCCGTCACCATACACCACTCACACTGCCCACTCCCTGCTGGTTTCTGCTGTTTTTTCGGTGGTGATTCATTGCCAGAGCTGTGAACCGAGTGCCCGAGCCACTCGAAACTACGTGGACCAGCAGCCACGTAGATCATGAACGCCACATGGAT
>NC_069418.1:57649973-57677473 GCF_026875155.1 Cherax quadricarinatus | reverse complement strand
GAAGCTTATGACGACCTTTCGGTCCGACTTGGACCATTTACAAGTCACCCTAACACAGAAAGATGAGGAAGCCAGTATGTATAGGTGAGGGGGACAGGGACGGGACAGAGAGAGGAAGTGGTAGTGACACAAGAGTCAAAGGAGAGTGAAGTGAGGTAATAGCAGTAGTAGTAGTAGAAGTGGAGTAAGTTTAAGAACAGAAAAAGGAGCTAATGGCCCACGAAGGTAGGTCAAAAAAAAGGGGGGGAGGAGAAACTAAAGGACAGAACACACTAAGCAGAAGAAAGGAAAAAAAAAAAAAAAAAAAAGGGAACGAGAAGAGGTAGGAGGACGAGTATTTTGAAGTTGGGAGCATTTAACGATGTAATGAGAAAGGGAAGCATCTACAGAGACAAAACCAGGACTAAGATTCATAATAGGAAAGTTGTGTCCAAGGAATGCCTCAACAAGACGGCGTCTCTGAAGGCTAGAAGTAGGGTAGACAGTTTTAGCAGAGGACCAGTTAATAACATGACAGAAAAGAGCATTATTGGTGTCAGCAAGTCTAACACTTCTTTTGTGCTCTTTAAGTCTGTCAGAAAGAGAACGGACAGTTTCCCCAAAATACTGAAGGCAACAAGAGGAACAGAAAACAGAACAGAGACCGAAGGCGTCACCAGCGGGAGGAGAGGTACGAACTAGATTACTGTGAAGTGTTAGTTTGACGGAAAGTAAGTTCGATATCTAGGAACGGAGAGAGCTGTTGACATTAGAAAGACTGGAAATATAGGGAAGACAGAACAGGAGATTTCACAGGAGTAGAGAGTTTGGGAGAGAGGAAAGTCCGTTTAGTACGTGAGAAAGCAGAGTTTATGAAATATGAAAGGTAGCCAAGACAAAAGAACTAATGCGAAGAGTAGAAATTTCCGAGTCAAGGAATCGAGGGTTACAAATGATCCCCTTGACAGAGGGATCATAGTCCCTCTTGATAAAGGAACCATGGTAAGAAAAGTCCTGAATGCACATGCCACTATGCATAGGCTTGCAATAAACAGAAAAATAAAAACCTGTAGCCAAGAGATAGACATGTATATCAAGGAAAGGAAGAAAAGTTATATTCCCACTCGGCTTGATGGAAGGAGGAAGATTGTTAAGGGCATCGAGAAATGGTTGAAAGAGACTAGAGTCATGGGGACAAAGAGCAAAGTCGTCATCTACATAATGGGGTCAGAGTGAAGGGCGCACACCAGTAGTAGGAAGAACAGTTTCGAAGTATTCCATATGAAAATTAGCAAGAAAAGGTGAATACTGGTATGATCAAGATATCATACCAGTACAGGGAGATGAAGTAACCCTTCATTGGCGTGCGCTCTGAGAAAAATAAGAACATCATCAAGAGGAACATTAGTAAAGAGAGACACATTGTCATTACCAAACAACTTACAGGTCAGGAAAGGGCGAACACGTTCCGTGACTTCTTGAGAGTGACGGAGCTGAACTGAAGAAAAGTACCAATAAAGGGAATAAGAGTTTTGGCTAGTCAAGAGCTAAGAGAATGATGCACAGAATCTCGGAAGGTTATGATGGGACATAGAAGGCTTTCAGGTTTATGAGTTTTAGGAAAACCATAGGAGGCAGAGAGGGACAAATAACACGGAAAGGATGAACAAAATCATAGTCAGTAGCACAGAGATCGGAGAGAGTCCGATGTTTATTGATGAAAGTTCTGTTTATGCGATTAAGAGGAAACGAGAGAAGTGTAGGTACATGTATTTTTCTCGGTCGCCTGTGTGGATAGACATAAGTAACATAGGTCGGAAGTCCTGGAGGATCTTTAATAAATCAACCTATTGTTATTATAACAAAAAAGAAGCGCTGAACCTACAAGGGTTATACAGCAATAATAACCTTAGACATTATACAACAGTAAATATAAAAAGACCAGTAATGTATAGTTAGTGAACATGATGAGTTCAGAAAGACTGGTCACAATCCTTCATATTTTAGCAGGTTATGCAACACGAAATTATCTGAGTGCCAGAGAAACTGAGTTTTTTTGAGACAGACTGTTGTTAAACAGTATTAAACTCAACCACCACGTGTTTGGTTTATTGAGTGTGCATAATAATGAATGTTCAAGTCGGTGAAAACTTTCCAGTGAGGAGTTTTGTGCAAGCCTAATTCGTAAAGTTTTGAGGACCGTGTTTCGACATTGAGACGTTTCCATTTCTGTTTGTTTAACAAACCGGAGGATTACTCAGGAACCAACAGATACGAGATCGTTAGGTAAGTTCCCTGTTTTTCTTATTCTTGAAGCACGTCACTAAACGTTGGTGATTCCACTAGCAACTTCAGTCGTCATGCTTAACTCTTTTGTAGGAAATCCATTATAGTCAAGATTGGTTCAATTAGGATGAGATTATTGCTAAAACAAATCCGCCCTTTTTAAAATCTTCACCATCGATTTTACGTAGTTAATCAGGGATCCAGAAAGGGAATTATTCTGTACGTTATATTACAACTTATTCCTCACAAGGAATATTTTATTGTTTAACAATTCTCAAAGGTTGAGACACTTATGCAGCATATGGAAATCTTTATTCAGGAAACGTTTCGCCACACAGTGGCTTCATCAGTCCAATACAAAGAGGAAGGTGTAAGGAGAGGAGGAGAATGAGGTAATCAGTCCCTCAACCTGGAGTCGATGTGATCAGTCCATCAATCTTGTAGAATGTACAGCATAGGGCCGTAGACGTGGCTTATATACTGTAGTGAGGTGACGTGAAGCAGATGGAGGCGGGGTCATAGTGGTATCATCCACTAGTCGAAGTAGGCTTCGTCCAAAGGTTGAACAAGTGTTGAAGAATTCTTTGTAACAAGATCCCATGATGTTGCAGTGTCTGACAGTTGTGATGAATGGTTTGAAAAACCGACAAGTTGAAGATTGAGACACTTATGCAGCATATGGAAATCTTTATTCAGGAAACGTTTCGCCACACAGTGGCTTCATCAGTCCAATACAAAGAGGAAGGTGTAAGGAGAGGAGGATAATGAGGGAATCAGTCCCTCAAACCTGAGTCGATGTGATCAGTCCATCAATCTTGTAGAATGTACAGCATGGGGCCGTAGACGTGGCTTATATACTGTAGTGAGGTGACGTGAAGCAGATGGAGGCGGGGTCATAGTGGTATCATCCACTAGTCGAAGTAGGTCTTCGTCCAAAGGTTGAACAAGTGTTGAAGAATTCTATGTAACAAGATCCCATGATGTTGCAGTGTCTGACAGTTGTGATGAATGGTTTGAAAAACCGACAAGTTGAAGATTGAGACACTTATGCAGCATATGGAAATCTTTATTCAGGAAACGTTTCGCCACACAGTGGCTTCATCAGTCCAATCAAGAGGAAGGTGTAAGGAGAGGAGGAGAATGAGGTAATCAGTCCCTCAACCTGGAGTCGATGTGATCAGTCCATCAATCTTGTAGAATGTACAGCATAGGGCCGTAGACGTGGCTTATATACTGTAGTGAGGTGACGTGAAGCAGATGGAGGCGGGGTCATAGTGGTAATCATCCACTATCGAAGTAGGTCTTCGTCCAAAGGTTGAACAAGTGTTGAAGAATTCTTTGTAACAAGATCCCATGATGTTGCAGTGTCTGACAGTTGTGATGAATTGTTACAAAGAATTCTTCAACACTTGTTCAACCTTTGGACGAAGACCTACTTCGACTAGTGGATGATACCACTATGACCCCGCCTCCATCTGCTTCACGTCACCTCACTACAGTATATAAGCCACGTCTACGGCCCTATGCTGTACATTCTACAAGATTGATGGACTGATCACATCGACTCCAGGTTGAGGGACTGATTACCTCATTCTCCTCCTCTCCTTACACCTTCCTCTTTGTATTGGACTGATGAAGCCACTGTGTGGCGAAACGTTTCCTGAATAAAGATTTCCATATGCTGCATAAGTGTCTCAATCTTCAACTTGTCGGTTTTTTCAAACCATTCATCACAACTGTCAGACACTGCAACATCATGGGATCTTGTTACAAAGAATTCTTCAACACTTGTTCAACCTTTGGACAAGACCTACTTCGACTAGTGGATGATACCACTATGACCCCGCCTCCATCTGCTTCACGTCACCTCACTACAGTATATAAGCCACGTCTACGGCCCTATGCTGTACATTCTACAAGATTGATGGACTGATCACATCGACTCCAGGTTGAGGGACTGATTACCTCATTCTCCTCCTCTCCTTACACCTTCCTCTTTGTATTGGACTGATGAAGCCACTGTGTGGCGAAACGTTTCCTGAATAAAGATTTCCATATGCTGCATAAGTGTCTCAATCTTCAACTTGTCGGTTTTTCAAACCATTCATCACAATTCTCAAAGGATTATTTATTAACTTTATTTTATATAATGATTAACACCGATAATAATAGATAATAACAAAAATTCAACTTCTGCTGAAATAAATGTATGCCTATTCCAGGTTTATAGACAGAATTAACACATCACTGGAGTATTTTTGGTTACAGAAAACCAATTTTTCTGGACATTGTTTATTAAAAAACTGTGTATTACACAGATTCTTTTTCTAGACAGATTTCATAATATATACATATCGTGTGATGTGTAGTAATTGTTAGATATGAATCCAAGCACAATGTGCAACATAAATACTTAATATATACTCAGAAAGAGTGTGTTTCTTAAGGAATATAAGTTGAAAGATTACTTTAAATTGTTGTTGATTATTGTGACCAAGATACATGCTACTTAATGTAACCATGCAACAGAATTTATGAGCCAACATTACGGCTTTCAAATTAACATTAGTTAAAATAGCTGCAAATTTAACTTTCAAAGAAATTTCATTAGGTCGACTTTTATATATGACGGTATAATAAATACTCTTCATAAATGTAATAGTGGCACTCGTTACTCGTCAAAATTTAATGAAGTATGTTCCTTTCTTTCTGGTAATTATTTGGTCTGACAGTTCTCTACATTGACAGTTCTTTCATTCCTATAGAAAGTACTTTGGGGTACATTATAGAGGCTCATATATATACAACTTATAGGAAAGTGGAGAAGAATCCTGCCTCCATATGCCTCTGTAAACCATGCGTGTCGTAAGAGGCAACTGAAATGCCGTTAGCAAGAGGCTAGTAACCCCTTGGTTACACTGCCTAGGTGAGATACGGCCGGGGCGTTGAATAACTAGGTTACTAATGAGTGTGACAAATTCCGGATGGACAATGAGGATATCCTCAACCATCCCTGAGTAAATAAAGTATTCCCAGTACACCATTCCATCAAACCTATAATCACCGACAACTGGAGTTTTGTCAGAGCAAGCAATTTAAGGATGGACTTTGTATACTAAGGGAGTATGTAGAAGCCAGACGTAGAGGGTGAGACGTAAAGGATGTGGGTTTGTGCGACGGGGTGTGGAGGTTGAAAGTGTGCGAGGGTGGTGTGGAGGTTGAAAGTGTGCGAGGGTGGTGTGGAGGTTGAAAGTGTGCGAGGGTGGTGTGGAGGTTGAAAGTGTGCGAGGGTGGTGTGGAGGTTGAAATGTGCGAGGGTGGTGTGGAGGTTGAAAGTGTGCGAGGGTGCTGTGGAGGTTGAAAGTGTGCGAGGGTGGTGTGGGAGGGCTTTGAATATTTGCGAGGGAGGTATGGAAGAAGATGACAGGATCTTACTTACATATGTTTATGTGTGATGGTGATTTACACTAAGTTGAAGACGACATTTAAATACATTAGATTAGAAATGACGTTCATTTTCACCTATTTAACAATGGTGTTTTATTTACATTAAGTTAAATATGACATTATTAAAAATTTGGTTAGGAATTAAATTTTTAAATTCATCTATTAATATACATGACAGTTTATGAGTAGTGAAACATTATGACCCAGTTAATAACAGTAAATCTTAAGAAAGACACATATGCAACAGTTAGACAACTTTATTCCGAAACGTTTCGCCTACACAGTAGGCTTCTTCAGTCGAATACAGAAAGTAGGCAGGAACAGTAGAGATGTGAAGAACGATGTAATCAGTCCATCACTGATTACATCGTCTTCACATCTCTACTGTTCCTGCCTACTTTCTGTATTCGACTGAAGAAGCCTACTGTGTAGGCGAAACGTTTCGGAATAAAGTTGTCTAACTGTTGCATATGTGTCTTACCTAACAACCTGTCGGTATTGTATACCATTTTGATGTTCATCAAATCTTAAGAAAATCAAAGAGAGTAATTTATTTCTTATCTATTTACTGATAAGTAATACGAACACCAGGTGTTACGAAGCATAAAACCTGGGCCTCGGTTTTAACATTACCACATTTTTAAAGGTTTTTCTTAAATATCAGAGTATTAAAAAGCGTTTAGTGCATCCTTATACAGTTTTATATAGTGTCACAGGAAAAACTTTCTAAAGTATAACTCCTGTTTTATGGGAACATGTTTTTGTGGGAGCATTTTTTTGGGCATATGTATCCTAGGAACTATTTAAAATTTGTCTTAAGATTATTCTATAAGTACTGAGTTTGATGGCGGAATATTACTGTAAAAGAGTTGTAATTTTAGAGAGGTTGGATAGACACGTGTAGTGTGCTCTCTTCTGTCAGTGCTTTCATTTATACTTTACGGCTATTGCTCTCATTTTTTTTTCATCTGCTCGAGAGGTAGGATCTTTGTTAATGAGGTTAACAAAGATCCTACCTCTCTTCTATTGTCTGGGTTAGCGTGTTTCGTTATGTCGAGCAGGGCTGTTGTATCGTCTGGGATAGCGTAAGTGTTTCGTGATGTCGACCAGGGTTGTTGCATCGTAAACAAACCATACCACGCGTGGGGTTTGAACCCGTAATCGTGTCATTACGATTTTGTGAGTCTCGTTGTTGTATCATCTGGGTTAACGTGAGTGTTTCGTTATGTCGACCAGGGTTGCTGTATCTTCTGGGTTAACGTAAGTGTTTCGTTATGTTGACCAGGGTTGTTGTATCGTCTGGGTTAACGTAAGTGTTTCGTTATGTCGACCAGGGTTGCTGTATCTTCTGGGTTAACGTAAGTGTTTCGTTATGTCGACCAGGATTGTTGTATCGTCTGGTTAACGTAAGTGTTTCGTTATGTCGACCAGGGTTATTGTATCGTCTGGGTTAACTTTTCGTTATGTCGACCAGGGTTGTTGCATCGTCTGGATTAACGTAAGTGTTTCGTTATGTCGACCAGGGTTGTTGCATCGTCTGGGTTAACGTAAACGTTTCGTTATGTCGACGAGTGTCAATACTCTTAAATCTCTGACACATCTCTTACAAGGTTTGGTTAATATGCTTCATTAGGTATTTTATGATTAGTTTTTTGAGAAAATAAGAAGGTTCTGCATGATAAATTAATGAAACCATTTAAACAGGGAGAGTTCTGCTCCAGGTTGAAAGCCAAATATATTTGCTCATAGTTTAAAATATATAATACTTTTCAGCTAGTAATTTATTTCCTCATTAATATAAAATTAAAAACTTCTCTTCAGAATTACATCTGTTTTTAAAAAGTGATGATTTTTTTTTTCTGGAAAAAGTTTGAGATGAAAAGTCATGAAATTACAACAAAGAGGAAATTATAGTTAAGTTTTATTTTTCTCATGATAATGAAAGGAACCAGATATGAATATTTAAATCATATATAAAATTCTTGCATGTCGTATCCCTCCTGACTGTCACAACCAAGACGCTTGCTAAATGACCATGATAATATCCAGCCGAGTCTGCGTCAACGAATCTGCATTATAATTGGTTCTTAAAATATATAATGGGAAATAAACCAGCACTTCCAGGATTCCATACTACCCAAACTTCAATCAAGTTTTGCATATTCGATGTCTTCAAAATATGTCATTAACTTCTTAGTGTAAAATACTATTTAAAAGTATCGCAGTAACGACTCTGTTAAACGATGTTGTGTTAAAACTTAGTTTCTTTTGAAAAGTCATTATATATATATATATATAAAATATATATATATATATAAATATATATATATATATATATATATATATATAAATATATATATATATATATATATATATATAATATATATATATATATATATATATATATATATATTATATATATATATATATATATATATATATATATATATATATATATAACAACACTGCAACTAGCCAAGGACTCGAACCCATGTCGTTTTGGCCCGCTTCATGCTGAGCGGAAATCAAATCATATGACACACTAACCCACAGGACCATTCAATCCTACAAGAATCAAGCACCCAGCAGAGCCAAAAGTTTTACCTTGATCCGAGGACATACGGCGGTGTGGATGCCTCTGAGCTAATTTCATTATACTCCCCGTTTGGTGTATTAGCCTCCATAAACAGTATATATGTTATTGTAACCATGAACTAGTGGTATTTAATCAATAACAACACTGCGACTAGCCGAAGACTCAAACCTATGTTGTTTTGGTCCTCCTCTTGTTGAGAAAATATCATATGATACTCTAACCCACAGGACCACTCAATCCTACGAGAATCAGGCACCCAGCAGAGGTCACCATGAGGCAGGCCAAAACTACATGGGTTAGAGTCTTCGGCTAGTCACAGTGTTGTTCTTGATTAAATACCACTCGTTCTTGGTTACAATAATATACTACAATATATACTGCTTGTGGAGGCTAGTAGAACAAACGGGAAGTAGAATGAAAATAGCTTAGAGCGTATTAGACAAGAGGGAATGGAGGTAAGTGGTTTTTATGACTTGACGTACTGTTGAAATGTGAGCAAGGTAACACTGATGAAAGGATTCAGAGAAACCGGTTAACTGGACTTGAGTCCTGGAGGTGGGTTGCACAGTACCTGTTCTCTGAAGTAGGGGTGGGAATGAACATTAAAATGACATAAAATACCGACAGGTTGTTAGGTAAGACACATATGCAACAGTTAGGTATGTTTATTTCGAAACGTTTCGCCTACACATTAGGCTTCTTCAGTCAAGTACAGAAAAGTTGATAGAAGCAGAAGAGACTTGAATATTAGCAGTTTTGAACTGTAGTATCGGCACACATCTGACAAGACAGTGATGAAGTGAGTATTGGTTAAAGTGTTTCTTCTTTTCCCGGGTCACTCTATCTCGGTGGGAGACGGTCGACGTGTCAAAAAAAATACTTATTCATATATTTATTGATATGTATTTTTAATATCTAGAAGATTTTTTTAATAATAATATCAGGTGAAATGGACCTCACAAATATATTCCTCAGAGACATGTGAGTCAACATCTGGCAAGTGAAATCTGATATTGAATTTTATATAATGTTTGGATATCGATATGAGTTTATTTGGACGTATAATTGAAAATACTGGTTCTTTTGAACTTGAGGTACTTCTAGCATATAAGTTCATGCTGATGCTGGAGGCCTGGAACAGGAGGCCTGGAACAGGAGGTCTGGAACAGGAGGCCTGGAACAGGAGGCCTGGAACAGGAGGCCTGGAACAGGAGGCCAGGAACAGGAGGCCAGGAAAGCAGCTTCTCTCCGATTTAAGTTAGCAACGTGACACTCAAATAGGAAAGTTTTTCCCCCTGAAATATGCCCAGAATATTCAATATATCAGAGGAAAGTCGAAACCTCTGAGATTATTGTGAATAAGAAAAATGCTTACAGGGGAGTCTTTACTGATGTAATATAATTTAGCTTTATCATGTACAGGCCTCAATAAAGACAATATATGAATAAAACTCTGTACCAGTAAAGGCTTCTCTGTATTCAGTGTCGCATCTCTGTAAATTTAAATTTGGCAAATAAAACGTTTAAATGTTTTTGTTCTAGAGCCGTTAAGGTAAAAATTTAATTTAGTTTATATATATGAACAACGTAGACATGACTTTCGTTGTGTCAGATCTCAGTATTCCTGAGTTTTTTTTATCGACCGAAAAAATGGTTACCTCACGGATCGGTGCTCAAGGATTTGGAAATAAATAACACCACCACAGGTGAGTTGATGAGCACAGAAGACGACGCACCGTTGATGAGCACAGCAGACGACGCACCGTTGATGAGAACAGCAGACGACGCACCGTTGATGAGCACAGCAGACGACGCACCGTTATGAGAACAGCAGACGACGCACCGTTGATGACACAGCAGACGACGCACCGTTGAATGACAAAAGAAGACTACGCACCGTTGATGATCACAGCAGACGACGCACCTTTGATGAGCACAGCAGACGACGCAAACCGTTGATAAAGCACAGCAGACGACGCACTCGTTGATGAGCACAACATGACGACTCACCGTTGATGAGCACAGCAAGACGACGCACCGTTGATGACACAGCAACGAACTACCGTTGATGAGCAGAGCAGACGACGCACCGTTGATGAGCACAGCAGACGACGCATCCGTTTGATGAGCACAGCAACGATGCACCGTTGATGAGCACAGCATACGAGGCACCGTTGGATGAGCACAGCAGTACGACGCACCGTTGATGAGCACAGCAGACGAAGCACCTTTTTTGTTTGGAAATTAGCACAAGTCGACTTTGCTCTCATTCACTCAGTACTGGGTAATAATATCTCTAATACTGGTACATATTTTCACCGGCACAATTTTAAAGTGTCTTTAAATATCTAAGTATAACTTACACTAACTAGGAAGGCACCAATGCTATCAAAGTGTTGCTAAGTTAACACTTGAATGCAGATAATATGGATAAGGGCATATACTGTCTGCTTACTGATAAGCAGACGGAAGATGCACCAGAGTAGGAGCAAACAGTTTGGTAATAATTTGTCCGATCCTGGCATTCTGTGACTGACAGTTGCCGCAGCTAGAGTGGCGACATAAATTTCTGGAATGGTGTTCACTGGATGGTGTCAACGTCTATAAAGTAGTGAAGTCTACCAACGTAAGCCAGCCTCTTAGATGTCAGGAAGTCAGTCATCGATGAATGGAGTCAGAGACGGAGGCAACACTAAGGATACAGCGAAATAATACTCTAGGAAGTAGTGATGGAAATGGTATTCCTTAACAGTACAGTGTTGTTATTATTATAATTAAAAAGCGCTAAACCTGTAAGGGTCATACAGCTGTACAATGTTGTATCATGAGTGTACAGTGTTGTATCATGAGTGTACAGTGTTGTATCATGAGTGTACAGTGTTGTATCATGAGTGTACAGTGGGTTTTATCATGAGTGTACAGTGTTGTATCATGAGTGTACAGTGTTGTATCATGAGTGTACAGTGTTGTATCATGAGTGTACAATGTTGTATCATGAGTGTACAATGTTGTATCATGAGTGTACAATGTTGTATCATGAGTGTACAATGTTGTATCATGAGTGTACAATGTTGTATCATGAGTGTACAATGTTGTATCATGAGTGTACAATGTTGTATCATGAGTGTACAATGTTGTATCATGAGTGTACAATGTTGTATCATGAGTGTACAATGTTGTATCATGAGTGTACAATGTTGTATCATGAGTGTACAATGTTGTATCATGAAGTGTACAATGTTGATCATGAGTGTACAATGTTGTATCATGAGTGTACAATGTTGTATCATGAGTGTACAATGCTGCATCATGAGTGTACAATGTTGTATCATGAGTGTACAATGTTGCATCATGAGTGTACAATGTTGTATCATGAGTGTACAATGTTTGTATCATGAGTGTACAATGTTGTATCATGAGTGTACAATGTTGTATCATGAGTGTACAATGTTGTATCATGAGTGTACAATGTTGTATCATGAGTGTACAATGTTGTATCATGAGTGTACAGCATCCATGGAAGGTGATGACATATTTTAATGAAATGTGCAACGTACAGTGTTTTTCTTTACACATTAAGTGAAGAATTTTGCAACTATGCCGCCCTATGATTTCTGGTTCAGTCACGGTATTCTACCTATGTATTCTTTATTGTCATTCGTATGTTAAGAATTAGCAAAGTGACTCCTACACAGTCCACTAACCTTGACGCTGATCAAGAAAATCACTCACAAGTTATTGAATGGTTGAAGAAAAGAAAATATTGTACCAAAGTAAGTGACCGGACTCTCACAAGTACCGGCGATATAAAATACACAGAAGACCAGGACGACTGCTGTTCAAGAGAGTACACCGCGATGACTGCTGTTCATGAGAGTGCACCGCGATGACTGCTGTTCATGAGAGTACACCGCGATGACTGCTGTTCAAGAGAGTACACCGCGATGACTGCTGTTCAAGAGAGTACACCGCGATGACTGCTGTTCATGAGAGTGCACCGCGATGACTGCTGTTCAAGAGAGTACACCGCGATGACTGCTGTTCAAGAGAGTACACCGCGATGACTGCTGTTCAAGAGAGTACACCGCGATGACTGCTGTTCATGAGAGTGCACCGCGATGGGCTGTGTTCAAGAGAGTACACCGCGATGACTGCTGTTCAAGAGAGTACACCGCGATGACTGCTGTTCATGAGAGTGCACCGCGATGACTGCTGTTCAAGAGAGTACACCGCGATGACTGTGTGTTCAAGAGAGTCACCGCGATGACTGCTGTTCATGAGAGTGACACCGCGGCGACTGCTGCTTCAAGAGAGTACACCCCGATGAACTGCTGTTCAAGAGAGTAACACCGCGATGACTGCTGTTTTATGAGAGTGCACCGCGGGGGACTGCTGTTCAAGAGAGAACAACCGCGATGACTGCTGTTCAAGAGAGTAACCGCGATGACTGCTGTTCATGAGAGTGCAACCGCGATGACTGCCCGTTCAAGAGAGTACACCGCACGGGCTGCTGTTCAAGGAGTACATCGCGGGTGACTGCGTTCATGAGAGTGCAACCGCGATGACTGCTGTTCAAGAGAGTACACCGCGATGAAATGCTGTTCAGAGAGTACACCTCGATGACTGCTGTTCATGAGAGTGCAACCGGCGATGACTGCTGTTCAGAGAGTACACCGCGATGACTGCTGTTCAAGAGGAGTAACACCCTGATGAGACTGCTGTTCAAGGAGAGTACACCGCGATGACTGCTGATCTGAGAGTGCACCGCGATGACTGCTGTTCAAGAGAGTACAACCGCGACGAACTGCATGGTTCAAGAGAGTAACATCGCGATGACTGCTGTTCAGGAGGGTACACCGCGGCGACTGCTGTTCAAGAGAGTATACCGCGACGACTGCTGTTCAAGAGAGTACACCGCGATGACTGCTGTTCAAGAGAGTACACCGCGATGACTGCTGTTCAAGAGAGTACACCCCGCGATGCCAGCTGTTCAAGAGAGTACAGCCGCGAAGGCTTTTGTTCAAGAGAGGTAACACACCGCGACGAATGCTGTTCAAGAAGTAATTTCTCGCTTAAATGTTAATAATAATATATCACAAAATAAAAACACTGAGGGATTTATGCAGGATCCTATTGGCAGGGCTGCATCTGCTCTTGTTGCCACTGTCCTAGATAAGGAAAATAAGAACTGACCTTCTAGATAAGATAAGATTTCGTTCCGGATTTTACGCCCGGGGGTTTAGCCACCCAGGATAACCCAAGAAAGTCAGTGCGTCATCGAGGACTGTCTAACTTATTTCCATTGGGGTCCTTAATCTTGTCCCCCAGGATGCGACCCACACAAGTCGACTAACACCCAGGTACCTATTTGCTGCTAGGTGAACAGGACAACAGATGTAAGGAAACGTGTCGAAATGTTTCCACCCGCCGGGAATCGAACCCGGGCCCTCCTTGTAGAAGCGGGAGCTTTAGCCACCAGGCCACCGGCCACTAAGCCACCAGGCCACCGGGCACTGCAAACGAATTGTTTGCAACCTATGGTCACTTCCAAAGTTAACAAGTACACGTATACTTCTAGAATCATTATGGAATCAATGTCGTCACTGAAGGCAGTTGAATCAGTGCACTTGACTTCATCAGTGATGCTCACTGAAGTAGTCGGGTATTAACATTAAAAAAAATATCTGAGAAAAAGTCATTCACGTGCATTTCTTGTGGTTTCCGTCATGTAGACAAATGGTTCAGAGAACCGACAAGTTGATAAAGTAGACACATGAGCAACACTTGGGTCTCTTTACTGAGGAAACGTTTCGCCACACAGTGGCTTCATCAGTCTGATACCTATCTTGTAGGATTATTTCTACAAGTCATAGATGACAAATTAGCCAAAATGCTTCGAAGGAAACTGTAAAATGTAATTCTGGCATAACTTTGTTAAGTATTAGGCAACTAAATTGCATATATAATATCCTTATCTCTAACAGATTCAGTAAAAAATAATATTGAAATTTGGATAATTAGAAATTTTTGACTCAAGAAATCGTAATGACACGATTGCAAACAAACTATACCCCCGGCCGTGATTGAACCCGCGTTCATATCTCAAAACCAAGCCCTGTCTCGTTAGCCAACAACCCAGCTATCTCGACCATAAAGATTCATTCATGTGGGCTAGCTGGGTCTAGTGGCTAACGCGACGGGCTGGAGTTTTGAGACTCTATGACCGCGGGTTCAATCCCGGCCGGGGGTATGGTTAGAAATTTTTCATGTTACCCTAGAGTGCACCTACCATATAATATGATATAGTGAAGATACGGTTAAGACGGCCAAGATGCAGTAAAAACACAGTAATAAGCAACAAACACACAGTTTATGTACAGTCATGACAAAGTCAAGACACATTAAATACACAAACAAGACAGCCAAGAACACAGCCAGGAACATAGCCAGGAACACAGTCAGGACACAGCCATGACGCAGTGAAACGTCAGCCAACATACAGTCAAGACATAGACAAGATATATTTTACTCACTGATGCATAAACAATGGTACATTCTCGTGCAATTATGTATGTAGCGAAAACATTCTGTTATTATTACTTTGGACTAAGTATCAGAGAAGCCGGGGGTAAAGTGTTAGAGAAGCCGGGTCCTGAATGAATCACATGATGAAGGATAAGAGTGCAGGATAGTGCCCTACTCATCCCGGGAGGTCTAAGGTTAAAGCACTTGAACAAGGCAGGTGCCTCACAACTTTACACAAAGCTTTAGTGTGAATGAAGGTAAGTGCTGCTGTCTGAGCCTCGCCTCCTCTTGCATCGGGAAATTCAATTAAGCGTATCTTGTCTTGCTCTTGTAACTGTGGATGTACGCTCTTGTCTCACTCTTGTACATCTGGATATACACTCTCAGCTAGCTCTTGTCTCTCGTTTTATTCACTTGTATAGCCCTTGCACCTCTGCTTATACAAGGGTAATGGTGATCATGCATTGCAGGTGATCTTTCTGTAACGTACCCTGGATCATGCTGTAATGTCTCTGTCTCTCCTCTGACTATCATGGTCCCTGGATGCTGCTGTAATGTCTCTGTCTCTCCTCTGACTATCATGGTCCCTGGATGCTGCTGTAATGTCTCTGTCTCTCCTCTGACTATCATGGTCCCTGGATGCTGCTGTAATGTTCTCTGTCTCTCCTCTGACTATCATGGTCCCTGGATGTTGCTGTAGATGTTCTGCCTCTCCTCTGACTATCATGGTCCCTGGATGTTGCTGTGATGTTTCTGTCTCTCCTCTGACTATCATGGTCCCTGGATGTTGCTGTAATGTCTCTGTCTCTCCTCTGACTATCATGGTCCCTGGATGTTGCTGTGATGTTCTGTCTCTCTCTGACTATCATGGTCCCTGGATGTTTGCTGTAATGTTTCTGTTCTCTCTGACTATCAAGTCCCTGGATGCTGCTGTATGTCTCTGTCTCTCCTCTGACTATCATGTCTCCTGGATGCTGCTGTAAGTGTCTCGTCTCTCCTCTGACTATCATGTTCCCTGGAGTTGCTGTGTAGTCCTGTCTCTCCTCTGACTATCATGGTCCCTGGATTGAGTATTGTTTCTGTTTCTACTGACTATCACATCCCTGGATATTCGTAGTATGTCTCTCATCCTCTGACTATCATCGTCTTCTGATGCTGCTTGTAGTGCTGCGTCTTGAGTATTTGACTTCCGTTTTCAGGATGATTGTGTTGGTGTCTTGCTAGTGTTGTTAACTTGCTTAAAATTTTTTTGCTATTATACAGTAGTTTTAGGCTGCCTACCTTTTGTACTTTATCAATACTATCATTAAACAGAAGAGTAAGCTGCCAACATGCACTAAGCCTTAATATTTGCTTCCTCTTTGAAAGAGGATGATTGTGATTAGGTATTTGCTAGTTTGTTAATTTGTATTTTTTTAAGCATACTTAATGCATGTAGTTTATTAAGGCTGCCTTCCTCTGTCCACTTTCATCAATACTATATCACCCCCCGGGAATCAAAACCCGGGCCCTCCGTGTGTAAAAGGGGGAGTTTTAAAGCCACCTGCCCACTTAGCCCCCAAGCCAGGGGCCCACTGCAAACGGAATTGTTTCCCAAACCAAATGGCACTAAAGTTAACATGGGAACGTATTTCTTGATAAATTATGGAATCTATTTTCGTCACTAAAAGGCAGTTAATCAGGGCATTTTCTATTCAAGTGATGCCCCACTGAATAGTGGTTTTTTAAACTTTAAAAAAAAACCCAAAAAAAAGTCATTCACGGGGCATTTTTTTGGGGTTTTCCCTTTATGTAAAAAAATGGTTCAGAAACCCGAAAATTTTTGAAAAAGTAGCCACATACTAAATTTGGGGTCTCTTTACAAAAAAAACCTTTCGCCAAACATGGCTTCATGCGTTGGGGGGTACCAAATTTTGTAGGATTATTTCTACAAGTCATAAATGAAAAAATTTACCCAAAAAATGTTTCCCCGGAAGGGAAACAGTAAAATGTAAATTCTGGCAAACTTTTTGTTAAGTATTGGGCCCAACAAATTGCATAATAATACCTTACCTAACAAAACCCAAAAAAAAAATAATTTTGAAATTTGGATAATTAAAATTTTTTGGGACCCCAAAAAACTAATGACACGTTGCAAAAAAACTATCCCCCCGGGGCCGGGATTGAACCCCTTTTCTTTAGAGTCCCCAAAACCCTCCAGCCCGCCCGGGGTTAGCCCCTAGCCCAAACACCACATGAATAAAATCTTATTGTGGCTACCCGGTCTAGGGCTAACGGGGAAGGGGGCCTGGGAGTTTTGAGACTATGCCCAAAGGGGTTAAATTCCCGGGCCGGGGGGTAGGGTTAAAATTTTCATTTTTTACCCTAAGTGAAAACCTACCATAAAATAGATATAGAGAAGATCTTTAAGACGGCCAAGACAGTAAAAACACTGTAAAAAGGGGCAACAAAACACATTTTAAATTTTACAGTCATAAACAAAGTCAAGACACTTTAAATACCAAACAAGACAGCCAAGAACACAGCCAGGAACTTTAGCCGGGGAAAACAGTAGGGAAAACACCATGACCCCAGTGAAACGCCACCCAAACATACAGACAAAGACATAGAAAAGGGAATATTTTTTTACTCCCCAAAAGGGAAATTAAACAAGGTACATTTTCGTGAAAATTTTCCCTTTTTTATTTTAGGCGAAAAAAGGGGGTTATTTAAAATTAAATTACTTGGGATAAGATCCGGAAGGGAACCCGGGGTTTAAAGGGTTTTAAAAGAAAAAAGGCCGGTGCCCTAAATTTAACAAAAATTATTGAAAAATTAAGGGGGTGCGGTTATGCCCTTTTCACCCCGGGAAAATCAAAAGGGATTTTTTGCCTTGAAACATGTCATTTGCCCCTTTTTAAAACTTTAAAACCCCAAAGCTTTTTGTTTTTTTTTGAATTGAAAAGGGTAAGTTCTTTTGCAATAAACCTTTTTCGCCCTTCTTGCGGGGAAATTTTCCCCCGCATTAAGTCCCTTGTTTTTGGCCCGGAGGGGGGGGGGGGGGGGAAAAAGGGGGTTTTGGGGGGGGAAGGGGGGGGGGGGGGGGGGGGGGGGGGGAAAGGGGGGGGGGGGGGGAGGGGGGGGGGGGGGGGCCCGGGGGGGGGGGGGGTGTAAGGGTCTGGGGGCTCTCCTCGACAAATCAGGTCCCGGGAAGTTGCTTGGAGGGTTTTCTGTCTCCCTCGGGACTATAAAGGGGCCCGGGAAATGTGCGGGGATTTTTTTCGGGTCTCACCCTCTGACAAATCAGTCCCTGGTGTTGCTGTAATGCCCCTCGCCCTCCCTTTTGCAACGGGTTTCCCTGAGGGCTGCTGAAAATTCTCTGTCTCCCTCGACTACAGGGTCCCTGGATGCTGCTGTAATGTCTCGGGTCTTCCTCTACTATCATGGTCCCTGGAGCGCTTAAGGCCCCTCTGCCCTCCCCTTTCTGACTTTTCAGGGGCCCCGGGTATTTGCTGTGATTTTCTGTTTTTGCCTGATTTTTCAACTTTCCCCCTGGAAAATTGGGGTAGTGCTCTGTCCCCTCCTTTTTCCCATATCGTCTTCTGGATCTTTTTGTGGGCCCCCTGCGCCCTTTGGGGTTTTGACAAACCATCTTTTTTTCCTGGATTTTTGTTGTGGTGTTTTCGCCCTCTGATCACTACACTGATTTTTAATATTTTTTTTCTTTTTTAACTAGAGTTTTAGTCTCCTCAGAAAATTCGGAATGAATTAAAAAAACCTATCTTTTAAAAACGAAGATTGCTCCCCAACGGCACTAACCCTTTAAATTAAATTTGCTTTCCTCCTTTGAAAGAGGATGTTTGGTGATTAGGTAGTTTGCTATTTTTTGTTAATTTGCTATTTTTTTAAAAGCATACTTAATGCATGAATTTTTTTAAGGTTTCCCTTTCCTCTGTCCACTTTCTCAAAAACTATTTTAAATAATAGTGATTCAAGAAAAACTCCTGATCATTCTCACCCCATCAACAACTTTTTAACTACACGATCGTTCTCACCCAATCAGCAAAAATTAAACTCCACGGACATTCTCACTCATAAAACACATTCAACTCCCGGGACCCATTCTCACTCATCAACAACTTTCAACCCCCCGATCTTTCTCACTCATAAAACAAAATTAAACTCCCTGATCTTTCCTCACTCATCAACAACATTCAACTCCCTGATCATTCTAAACTCATCAACAACATTCAACCCCAAACTGATCTTTCCACCTCATAAACAACTTCAACTCCCTGATCATTCTCACTCATCAACAACATTAAACTCCATGATCGTTTCAAAATCATAAACAACACCAACTCCACGACATTCTCACTAAACAACAAATTCAACCCCCACTGATCATTCCCCTCTTAAACAAAATTCAACCCCCCAAACGATCGTTCTAAACTTCATAAACCCAACTTTAAAACTCCACGGGATCGTTCTCACTCACCCAACAACATTCAACCCCCACTGATCATTCTCACTCATCAACAACATTCAACTCCACTGATCTTCCCCACCATCAAAACTTTTAAAAACTCCACGGGTTTCGTTTTTCCCATAAACAACATTCAACCCCTGATCATTCTCACTCTTCAAAAACCCTTAAACCCCATTTGATCTTTTCCCCGACTCATCAGCACATTCAACTCCCTGTTTCCATTCTCCCTCATAAACAACATTAAAAACCCCTGATAAATCCACTCACCCAACAACATTCAACTCCCTGATCTTTCCCTCACTCATCAAAAAACTTTCCCAACCCCCTGATCATTCTCACTCATCAAAAACATTAAAACTCCACTGATCATTTCCCCACTCATAAACAACATTCAACTCCCGACCCTTCTCACTCATCAACAACTTTAAACTCCACGATCATTTCCTTAAAACTTCAACCCCAAAAACATTCAAACTTCCCCCGATTTTTTCTCACTCATCAACAACATTTTCAACTTCCCCTGAATTCCATTTCTCACTCTCAACAACATTCAACCCCCTATTTTTTCCCCAAACCCCAACCCCCCCCCCCCACCCCCCCCAACCCCCCCACCCCCCCTTCCCCCCGCCCCCCCCCCCCCCAAAACCCCCCCCCAACCCCCTACCCCCCCCCCCAAAACCCAACATCAAACCCCCCATTCAACTCCCTGATTTTTCTCACTTAAAACAACAACTTTCAACCCACTGATCTTCTCACTCTTCAACAACATTAAACCCCAAATTTGATCACCCTCACTCATCCCCAACATTAAAACCCCACTGATCATTCTCACTAAACAACAACATTTGTGGGGGGAAAATTTTCTCCAGGGGGGGTATCCCCCCCTTAAAACCCCCTTTTCACCCGGGGGGCCAAGCCCCCCCAGAAGGGGCGAGTTTTTTTGTTTACTGCTAGAGAGTAATTGATCACAAAATGCATCGACGAAAGTCAAGTGCCCCTCTGCCCTTGCAGGGGTGTTGCAAAGTGAAATTTTAAAGGGGACATTTACATCTTTTTTAACTTACGGGAAACAATTAAGGAAAAATCCTGCTCCCACTTTATTACCAAGTAACGTAGTGTACATTTTTGTCTTTTGTTTAAAGGGACAGCAAGAAACAAACATTCTGCTTTGTTTCCCACGAGGGGGGGTGAAAAGGGATGAAAGGGTTACAGTAAAGCCGTTTTTTTTTTTTGTGGATTAGGCAGGATGGCTTGGGGGGGTTTTGGCTTAGGAAAAGATTTATCTTTGACTTTTAAGGGGGGATGACACGACCCCGGGAATAACTAGCAAAAAAACCAACTGACTTTTGCGTTTGAGGGAAACCCCAAAGTGTCTCAAACACAAAAAACAAAAGAAAAAGTGTGATCCCTTCTTTTTGGGATACATTTTTTAAACAATAAAGACAAATCTTGGGGAAACATAGGGGTCCCAGGGGGGCTTTTCCCCTAACGGGTGGAAGACGGGGGAAACCAAAGGGGCCCATTTTCAGCTTCATCAAGTCACCGTTCCGGGCGAAGGTTTTTGAGGAAAAAACCATAGCTCACGCTACCAAGAGCAAGGGGGTTTAAAAAGAATTTTTTTAGTTTCGGGGGACTGGCTTTTCTTGACCCAAGGAGTTTGGGAATAAACCTTAGCCCAGAAAAATTTAAGGGTTTTGGACTTTTGAGCCAAACAAGAAACGTAAAAAAATCGCCCACCCCACCAGTGTATAAAAATATGCTGACATAACACCCCCTGGGGGAAATTTTATAACTTACAAATTATATTTTTTAAACACCCCATTTTGGGGGATTTTTTTCCCGACAGCTTTAGACCTCTTCGAAAAGGGGCGGCTGTGTAGATGATTTGTTTGTCTTTATCAGCAAGGGGTTTCCTAAAATTTTATATATATAAATTACAAAATATTTGGAAAGGCCAAAAATCTTAAAACAAAAATTGGGTCTGCTCGAACCGGATAAAACCACCGGGGCCCCAAATTTTATGTACAAACAGTGTACAAAAAAACCCTATGAGAAAAAGGGTCCTTCAAAAAACTGAAAAACCTAGTTTTTTTAAAATTTTTAAAAATCAGTATAAATGAGTTCCTCCAGACTCATCAAAAGAGAAATGGGGCACCAAAAAAAAAAAGGGGCGCTCACCCAGCGGTTCACCCAAAAAAACAGGAGCTGGGGGGACTCACCCAACGAAGAGGGGGGAGGGGTATCCGGGCACCCCCAAAACTCCCCCCCAAATCTCGAAAAAAAATGCTAAATTAAGACAACAGCAACCCAAGGGGATGTTGTTTGTCTGAGTGTAATACACACAGTTTTATAATGTTTATAGACAAAAAAATTAAGAGAAAAGTTGTTTAAATTTTTGGCTTAAAATAGATCTCCTTTTATTTTTAAAAGGAACTTATATAAAAAAGTGAAAAAGCTTTAAAAATTTTAAAATTAACAGTGAAATTTTTTAATATGTGTAATAATATTTCACGTTGATTACATTTTAAAAACAGGGACTTTTATAGTGTTAGTAAATGAAGGGGTATAACTTATTTACTTTAACATCGTGGTCAGGCTTAACAAAAGAAAACTCTAAGCCATAAACACCAGCCACATGTACTGTGTACCCTTCTTTGGTCTTTAAACCCTGGGGGTTAAAGTTTAAAGTGGGTCAGAAGTGTCTGACCCATTTTTGGCTGAATTAAGAAAAACAAAAACTCAGCTTTCAAATCAGAAACAGTTTTTTTTTAAAAACATTTAATTTGTGGTGCTAAAAATTTTCAGTATACCTTTAAAATTTGGCTTTTTTAAAAACCCTCATTTTTTAGCCCTTTACAGACTAAGTTTAACACAATTAAAAAAATCAATTTCGGTCTGAAATAGGTTTCCCACTCAAGATACAAACAAAGATTTATGTTTGATTTTGAGGTCAATTTTGGGAAATTAAATTTAAATACAACGTATGAAAATAATTAATTCAGACTATACACTTTAAGGAAAATAAATTTCTTGAATCAGATCCATCGGGGATGAAATTAAAAATTTTTTGGTATTTTTTAGTAAACCAATTAAGGGGGACGGGAGTACAGGTATCTGCCTTAAAACCCTGTCACAGAACCTACAAATAGTGGTCAAGCCCCTGTTACAAAAATGAAAACAAAAATTGCCCCCTTTACCAATTTAAACCTACATTTCATTACCCTTTTTTCCCAAGGTCATAATTATGAAAAATTTAAACATTTATTTTTTTTTCCCAAATTCCATAGAAAAATTAAACGACTGACAAGATAAAATTGCAAAGGGTTCAATTATCTTAAATGTCTTGTAAAAGGGAGAACCCTATGAACTGTTTTTTAAGTCATTTCCGGGGCCCAAAGGAAATTATCAAATAGCCTTACGTTCTTGGGGCAGCAATTATTTTTGTTTGATGAAAAAGGCTAAAAGTTAAAACATGCAGTCTTAAAATCAAGCTTGAAGCCACCCAAACATTTTTTTTTCGGGACTACAGGCATTTAAATTACATTAGACAAACTCATAATTTGGGTGCTAAATATGACCAAAGGGGCCAATGTGATTGGTTTATCAGGGGTTTTTGTACAAGAAAAAGGTTGTCACCACAAACTTTTGAACGTTTAAATATTTGTTTAAAAACACTTTTTCCCAACTTGTAAAAAAAATTAGAAAAGGGTTTTCCCAAACAATATTTTCATGAAATGCAACAACAGAAAAAACAAAAAAAACCCCCTTGGGCCCGGGGGGAAAAAAACCTTCAAAACCAGTAAAAAAATTATAACTACTCCCACTAACCCACATAAGGGGGAAACCCCATTTAGGTTTTTAATAAAAAGCGGTGAAAAACAACGGGAAAAAAACCAAACTGTCATACAAAAACGTACCCCCAAAAATTTGTGTACTTCGTGACGGAACACTTTTGGGCCCAAAAAGTTTTTGTAGCAAACACATAAATGGAGGCACGTAAACAAGGGTGTTTCATCAACTGAAAAAATGCATAAAATTGTTTGGGGTAACAAAAGGGGAAAAATGCTCATTGAAGAAGTTTTTTTAAAATTGAAAAGGGTATCCCATCAAACACATTTTTCCCCAAATACATTTGCTGAACGGGCACAGCCCTTCCCACAGAATCGGGAAAGGGCCAAAAAGAAAACAGCTTTAAAACGTGAAAATAAGTTTAAAGAAACCGCTCTCCCGTTAGCTCGAGTTGATTTAAATCATAAAAAAATTACAAAAAACCAATGACAAAACAAATTTGATAAAGGGTTTCAAAAAGGGCCCTTTTCATAAGAAGAACAGTGTTTGCAAAACTAAAATAAAAAAAACCCCTATGCCAAAATACATTAGATATGGGCTTTTTTTTTCCCAAAAAATTTCTGGTAAACAGACATATGACCCTAGCCAAATCCCCTGGGGGTCGGGAAACGGGAAAAAGAAAAGAAAGCGGGTGGTAGTAGTATTTGCCAAGTCTGTGGCAGCCGGGATTAAAAAAAACATTTTTGCAGAACTGAAAGCAGCAAAGGGTCAATTTTGCCTGTCCTGACATACAGCGGACACAAAATAGCCCAAATTTAAATTTAATCATTGGAAGTGAAAATTATCATTTGGTTTGTAAAAAATATAGAAATTAAACAGGGATTTTTCATTGCTGAAAAAACAGCAAAAAGGCCCAAGAAATGGGGTCCCTTTTCCCCCCAAATTTGGGAAAGAAGCTGTTTTTGGTTCAGGGGAAAAATGTACATGTTACGAAAAAAACCCGCTGATCATGGTACCACGGGAAAAAATTATCATTACAAGAAAAATTGAATAACCAGTTGATAAGTTTGTGGGTTTTAGATGTGATAGGTATTGATGTAATAAACCGGCCCCCCAAAAAGTCCGAGTTTTTTTAAAACCAAATTTTGGACACTGTCAAATTAAAGATGGACAGTATTGGGTTTTGGTTTAAACCCTGGGAAATTTTAAAACCACCACATCTGCCTACAAATTTTCGCAAAGGGGTGTCGGGCAATGAAAAACAAAATACAGAGCTCAGGGAAAAATCCAGGGGTTTTTTTTTGACTGTCCAGATAATATCATACAAGAAAGTTGGGCAATAAATTCATTGAGGGGGAAAAAGTTTGAAAATAAGTTGAAGAAAAAACGCTCCCTTATCTCCCAGGGGACCCTGGAAGGGCAGAAAAAATTCGGGAAAACCCCTCCCCACGTGCTTTGTATAAAAATTTCAGCCGGACGTGGGGCAAATAAGATGTACAGATCTTAATTGAAAAATTTGGGGGCTGATTACCGGGGCCCTCCCCTAAAAATGAGAAGGGTGGAGACGTGCTTAAAGAAATTTTGCACAAACCCATAAAGCCCTACACGGGGATATTTTTTCCCAAAGGGTTTCTTTAAAGTAGGGGCCCAAGAATAGATAGAGATTTTTACTCGATTTTTTGTGGCCCCGAAAACCCCATGATCCCCCAAAATTCTGTGAAAATTTTTCGTTTCAAAAACAAGTATTATTTTGGGTTTAAAAATCCCCTCCATTCTTAAATAGAAGCTACTCTAAATAAACATTTTTAAAAAAAATCTGAAAATCCCTTCAAAGGGAAAACTTAAAGAAAGTTTCTATGTGGACAATCTTCAAGGGACTGTGAAAAAAAAAAGGGGGATTTTTAAAAACCTTAAACAAAAGAAGCTTAAAAAGGAGAGGGAAAAAACAAATAAATTCCTCTAAGGAAAGTGGAATACAAATTCCCCAAAGCAATCTAAGGGGAACCCTTTTTCAAAAAAGATTTCCCCTTTTAAACCCGAAATTCCCGATTTCAAAAAATTTTGCTTTGGGCCCTTTTTTGGAACACACAGGGAAGATACTTGAGTCTCAAAAGGATAAATAATAAATTTATGCAATTTCAAACCCCTAAAAAGGGAAATTTACTGTCAGAGGG
The DNA here is from genome assembly GCF_026875155.1 of Cherax quadricarinatus. Lineage (NCBI taxonomy): Eukaryota > Metazoa > Arthropoda > Malacostraca > Decapoda > Parastacidae > Cherax > Cherax quadricarinatus. The sequence goes on along the minus strand of NC_069418.1, from coordinate 57,652,209 downwards.
AAACACAATGTTTTGATCCTTATGGGGCCCGGGCCCCAAAACCCAATTTACCCTAAAGGTAAAATGCTTATGCAAGATGCATGGAAGCAACAAAATGGGTGGGAAGGAACTTCCTCTAGAAAAAGAGCAAAAACATGGGATGAAATATCCAAAAAAGGGGTTTAAACAACTTCATCAAAAATTATATTTCCCAAAACAAAAAGGTTTAAGAGGGAAACAAGTTTCACATACATGTTTCTGTGATGCGTCAAACCCGAGTTATGGCGGGTGTAGCTTACATGAGGTTTAAAGCGAAGGAAAAACAAAAAAATTTTCTTCAAAGGGCCCGGGTAAACACCCTTTAAGGGCAAACAGGGAAAAAAAATTGGGAAATGAAAGCACCTCATGTTTGGTACCCAAAAATTTGCTTCTACCAACAAAATACTTTGATCATCCCCATTGGGAAAAAACCCTGATCCCGGGGGTGAAAAAATGAGGCCAAATTTCCCAGTGGTTAAGGAAAAAATAAGAGAAGTTGGTCTATGTACAGAAACGAGTAGCAGAAATAAAAGAGATGCAGAGAGATTACTCTTTTTCTTCACGTCCTACCCAAGAAAAATCCAGCTGACTTGTCTTCTTTAAACCTTTTTCAAATTATTCAGAAGGTTTGCAGCATGTCCCAACGAAGGGTTTCAATAATGCAACGAACTTTTGTTTTCTGGGCTGCTTATATAAGCAAAAATCTTTTATCAACCAGAAGTAAAAACAGAAAAACGAATCCCAAAAGCAGTTGGGCGTTGGAGATACATTCCCTTTAAAATCTCCATGGCAAGGCGGATTTAAAGAAAGAATGATCGGCAATTTTAAAAACTTTTTTTTTAAAAGGGAAAACCCCTCATTGGCAGAAAAAGACTTAAAGAATTTTCCCTACATTTTTGACGAAAAAGAAAATAGAGTTAACAACAGACCTCTTAAATTTGTTTTCCGAAGTCTTGGGCAAATTTTAAAAATGTTAAATCCATCTCCTTTACTACAAAGGCAGAAGGCTCGAACCTGTTCCTCCCCCCAAAAGTAAAGGGAAAAACATAGAGGATCCTACTTATTTTCCCAACCTGAGCAACTAGACGGGAAAATCAAACACCCTTTAAAAAAGTGATTGAAAAGTTGGGGAAAATTTTTGGGGAGAAGCCCCATCTCACCTCCCTTGAGAGAACAAAACCTTTTTATTGGGGCATTTGGGTCCCCGAAAATCATTTAATCCTTAAGAACCCGGTGAAATAAATGATTATCACAAGGGGTGGTCCAGGTTCCCCCAAAAGGCCACTTGGAAAAAAATTTTAAAACCCTAAATCCTGATGGAAATGGAATCAAACCCGGACATTTTGAAGTTTTTTAGCAAAGGGGTAGGAATAAGGGGGAAAAATAAATAAACAGGCCGTTTGAATTACACAGTTTTTTGAAAACCCAAAAATTTGTGGATTTTCCAGAAACTCCCCAGACTAAAACTGCGTAAAAAGACAGACAGCAGTGGGGGGAAAGAGAAAATTTAAATTTTAAAGTTAAGTGATTAATAGTTTTTACCTGCAAACGAACCTTCCGCCCCCCCCAGTCGTGGAGAAAATTTTCTCCCGGAGGTTGGGGATCAGGCCCCCCCTTTAGCCCTTTCAGCCCTTAGGGGGCCAAACCCTCTCAGAAGGGGGGAGCGTCCCTTTTTTACGGGTTAGATGAGTAAATTACACAGATGCTATGCCAACCCCTAGTCAATGACCTCTGCACTTTCAGTGGTGGTTTTCAAAGTGTATTTTTAAAAGGGAACATTTAAAATCCCCTTACCAACCCGGACAATTAAGGAAAAAACCTGCTCCCCACTTTAAATTTTTCCCCTAGTAAAAATAGTGTAAAATTGTTTTCTATTTCTTTAAAAACAGCAAGAAACAAAAATTCTGCTTTGGGGTTCATGAGGAGGGGGACAAGGATGCAAGGTACTAGGGCAGGGGTTTTTTTTTTTTTTTTGTATTAGGCGTGACGGCCCCCGGGTTGGGCCGGGGTGGCATAAAGGGAGACTACTTTTGACTCAGGGAGAGTGACAAATGACGCCAGGGTAACTACAAAGAAAACTGATCTGTCGTTTGTGTGAAAAAAGTGTCTCAAAAAAACAATAAACCCTAAGAGAAGTGGGGAAGCTTCCCTTTTGAAACATTGTGAAAATAAAGGGCAAATCTTTGGGGGAACAATTTACCATGGTGCATTTCCTAAC
>NC_069418.1:57344161-57649473 GCF_026875155.1 Cherax quadricarinatus | reverse complement strand
CACCTCTCCTTCCGACAGTATTTAAGTCTCCGCACTGTCGCTTGATCTTCAGATAGTTCCTGACTATGGAACTGAACTTCTCCAGGCTGAGGGACTGACAACCTCAAATTCTACGACTTCAAGGGTGATGGACTGATTACATCGTCTTCACATCTCTACTGTTCCTGCCTACTTTCTGTATTCGACTGAAGAAGCCTACTGTGTAGGCGAAACGTTTCGGAATAAAGTTGTCTAACTGTTGCATATGTGTCTTACCTAACAACCTGTCGGTATTGTATACCATTTTGATGTTCATCAAACGACACTCAGTTATAAGAAAAATAATGGAAGAGCAGCAGCAGCACCGGTCTAACATTACCAAGGATACGCGGGATTAATTTTGTGATCCCACACTTACATTCATTCTACAATGCAGCAATCTTAACTGATCCACTTAGTTATGCAGCAAACACTAACAGTGTGACCTTGGTTTCAGACTTATGCTAACCTGATCTCAACAACCTTTCTCTCTTTCGTTTATGATTTAATACTTCAGTTTAATTTATAGATGCCGAAGTTGTTTCTTCCAATGTGTATCGGTCCAATAGGTTCGGTGCTATTTCTTGTATGTGTGAATATGACGGAAGGGATAGAGTCAGAGGTGTCCCTGTTTGCAGACGATGTGATAGGCTGGATAGGCTGTAAGTCTGGTCTGGCAAATGGCTTCTGGGGTTTAACCTCAGCAAGTGCAAAGTTATGAAAATTGGGGAAGGACAAAGGAAACCACAGACGGAGTACAGCCTAAGAGGTAATAAGTTGCAAAACTCTCTCAAGGAAAAGGATTTTGGGGTAAGAATCATACCGAACACATCTATTTGAGGCGCACGTCAACTAAATAACTGCTGCAGCATACTGTCACCTGGCAAACCTGAGAATAGCGTTGTGACATCTAAGTAAAGATTCATTCACGAGACTATACACAATGTACGTCAGGCCCATATCAGAGTATGCAGCACCTGTAAGGAACCCCCACCTGGTCAAACATGTCAAGAAATTAGAAAAGTGCAAAGGTTTGCAACAAGACTAGTCCCGGAATTGAGGGATTTTTCCTATGAGGAGAGTTTACGGGAACTCCACCTGAAAACACTAGAAGACAGGAGGGATAGGGGACATGATAACAACATATAAAATACTGAGAAGATATAACAGGGTGGATACGGACAGAATGTTCAGAGATGTGACACAGCAACAAGGGGTCACAACTGGACGTTGAAAACTCAAGAATCATATGGATGTTAGGGAGTATTTCTTCAGCCATAGAGTTGTCAGGAAGTGGAACAATCTGGAAAGTGAAGTAGTAGAGGCAGGATAGATCTATACATAACTTTAAGATGAGGTATGATAAAGCTCATGGATCAGGGAGAGAGTGGACCTAGTAGCGGTCAGTGAAAAGGCGGGGCCAAGACCTATGAATCGACCCCTCCAACCACATTAGGTGAGTATACACACACACACACACACACACACACACATACACACACACACACACACACACACACACACACACACACACACACACACACACACACACACACACACACACACACACACACACACACACACACACTAACCACTGCTAAACTGTGTACATTTGGAATGTCTTGCTGGTCACTACAACAACGCGTAGATCTCTCAGTTACCTGGACTTTGTAAATGACTCTTGTTTGATTTGGAATGTGTTGATAAAAGGTATTTAGCACACAAGCTGAGTGCTATACAAAGTGAAACATTTCTCATTTTTTCAGAGTAAAACACAAGGGGACACATTTGTCAAACAGACAAGAAGAGACATCCAGTTCAGTCTGGGAGACTGAGGCATGTAGAGCCTTGTGAATTTTTACATTGAAAATCTGTTGACAAAATGGTGTTGAAAACGTAAATCCTTCAACAAACTTCGCCTTTGACTACAGTATTAAAGAACGAGTGTGACATGCACACAAATATTTGTATGGAATTTACGTGAATGGATATTTGTGTCATTTATATATGCCTTTTATTATTATTATTATTATTATTATTATTATTATTATTATTATTACGGTGTTATTATTATTTTTTATTATTATCACATTGGCCGATTCCCACCAAGGCAGGGTGGCCCGAAAAAGAAAAATTTTCACCATCATTCACTCCATCACTGTCTTGCCAGAAGGGTGCTTTACACTACAGTTTTTAAACTGCAACATTAACACCCCTCCATCAGAGTGCAGGCACTGTACTTCCCATCTCCAGGACTCAAGTCCGGCCTGCCGGTTTCCCTGAACCCCTTCATAAATGTTACTTTGCTCACACTCCAACAGCACGTCAAGTATTAAACACCATTTGTCTTCATTCACTCCTATCAAACACGCTCACGCATGCCTGCTGGAAGTCCAAGCCCCTCGCACACAAAACCTCCTTTACCCCTTCTCTCCAACCTTTCCTAGGCCGACCCCTACCCCGCCTTCCTTCCACTACAGACTGATACACTCTTGAAGTCACTCTGTTTCGCTCCATTCTCTCTACATGTCCGAACCACCTCAACAACCCTTCCTCAGCCCTCTGGACAACAGTTTTGGTAATCCCGCACCTCCTCCTAACTTCCAAACTACGAATTCTCTGCATTATATTCACACCACACATTACCCTCAGACATGACATCTCCACTGCCTCCAGCCTTCTCCTCGCTGCAACATTCATCACCCATGCTTCACACCCATATAAGAGCGTTGGTAAAACTATACTCTCATACATTCCCCTCTTTGCCTCCAAGGACAAAGTTCTTTGTCTCCACAGACTCCTAAGTGCACCACTCATCCTTTTCCCCTCATCAATTCTATGATTCACCTCATCTTTCATAGACCCATCCGCTGACACATCCACTCCCAAATATCTGAATACATTCACCTCCTCCATACTCTCTCCCTCCAATCTGATATCCAATCTTTCATCACCTAATCATTTTGTTATCCTCATAACCTTACTCTTTCCTGTATTCACTTTTAATTTTCTTCTTTTGCACACCCTACCAAATTCATCTACCAACCTCTGCAACTTCTCTTCAGAATCTCCCAAGAGCAGTTATTATTATTATTATTATTATTATTATTATTATTATTATTATTATTATTATTATTATTATTACTATTATTATTATTATTATTATTATTAGCAGTAGCAGTAGTAGTAGTTGTAGTAATGTACAATGTTATTTTTTACCTAATGTTGTGAAAGTTACTTTATTTCACTTACCTGGAAGGGCAATAGTAATAGTTAATGGTATTCTACTTTTTCATTGACTAACAGTTGTGTAAATACATGACAGGATGCCAGCACCACGCGGAGCTTCAGCAACCTGTTGCTCACTATTCTCAAGCTGATATTGCCTAGCAAGCTGGAGAGGAAATGGCTTCCTTACCTGTGCCACAACTGTCAGTCATCACCCCTGTATTGATTCATGCACTTTCGTCAGGTATTGTATGTGTGTGTGGATGAGAGATGTTTCTACTGAGGATCGCTCACCAACACTTTCAGTTTCTAGAAGTTTCTAGAAGACGCCAAGAGTGAGGGATGTTTATGTGATTCTGTTTGTCTGAGCTGGTGACTTCTTAGAGGTCTAACTCTTCTTTTCACTTCTCTTCTGACTTTTTATTTAATGATTTTGTATGTCTTCACAAAACTCTGATGGTGATTCAGTGTACCGGTTTTCTAGTGATTGTTTGAAACGGTTTACAAAACCAAAAATTAGATGAGTAAGAGATTCGTACAACACTTGTTATTTTTTACTCAGTAAATATGTCACCAACCAGTGACTATCAATCTAATACAGAGTTAGTTTGAGGTTATCATACTTGTATTAAGGCTGAACTGAACACTTATCTCTAAGATAAGGGACTAATTACGTCAAACTCCGTCTTCATATCTTCCATCGTTTCCACACTATTGAATACATAAAGTCATTGGTTGGCAATATTTTTACATAATGAGGACACCCAATTGCTGTACAAATGTCTCATTCATATCTTTTAATAATTGAGAACTTTCCTGTCCTGATGTCTTGCTGTCCAGAGTCTTGCTGAAGATTTATCGTCATTGTTGGCTGTGTGAGTACTATCACAGTCTGGGTTTATGGGACTTTCACTTTATATCATTATAATTAAAACTATATTGTGGTGTTGGAACTTTTGTACGTCCTCCTTAGGGAGCTTGATGATTCCTCCTGTTCTACCACGTTCGTGCTCACGTGTCACTGTGCTGGCTGCTATTTCACAATATTGTATCTACCGTTTTTTGGATAGGTTTTTCAGGGAGTTGTAAATATATGGATAATGTTTGGCTTATTTTACGCACGAAATGTTAATAACACGATTGCAAAATAATCATGACCTCTGAGTTCAAGTTCCACCTGTGTCGTGATCTGACTTATTTTCAATATATCATCATGTTCGTGTCACACTGTACAAAGAGCAAACAGTCATTTATTGTAAAGAGTTTTGTAAATACACTTAACTGTTTAAGAACTTGAGAATTGCGTTAAGATCATTGTGTTTTGTATTATTATGATCATTACTGATTTATTAATGTACTTATGTACAGGGAATGGGGGGAATTAAAAGAAAAAGAACCAAAATCCAAGGCATAAGAAACAAAACCAAAGAAAAGTAAAAAGGAAAGGGGAAGAAGGAGCAGAAGAAAAAGGAATCAGGTTAAGTCACGGGTGTTCTGAAGTTTGGAGCATTTTACATTGTAATGGGAGAGGAAGGCATCTACAGAGACGATGCCACGACTAAGATTCATACAAGGAAAATTGTGTATAAGGGAGGATTCAACAAGACGGCGACTGTGAAAGTCAGAAGTAGGGTAGACAGTTTTAGCAGAAGACCAGTCAATAGGATGATTGTGATCTTTGACACGATGTCGTCGTAAGCTCCTTTCTCCTATGTGCGGGTTATTTGTGTATTGTTCCAGTCACAGTATTGTGCCTTTTTTGCATACTGGTCTTTCATACTGAATTTAAAAGTATGTCGAATGAATCCCTTGTAATGCCACGGATTATAAATCATAATACACATCAATACTTGTATTAGAGATATCAGCCACAAGCAGTACGTTAACTCTCAGCTACCTCAAATATGCACCTTAATAACGAATATTAACTACTTTCTGTGTGTATTTCATTATAATTCAGCACAACTGTCTCATATTTAAAGGTGCACTTTCCACTTCCAAGTTATCATTTTGTGGTCATCTTGGCCGTTGAGTGACATTAGGAGGAGGAAAGGCTCACTGTGGCTATGACATTTTTATGGGAGTAATATCGTAGCCAAAGATTGATGTCCTTGTTGATGTGAAGAACTAGGAGGGTGAGAAACAGTGGTAAAAGCGGCTGCTTCTCTCTGTTAGATAACTACAGAATGCTACTTCTAATGATCTTTAAACATTCATACCTGTTGCATGCTACTTGGTGCAAAGTATAAATTCATAGATGTTTAAATTGTAGATGTTAATCCATTTTTGTTGAACGCGATAACTTGTGACTGCCTTGTTTAATCAGCAAAAATAAACTTCGCTGCTAACATTTAACTGCATTGTAATTTATTCATCATTCTTATATTCTTTACACTGATGAAGAGGGAGATTGGATTTATCGAATACTTCTCTGGGACCATGTGGTAGCTGAAACACGATCAAATTCTTTAAACCGTTGATCTTCGCATGATGTTTTCAACTTAGAGTCGACGGCTCTTACCTTATTAATTGGTTGAACTGGACAATTAATGCAGCAGTGAGGTTCCAGAACTGCTATATTCTGAACTGCTAGTTGACTGGTCGTGAGGGCATGCCAATGAGTGTGTGATAACGTTAAATATATTGTAACATAGTCAGCGCACGCCACATCTTCTAAAAGTTGGAAGAAAAAAACTACAAACACTTGAAGTTCCGCCTTTAAGGATACCTAAAAATCTCGTCCCGAGGGAAAGTCTCTGAATTGGGTATTTTGAACACAACAACGTGCTCTCTCCCTCTCTCTCTCTCTCTCTCTCTCTCTCTCTCTCTCTCTCTCTCTCTCTCTCTCTCAGAGCATTTTATTCTTATTTTCCAGAAAAAGGCTTTAAAAATGCGTAAGAAATGCTCTTTATGTACACTCAGACATTGATGAATAATGCAAAAGTCGATCAAAAGTATAAAGAATATTAGTGAAATTTTTCCCTCTTAACCTGAGTTGATTTGTAAGAGGTATTTTTATCACGTGTTACAATAGAGTATTTTGAAATGCTTCTACATTTATTTTTATAATTATTTTTATTTATGGAAAGTAGTAGGATGGTATCAAGCAACCACCCAGGGAGGTACTACCGTCCTGTGGTAGTAGGATGGTATCAAGCAACCACCCAGGGAGGTACTACCGTCCTGTGGTAGTAGGATGGTATCAAGCAACCACCCAGGGAGGTACTACCGTCCTGTGGTAGTAGGATGGTATTAAGCAACCACCCAGGGAGGTACTACCGTCCTGTGGTAGTAGTATGGTATCAAGCAACCACCCAGGGAGGTACTGCCGTCCTGTGGTAGTAGGATGGTATCAAGCAACCACCCAGGGAGGTACTACCGTCCTGTGGTAGTAGGATGTATCAAGCAACCACCCAGGGAGGTACTACCGTCCTCTGGTAGAAGGATGGTATCAAGCAACCACCCAGGGAGGTACTACCGTCCTGTGGTAGTAGGATGGTATCAAGCAACCACCCAGGGAGGTACTACCGTCCTGTGGTAGTAGGATGGTATTAAGCAACCACCCAGGGAGGTACTACCGTCCTGTGGTAGTAGGATGGTATTAAGCAACCACCCAGGGAGGTACTACCGTCCTGTGGTAGTAGGATGGTATCAAGCAACCACCCAGGGAGGTACTACCGTCCTGTGGTAGTAAGATGTATGAAGCAACCACCCAGGGAGGTACTACCGTCCTGTGGTAGAAGGATGGTATCAAGCAACCACCCAGGGAGGTACTACCGTCCTGTGGTAGTAGGATGGTATCAAGCAACCACCCAGGGAGGTACTACCGTCCTGTGGTAGTAGGATTGTATCAAGCAACCACCCAGGGAGGTACTACCGTCCTGTAGTAGTAGGATGGTATCATGCAACCACCCAGGGAGGTACTACTGTCCTGTGGTAGTAGGATGGCATCAAACAACCACCCAGGGAGGTACTACCGTCCTGTGGTAGTAGGATGGTATCAAGCAACCACCCAGGGACATACTACCGTCCTGTGGTAGTAGGATGGTATCAAGCAACCACCCAGGGAGGTACTACCGTCCTGTGGTAGTAGGATGGTATCAAGCAACCACCCAGGGAGGTACTACTGTCCTGTGGTAGTAGGATGTTATCAAGCAACCACCCAGGGAGGTAATACCGTCCTGTGGTAGTAGGATGGTATCAAGCAACCACCCAGGGAGGTACTACCGTCCTGTGGTAGTAGGATGGTATCAAGCAACCACCCAGGGAGGTACTACCGTCCTGTGGTAGTAGGATGGTATTAAGCAACCACCCAGGGAGGTACTACCGTCCTGTGGTAGTAGGATGGTATCAAGCAACCACCCAGGGAGGTACTACCGTCCTGTGGTAGTAGGATGGTATTAAGCAACCACCCAGGGAGGTACTACCGTCCTGTGGTAGTAGGATGGTATCAAGCAACCACCCAGGGAGGTACTACCATCCTGTGGTAGAAGGATGGTATCAAGCAACCACCCAGGGAGGTACTACCGTCCTGTGGTAGTAGGATGGTATCAAGCAACCACCCAGGGAGGTACTACCGTCCTGTGGTAGTAGGATTGTATCAAGCAACCACCCAGGGAGGTACTACCGTCCTGTAGTAGTAGGATGGTATCAAGCAACCACCCAGGGAGGTACTACTGTCCTGTGGTAGTAGGATGGCATCAAACAACCACCCAGGGAGGTACTACCGTCCTGTGGTAGTAGGATGGTATCAAGCAACCACCCAGGGACGTACTACCGTCCTGTGGTAGTAGGATGGTATCAAGCAACCACCCAGGGAGGTACTACCGTCCTGTGGTAGTAGGATGGTATCAAGCAACCACCCAGGGAGGTACTACTGTCCTGTGGTAGTAGGATGGTATCAAGCAACCACCAAGGGAGGTACTACCGTCCTGTGGTAGTAGGATGGTATCAAGCAACCACCCAGGGAGGTCCTACCGTCCTGTGGTAGTAGGATGTATCAAGCAACCACCCAGGGAGGTACTACCGTCCTGTGGTAGTAGGATGTATCAAGCAACCACCCAGGGAGGTACTACCGTCCTGTGGTAGTAGGATGGTATCAAGCAACCACCCAGGGAGGTACTACCGTCCTGTGGTAGTAGGATGGTATCAAGCAACCACCCAGGGAGGTACTACCGTCCTGTGGTAGTAGGATGGTATCAAGCAACCACCCAGGGAGGTACTACCGTCCTGTGGTAGTAGGATGTATCAAGCAACCACCCAGGGAGGTACTACCGTCCTGTGGTAGTAGGATGGTATCAAGCAACCACACAGGGAGGTACTACCGTCCTGTGGTAGTAGGATGGTATCAAGCAACCACCCAGGGAGGTACTACCGTCCTGTGGTAGTAGGATGGTATCAAGCAACCACCCAGGGAGGTACTACCGTCCTGTCGTAGTAGGATGGTATCAAGCAACCACCCAGGGAGGTACTACCGTCCTGTGGTAGTAGGATGGTATCAAGCAACAACCCAGGGAGGTACTACCGTCCTGTCGTAATAGGTTGGTATCAAGCAACCACTCAGGGAGGTACTACCGTCCTGTGGTAGTAGGTTGGTATCAAGCAACCACCCAGGGAGGTACTACAGTCCTGCCGTAATAGGTTGGTATCAAGCAACCACCAAGGGAGGTATTACCGTCCTGTCGTAGTAGGCTGGTAGACAGCAACCACCCAGGGAGGTACTACCGTCCTGTCGTAGTAGGCTGGTAGACAGCAACAACCCAGGGAGGTACTACCGTCCTGTGGTAGTAGGTTGGTGAACAACAACCACCCAGGGAGGTACTACCGTCCTGCCAAGTGAGTGTAAAACGAAAAGCTGTAATTGTTTTACATGACGGTAGGATTGCTGGTGTCTTTTTTCTGTCTCATAAACATGTATGATTTCAGGTATGTCTTGCTACTTCTACTTACACTTAGGTCACACTACACATACATGTACAAACATATATCTACACACCCCTCTGATTTTTTTTATTTTCTTACTAGTTCTTGTTCTTTTTTATTTTCTCTTACCTCCATGAGGAAGTGGAACAGAATTCTTCCTCCGCAAGCCATGCATGTTGTAAGAGGCGACTAAAATGCCAGGAGCTAGGGGATAGTAACCCCTTCTCCTCTATATATTACTAAAGTTAAAAAGAGAACCTTTTGTTTTTCTTTTCGATCCGCCCTTCCAGATTTTTATTTTTTTATATTTAATGATTAGAAGAAAATTAATTTCAGTATATTAAATATAAATAAATATTAGTAAATCTAAATTAAAGAAAATAAGTTATTTAAAGGAATACAAATTTTTAAGAGAATGTTGATGAGTGAGAATGATCAGTGGAGTTGAATGTTGCTGATGAGTGAGAATGATCAGGGAGATGAATGTTGCTGATGAGTGAGAATGATCAGTGGAGTTGAATGTTGCTGATGAGAGAAAATGATCAGTGGAGTTGAATGTTGCTGATGAGTGAGAATGATAAGTGGAGTTGAATGTTGTTGATGAGAGAGAATGATCAGTGGAGTTGAATGTTGCTGATGAGAGAGAATGATCAGTGGAGTTGAATGTTGCTGATGAGTGAGAATGATCAGTGGAGATGAATGTTGCTGATGAGAGAGAATGATCAGTGGAGTTGAATGTTGCTGATGAGTGAGAATGATCAGTGGAGTTGAATGTTGCTGATGAGAGAGAATGATCAGTGGAGTTGAATGTTGCTGATGAGAGAGAATGATCAGTGGAGATGAATGTTGCTGATGAGTGAGAATGATCAGTGGAGTTGAATGTTGTTGTTGAGTGAGAATGATCAGTGGAGTTGAATGTTGTTGTTGAGTGAGAATGATCAGTGGAGTTGAATGTTGCTGATGAGTGAGAATGATAAGTGGAGTTGAATGTTGTTGATGAGTGAGAATGATCAGTGGAGTTGAATGTTGTTGTTGAGTGCGATGATCAGTGGAGTTGACTGTTGGTTGATTGACGTGAGAATGATCAGTGGAAGTTGAATGTGCTGATTGAGTGAGACATGATCGTGGAGTTGAATGTTGCTGATGAGAGAGAATGATCAGTGGAGTTGAATGTTGTTGTTGAGTGAGAATGATAAGTGGAGTTGAATGTTGTTGATGAGTGAGAATGATGAGTGGAGTTGAATGTTGTTGTTGAGTGAGAATGATCAGTGGAAGTTGATTGTTGTTGTTGAGTTGATGGCATGATCAGTGGAGTTGAATGTTGTGATGGGGAGAATGATAAGTGGGTTGAATGTTGCTGATGAGTAGACGAATGATCAGTGGAGTTGAATGTTGTTGATGAGTGCGAGTGAAATGTGAAGTTGAATGTTGTGATGGTGTGAGAATTGATCAGTGGAGTTGAATGTTGTTGATTGAGTGAGAATGATAAGTGGAGTTTGAATGTTCGCTGATGAGTGAGAAATGATCGTGGAGATGAATGTTGTTGATGTGTGAGAATGATAATGGAGGTTGAATGTTGTTGTTGAGTGGATTGATCCGTGGAGTTGAATGTTGTTGGTGAGTGAGAATGATCAGTGGAGTTGAATGTTGTTGATGAGTGAGAATGATCAAGGAGTTGAAAAGTTGTTGATGAGTGAGATGGATAGTGGATTTGAATGTTGTTGAGAGGGTGAGAATGCTCAGTGGGAGTTGAATGTTGTTGATGAGTGAGACATGATCAGGTGGAGTTGAAGGTTGTTGCTGAGGTGAGAATGATCAGTGGAGTTGTATGTTGTTGATGTGTGAGAATGCTCAGTGGAGTTGAATGTTGTTCTTGAGTGAGAATGATACAGTGGAAGTTGACTGTTGTTGTTGAGTGAGAATGATCAGTGGAGTTGAATGTTGTTGTGCGTGAGATGATCAGTGGGTTGAATGTTGTTGATGAGTGGAATGAAAGTGGGGTTGAAAGTTGCTGATGAGTGAGATTTGAGCAGTGGAGTTGAATGTTGTTGATGATGTGAGAATGATAGTGGAGTTGCAGTTGATGATGGTAGAGAATGATCAGTGGAGTTGGCAATGTTGTTGAAGAGTGGAATGATCAGTGGAGTTGAATGTTGTTCTTGAGTGAGAATGATCAGTGGAATTGAATGTTGTTGATGAGTGAGAATGATCAGTTGGAGTTAAATGTTGTTGATGAGTGAGGAATGATCAGTGGAGTTGAATGTTGTGATGATGTTGAGAATGATCAGGGAGTTGAAAGTTTTTTTAGCTGCAGAGTGAGAGTGATAGTGGGGAGTTGAATGTTGCTGATGAGAGAGAATGATCAGTGCGAGTTGAATGTTGTGATGAGAGAGGAATGATCAGTGGAGTTGACTGTTGCTGGATGAGTGAGAATGATAAGTGGAGTTGAATGGTTGTTGAAGAGAGAGGAATGATCAGTTGGAGTTGAATGTAGTGATGAGAGAGAATGATCAGTGAGTAGAATGTTGCTGATAGGTGAGAATGATAAGTGGAGTTGAATGGGTTGTGAGTTGAGATGATAGTGGAGTTGAATGTGTTGTTGAGTGGAATGATCGTGGAGCTTGAATGTTGCTGATGCTGTGAGAATGATCCGTGGAGTTGTAAATTGTTGATGAGTGAGAATGATAAGTGGGTTGAATATTGGTGATGAGTGAGAAATGATCAGTGGAGTTGAACTGTTGTTGATGAGGTGAGAATGATGCGTGGGTAGTTGAATGTTGTTGTTGATTGAGATGATCAGTGGAGTTGAATGTTGTGATGAGTGTGAATGTTCAGTGGAGTTGATGTTGTTGCTGAGTTGAGGCCTGATCAGTGGAAGTTGAATTTTGTTGTTGAGTGAGAACGAATCAGTGGAGTTGATGTTGATTCTTGAGTGAGTATGATCCGTGGAGTGAATGTTGTTGATGAGTGAGAATGTCAGTGGGTTGGAATGTTGTATTGAGTGGAATGATCAGGGAATTGAATGTGTTGATGAGTGAGAATGCTCAGTGAGTTGAATGTTGTTTGATGAGTGAGAATTATAAGTGGAGTTGAATGTAGTTGTTGAGTGAGAATGTATTCAGTGGGAGTTGAATGTTGTGATGAAGAGAGGAATGATCAGTGGAGATGAATGTTGCGATGAGAGAGACGATCAGTGGAGTTGAATGTTGACTGATGAGTGAGAATGATCAGTGGAGTTGAATGTCTGCTGATGAGAGGCATGATCAGTGGGTGAATTTAGCTGATGAAGAGAGAATGATCAGTGGAGATGAATGTTGCTGATGAGTGTGAAAGGTCAGTGAGTTGCATTGGGTTGTTGAGGAGTGTGAAGATTCAGTGGCGTTGAATGTGTTGTTGCAAGTTGTGAATGATCAGTGGAGTGAATGTTGTGATGAAGTGAGAATGATAAGTGGAGTTAGACTGTTGTTGATGAGTGAGAATGCTCAGTGGAGTTGAATGTTGTTGTTGAAGTGAGAATATTCAGTGGAGTTGAATGTTGCTGATGAGTGCGAATGATCAGTGTGGAGTTGAATGTGCTGGATGAGTGAGAATGTCTAGTGGCGTTGATTGTTGCCGGATGAGAGAGAATGTTCGTGGGTTGAATGTTGTTGTTGGTGAGAATGATAAGTGGAGTTGATGTTGATTGATGATTGAGAATGATGAGTGGAGTTGAATGTTGTTGTTGAGTGAGAATGATGCGTGGAGTGAATGTTGTTGTGAGTGATAATGATCAGTGATGGTTGAATGTTGCCTATGAGTGAGCATGATAAGTGGAGTTGAATGTGCTGATGAGTGAGAATGATCAGTGGAGTGAATGTTGTTGCTGAGTGGAGAATGATACGTGGGAGGTTTGAATGTTGGGATGAGTGAGAATGATCAGTGGGTTGAATGTTTTCTTGTTGATGGTGAGAATGATAAGTGGGTTGAATGTTGCTGATGAGATGAGAATGATCAGTGAGTTGATGTTGTTGATGAGTGAGAATGATAAGTGGAGTAGATGTTGTATGTTGGTGGAATGATCAGTGGAGTATGAATGTTGTTGTTGAGTGAGAATGGATCATGTGCGAGTTGAATGTTGATGTGAGAGGAATGATCAAGGAGATGAATGTTGTTGATGTGTGAGATTGATCAGTGGAGTTGAATGTTGTTGATGAGTGAGAATGATCAGTGGAGTTGAATGTTGTTGATGAGTGAGAATGATCAGTGGAGTTGAATGTTGTTGTTGAGTGAGAATGATCAGTGGAGTTGAATGTTGTTGATGAGTGAGAATGATCAGTGGAGTTGAATGTTGTTCTTGAGTGAGAATGATAAGTGGAGTTGAATGTTGTTGATGAGTGAGAATGATCAGTGGAGTTGAATGTTGTTGTTGGATGAGAATGATCCAGTGGAGTTGAAAGTTGTTATTGATGAGTGAGAAGGCTAGTGGAGAGTTGAATGTTGCTGATGAGAGAGAATGATAGTGGCGTGGAATGTTGCTGAATGTGGTGAGATGATAAGTGGAGTTGAATGTTGCTTTGATGAGTGCGATGATCAGTGGGAGTTGAATGTTGTTGTATGAGATGCGAATGATCAGGGGTTGAATTTTTTGAATGTTGCTGATGAGTGAGAATGATCAGTGGAGGTTGAATATGTTGATGAGTGCGAATTGTTAAGTGGAGTTGAATGTTGCTGCATGGTGAGAATGATCAGTGGAGTTGTATGTTGTGATGAGTGAGACTTGATAAGTGGGTTGGAATGTTGTTGTTGAGTGAGAAGATGATGAGTGGAGTTGAATGTTGTTGATGAGTGAGAATGAATCAGTGGAGTTGAATGTTGTTGATGGTGCGAAGATGATCAGTGGTGGTGAATGTTGTTGATGAGTGAGACTGATCAGTGGAGTTGACTGTTGTTCTTGAAGTGAGAATGATCAGTGGATGTTGACTGTTGTTGATGAGTGAGAATGTTCAGTGGACGTTGAATGTTGTTTCTGAGTGAGAAATGATCGTGGAATTGATGTTGTTAATGAGTGAGAAAGAATGAATCAGTGGAGTATTGAATGTTGTAGATGAGTTGAGAAAGATCAGTGGAAGCTGAATGTTGCAGTTGAGTGAGAATGATCAGGGAGTGGAATGTTGTTGATGAAAGTGAGAAGAATGATCAGTGGAGGTGGAATGTTGTTGATGAGTGAGAATAATCAGTGGAGTTGAATGTTGATGATGAGTGAGAATTATCAGTGGATTGACTTGAATGTTGCTGATGAGTGAAATGATTAGTGGAGTTTGAATGTTGCTGATGAGCGCTAATGATCCGTGGAGTGAATGTTGTTGATGAGTAGAGAATGATAAGTGGTGTTGAATGTTGTGAGGCAGTGAGAATGAACGTGAGTTGAATGTTGTGATGAGTGAGAAATGATAAGTGGGAGTTGAATGTTGTCTGTGAGTGAGAATGATCAGTGAGTTGATGTTGTTGATTGAGTGAGAATGATCAGTGGAGTTATTGATGTTGAGAGTGAGAATGATTCAGTGGAGTTGACTGTTGGTTGATGTGTGAGAAGACAGTGGAGTGGAAAGTGTTCTTGAGTGAGGAATGATCAGTGGAGTTAAATGTTGTTGATGAGTGAGAATGATCAGCCCTGTGGAGATGAATGTTGTTGTTGATGAAGAATGATCAGTGGGAGTTGAATGTTGTTGATGAGTGAGAATGATAAGTGGAGTGAATGTTGCTGATGCGTGAGGAATGATCAGTGGAGTTGTTGTTGTTGAGGCGGGGAAGTAAGTGGGTTGAATGTTGTGTGAGTGAGAATGATCAGTGGAGTTGAATGTTGTTGTGAGAGAGACTGCTCAGTGGAGTTGAATGTTGCTGAGAAGAGAGAATGCTCAGTGGAGTTGATGTTGCGATGAGTGAGAGTGATAAGTGGAGATGAATGTTGCTGATGAGAGAGAATGATCAGTGGAGTTGAATGTTGTACTGTTGAGTGAGAATGGTTCAGTGGAGTTGAAGGTTGCTGATGAGAGAGAAGAGAATGCTCAGTGGGTTGAATGTTGCTGATGAGAGAGAATGATCAGTGGTGATGAGGTTGCTGATGAGTAGAGAATGATCAGTGGAGTTGAATGTTGTTGGTTGAGTGAGACTGATCCGTGGAGTTGATGTTGTTGTTGAGTGCGAATGATCAGCGGATGTAGAATGTTGTGATGAGTGAGATGATAAGTGAGTTGAATGTTGTGGATGAGTGAGAATGATCAGTGGGAGTTGACAGTTGTAGTTGAGTGAGAATGATAGTGGAGTTGAAGTTGCTGAGGAGTGGAATGATCAGTGGAGTTGAATGTTGCTGATGAGTGAGAATGATCTTTGGAGTTGAATGTTGTGATGAGAGAGAATGATCAGTGGAGTTGACTGTTGTTGTTGTGTGAGAATGATAAGTGGAGTTGATTGTTGTAGTTGAGATGAGAATGATGAGTGGAGTTGGAATTGTTGTTGTTGAAGTGAGAATGATTAAGTATGGAGTTAAGTTGTTGTTGAGTGAGATGATCAGTGGAGTTGAAAGTTGCTGATGAGTGTGAATGATAAGTGGAGTTGAATGTTGTGATGAGTTGAGAATGAACAGAGGCGTTGCATGATGTTGATGAGTGAGAATGATAGTTTTAGTTGAATGTTGTGATGCGTGAGAATGATCAGTGGAGTTGAATGGGTTGTTGATGAGTGAGAATGATAAGTGGAGTTTGAATGTTGCTGATGTGTGAGAATGATCAGTGGTGTTGTTGGAATGTTGTGATGAGGGAGAATGATAAGTGCGGAGTTGATTGTTGTTGTTGAGTGAGAATGATAGTGGATGTTGAATGTTGTTGTTTGAGGTGAGAATGATCAGTGGAGTGATTGTTTGTTGATGAGTGAGAATGATAAGGTGTTGAATTATTGTTGGATGAGTGAGACTGTTCAGCTGGAGATGAATGTTGTTGTATGAGTGAGACTGATCAGTGGAGTGAATGTTGTTGTTGAGTGCGAATGATCAGTGGAGTGATGCTGTTGAGAGTGAGAATGATAGTGGAGTTGAATGTTGTTGATGAGTGAGAATGATCAGTGGAGTTGACTTGTTGTTCTTGAGTGAGATGATAAAGTGGGTTGATGTTGTTGATTGGTGAGAATGATCGTGAGTTGAATGTTGTTGTTGAGTGAGAATGATCAGTGGAGTTCGAATGTTGTTCTGATGGAGTGAGACTGATAAGTGGAGTTGAATGTTGCTGATGAGTGAGAATGATCAGTGAGAGTTGAATGTGGTTGATGAGGTGAGAATGATCAGTGGAGTTGAATGTTGTTGATGGAGTGGAGACTGGATCAGTGGCGTTGAAGTTGTTCTTAGTGAGAAAGATCAGTGGAATTGAATTGTTGTTGATGAGTGAGAATGATCTGTGGAGTTAAATGTTGTTGTGAAGTGAGAATTGATCAGTGGAGTTGAATGTGGTGATGAGATGAGAATGATCCGGGAGTTGAATGTTGTGATGAGTGAGAATGACCGTGGAGATGATGTTGCTGATGAGAGAGAATGATCAGTGAATATGGAATGTTGTGATGAGAGTGAATGGCTTCAGTGGTGTTGAATGTTGCTGATGAGTGAGATGATTAAGTGGGGTGAAGGTTGTTGATGATAAGAGAATGATCAGTGGAGTGATGTTGTGATGAGAGAGAATGAATCAGTGGAGTTGCATGATGTGAGAGTGAGAAAGATAAGGGAGTTGACTGATTGTTGATGAGAGAGTGATCAGTGGAGTTAATGTTGGTGTTGAGTGAGAATGATCAGTGAGTTGAATGTTGTGATGCGTGACAATGATCAGTGGAGAGTTGAATATTGTTTTGATGAGTGAGAATGATTAGTGGAGTTGAATGTTGCTGGTGAGTGAGAATGATCAGTGGAGTTGATGTTGTTGATGTGTGAGACTGATAAGTGGAGTTGAATGTTGTTGTTGTTGAGGAATGATCAGTGGAGTTGAATGTTGTTGATGAAGTGAGAAATGATCAGTGAGTTGAATGTAGTTGATGAGTGAGAATGATCAGTGGAGTTGAATGTAGTTGATGAGTGAGAACGACGTGGAGTTGACATGTTGTTCTTGAGTGAGAATGATCATTGGCTTTGAAATGTTGTTGATGATGTGAGATGATCAGTGGAGTTGAATGTTGTTCTTGAGTGAGAATGATCGGTGGAATTGAATGTTGTTGATGAGTAGAGCATGATCCGTGGAGTTGAATGTTGTTGATGAGTGAGAATGTCGTGTGAGTTGAATGTTGTGATGAGTGAGAATGATAGTGGAGTGAATGTTGTGATGAGTGAGAATGGATTCAGTGGAGTTGAATGTGTTGATGCGTGAGAATAATCAGTGGTGTTGCATGTTGTAGATGGAGTTGAGACATGTCAGTGACTTGAATGTTGTGATTGAGTGGATTGATTAGTGGAGTTGAATGTTGTGATGAGAGAGAATGATCAGTGGAGTTTGAATGTGTTGAGGTGAGCATGATAAGTGGAGTTGATATTGCTGATGAGTGGGTGAATGATCGTGGCGTTGATGTTGTTGATGCGTGAGAATGATAAGTGGAGTTTGGATTGTTGTTTGTTGAGTGAGAATGATCGTGGAGATGAATGTTGTTGATGGTGGAGAATGATCAGTGGAGTTGAATGATGTTGATGATTACAGGAATGATCGGTGGAGTTGAATGTTGTTGAAGAGTTGAGAATGTAGTGGAGTGCTATGTTTGAATGTTGTTTTGAGTGAGGACATGATAGTGGAGTTGAATGTTGTTGATGATGTGAGAATGATCGTGGAGGTGATTGTTGTTGTTGAGAGGAATGATCAGTGGAGTGATGTTGTTGATGAGTGCGAATGTAAGTGGAGTTGAAAGTTGCAGATGAGAGAGAATGATCAGTGGAGTTGAATGTTGTTGATGAGTGAAGAATGATAAGTGGAGTATGAATGTTGTTGTTGAGTGAGAATGATCGTGGAGTTGAATGTGTTGATGAGTGAGAATGAACGTGGAGTAGTTAGTGCGAATGTTGTTGCTGAGTATGACTGATCAGTGAGTTGGACTTGTTGTTGATGAGTGAGAATGATCGTGGAAGTTGAATGTTGTTCTTTAGTGAGATGATCAGTGGAGTTGAATGTTGTTGATGGAGTGAGAGAATGTCAGTTGGGAGTTGAATGTTGTTCTTGAGTGAGAATGTTCAGTGGGTTGATTGTGTTGATGAGTGAGAATGTCAGTGGAGTGAATGTTTGTTGATGAGTGAGAATGGCAGTGGAGTTGAATGTTGCTGGATGAATGAGAATGATCAGTGGAGTTGAATGTTGTTGATGAGTGAGAATGATCAGTGGAGATGAATGTTGTTGATGAGTGAGAATGATCAGTGGAGTTGACTGCTTTTGTATGAGTGAGATTGTCGTTGGAGTTGAATGTTGTTGTGAGTTAGAGAATGATCAGTGGCGTTGATGTTGTGTTTGAGTGAGGACTGTCAGTGGAGTTGGAATGTTGTTGATGGTGAGATGATCAGTGGTGGTTGAATGTTGTTGTTGAGTGAGACTTGATCGTGGAGTTGAATGATGTTGGATGGAGTAGAATGATCAGTGGAGTTGATGTTGTTGATGAGCGAGAATGATCAGTGGAGTTGAATGTTGTTGATGAGTGAGAATGATAAGTGGAAATGAATGTTGTTGATGAGTGAGAATGATCAGTGGAGTTGAATGTTGTTGATGAGTGAGAATGATATGTGGAGTTGAATGTTGTTGTTGAGTGAGAATGATCAGTGGATAGAATGTTGTTGATGAGTGAGAATGATGGGGGTTGAATGTTGTTGATGAGTGAGAATGATCAGTGGGTTGATGTTGTTTTGAGTGAGAAATGATCAGTGGAGTTGAATGTTGTTCTTGAGTGCGATGCAAGTGGAAGTTGAATGTTGTTGATGAGTGAGACTGATCAGTGGAGTTGAAGTTGTTCTTGAGTGAGAATGATCAGTGGAATGAAATGTGTTGATGAGTGAGACTGGATCAGTGGAGTTGAATGTTGTTGATGAGATGGACTGATCAGTGGAGGTGAATGTTGCAGATGGTGCGATGATCAGTGGAGTTTGAATGTTGTTGTGAGGTGAGAATGATCAGTGAGGAGTTGACTGTTGTTGATGAGTGAGAATAAATTAGTGGAGATTGAATGTTGTTGATGTGTGAGAATGATCAGTGGACTTGAATATGCTGATGAGTGAGAATGATTAGTGGCGTTGAATGTAGCTGATGAGAGAGATGATCAGGGAGTGGAATGTTGTTGATGAAGTGAGAATGCTTAGGGGAGTTGAATGTTGTGGATGAGTGAGAATGTCAGTGGAGTTGAATGGTTGTTGTGAGTCGAGAATGATAAGTGGGAGTTGACTGTTGTTGTTGATGTGGAATGCTCAGTGGAGTTGAATTTTGTTGATGAGTGGAGAATTGGATCAGTGGGTTGAATGTGTTGATGAGTGAGACTGAATCAGTGGGAGTTGAAGTTTGTTGATGAGTGAGAATGATCAGTGGAGTTGAATGTTGTTTTGAGTGAGAATGATCAGTGGAGTTGAATGTTGTTTGATGTGTAGAATGATCAGTGGAGTTGCATGTTGTTGTTGAGTTGAGAATGATCAGTGCGAGATGAATTTGTTGATGAGTGAGAATGATAAGTGGGTTGAAGGTTAGCTGATGAGTTGAGGAATGATCAGTGGCGTTGACTGTTGTTGAGAGTGCGAATGGATAAGTTAGAGTTGAATGTTGTTGTTGAGTGAGAATGTCGTGGAGTTGAATGTTGTTGATGAGTGAGAATGGATCTGTGGAGTTGAATGTTGTTGATGAGTGAGACTGATCAGTGGAGTTGAATGTTTGTTGATGAGTGAGAATGTCAGTGGAGATGAATGTTGTTCTTGTGTGAGGTATGATCCGTGGAGTTGATGTTGTTGATGAGTGAGAATGATCAGGGAGTTTGAATGTTGTTCAGGCGTGAGAAATGATCAGTGAGTTGAATGTTGTTGATGAGGTGAGATAATGATCAGTGGAGTTGAATGTTGTTGATGAGTGAGCATGATCAGTGGAGTTGAATGTGGGCTGAGAATGAGAAATGAACAGTGGAGTTGAAGGTGATGCTGGAGTGAGAATGTCAGTGGAGATGAATGTTGTTGTGAGTGTAATGATCAGTGAGTTGCATGTTTAATTTATTTTTTCAGTTGAAGAGTGAGAAGAACAGTGGAGGTGGATGTGTTTGATGAGTGGAAGATGATTCAGAGGAGTGATGTTGTGTTTGAGTGAGAATGATCAGTGGCGTTGAATGTTGTTGATGAGTGAGAATGGATCAGTGGAGTTGATGTTGTTGTTGAGTGAGATTGCTCAGTGGGAGTTGAATGATGTTTGATGAGGGACGAATGATAGTGGAGTTGAATTGTTGTTGATGAGCGAGAAGACGTGGCGTTGAATGTTGTTGATGAGTGAGGATATCAGTGGAGTGATTGTAGTTGCTGGTGAGAACGATCGTGGAGTTGAAGTGTGATGATGAGCAATGATAGGAGAGTTGACTTCTGTTGTTGGTGAGAATGATCAGTGGAGTTGAATGTTGCTGATGCGTGAGGAATGATCAGTGGAGTTGAATGTTGTGATGAGTGCAAGGTCAGTGGAGTTAATGTGCTGATGAGTGAGAATGATCAAGTGGAGTTGAATGTTGTTGATGGAGTGAGATGTTCAGTGGAGTGGAATGTTGTTGATGAGGTGAGAATGTCAGTGGAGTTGAACGCTTGCTGTTGAGTGACGAATGATCAGTGGAGTTGAAGTTGTTGAGCGAGAATGATAGTGGCGTTGATGTTGTGATGGAGTGAGATTGCGCAGTGTGGTTGAATGTTGATGATGAGTGAGACAGATCAGCGGGAGATAAAAGTTGCTGATGAGTGAGAATGATCAGTGGAGTTTAATGTTATGATGAAGTGAGAAAGATCAGTTGCGTGAATGTTGTTGCTGAGTGAGACTGATCCGTGGAGTTGAATGTTTATTGTGGAGCGAGAATGATCAGTGGCGTGTTGAATGTTGTTGAGTGAGAAAGATCGTGGAGTTGAATGTTGCGATGAGTGAGAATGCTCAAAGGAGTTGATGTTGCTGATGCGTGAGAATGATCAGTGGAGTTGAATGTTGTTGATGAGTGAGCCAGATCAGTGGAGTTGCATGTTGTTGATGAGTGGAGGACTGATCAGTGGGTTGACTGTGATGATGAGTGAGACAGACAGTGGAGTTGATGTTGTGATGTGTGCAGAACGATCAGTGGTGTTGAATGTTTGTTGCTGAGTGAGAAGATCAGTGAGTTGATGTTGTGTGAGTGAGAATGATCAGTGGGTTGAATGTTGTTGAGTGAGAAAGATCGTGGAGTTGAATGTTTGTGATGAGTGAGAATGATCAGGGTGAGTTGAATGTAGCTGATGAGTGGAGATGATCAGTGGAGTGAATGTTGCTGATGAGCGAGATCGAACTGTGGAGTTGCATGTGTTGATGAGTGAGAATGATCCGTGGCGTTGACTGTTGTTGAGTGAGAATGTCAGTTTAGTTGAATGTTGTTGTTGAGTGGGAATGATCAGGGAGTTGACGGTTGATGCAGCCCCCCCTGTGATGAGAACTGATTGGAGTGAATGTTGTGATGAGTGAGAATGCGATCAGTTTGGAGTTGAATGTGTTGTGAGTGCGAATGATCAGTGGAGTTGAATGTGGTTGATGAGTGAGAATGATCAGGGAGTTGATGTTGCTGATGCGTGAGATGATAGGAACTGAATGTTGTTGATGAGTGAGATGATCAGGAGTTGAATGTGTTTATGAGTGAGTTATGATCAGGGGAGTTTATGTTGATGATGGTGAGATGGATAGGGAGTTGATATTGTTGATGATTGAGATTAATCAGGATTTGAATGATGTTGATGGAGTGAGGAATGATCACAGGGAGTTGAATCTTGTTGGTGAGTGAGAATTGATCAGGAAGTTGACATGTAGTGAAGATATTGGCCTTACAGCTCTGTGTAAGTTATATAGATAACTATAGGAAACACTTAGCATGTTAAACAGACAGCAAATCGTTACACAGCGCCCCTGCAGAGAGGTCTAGAAGCTGTCGAAACCATTCAACATAGGCTGTCAAAAAAAATATAATTTGTAAGTTATAAATTATAGGGGGTGTTATGTCAGATATTTCTACATGGTGGCTGACGATGTAGTAACTTGTTTGGACTCAAAGTCCACACCTTATGCGATATAGGGTGATTACAAACTCCTTGCGACTCAAGAACTGGCGCAGTCCCCGATTACAAGAAATTGTAACCATACTTGCTCTTGTAGCGTGAGCTATGGTGTTCTCAACACCTTGAAGGTATCGGTGGTGATTGATAGAAGTGAAGTGTCCTTCGGATGGTCACGTCTTTCCATTGTTAGGAAATGCACATGGTACACTATGTTCCAAGATTTGTTTTATTGTTCACAATGTATCAAGAGAAGCTGATCCCACTTCTCTTATGTTTATTGTGTTTGAGACACTTTGTTCACAATAACGCACAGATCAGTTTTTTGTGCTAGTTATCCTGGCGTCAGTGTTCACTTCCCTAGAGTCAAAGATGTCTGCTTGCACCACGCCCAAGCGTCACTGCCCTCATAACCAAAAAAAAAAAACGTCTGACTAGTACCTTGAATCCTTGTCACCTCCTCGATGAAGCAAAGCAGAATGTTTGTTTTTGCTGTCTTAAGCATAGAACAACAATATGTAATTTTTACTATGGTAATTAAGTGGGAGCAGGATTTTCCTTAATTTGTCCTGTAAGTATGAGATGTACTGTCCCTTATAAAAATACACTTTGCAACACCAGGCAAGGGCAGAGGTCACTTGGCCTACGGGCATAGCCATCTGTGATCCATAAGACTCTCGCCGTAAACAAGACGCTCGCCCATTCCTTGAGGAGGGGCTTGGGCCTCAGGGCTGAAAGGGCTGAAGGGGGTGATACACTCCTGGAGAAAAATTTCTCAATGGGGCGGCGGTGGTTCGATGGGCAGGTGAATAACAATTTATACTTAACATTAATATAATTTTCTCATTCGCCACACTGTCCTGCTTGAATTTTCTGAACAGCTTTCGTCTGTGTAGTATTGGAGAATACTAATTTTGTTTTAAATGTGTAATTCTAACGGCACTGTTTATTTATTGTCGCTTATTCACTACGCCTTTGCTCAACACATAACTGTTGATGATTCCATTTCATCAGGATATATGTTACAATCTTTTCCAGTTGGCCATTGAGACTCGGACCATCATTGTCGATAATCATATTTACCAGGTTTAAGGACTTATGATTTTCAGGAACAACCAGCTCCATTAGAAGTGTTCTCCAATGAGTGAGATGGTCTTCTCGCAAAATTTCTCTCCAAGGTCATTCACTTTATTAAGGTGTTTGAATTTACGTCGAGTTGCTAGGTTCGAAATAAGTAGGATCCTCTATGATTTCTTTATCATTCATGGGAGGAACAGGTTCGACGCCTTCTGCCATGTAGTAACTGAGATGGATTTAAACTTCTAAATTGGGTCCCCCAGAACTCGGTATAATAAGTTAGATGGTTGCTTGTTCACTCTATTTTTCTATTTCAGTCACAACTGTACGGATTCTTTAAGTGTTATCTGACCATGAGGAGTCTTCTTCCAACCGTGATCCAAAGCCGATCATTTTTCCTTAAAAACCGCCGTGCATGGAGATTTAGGAGGAATGTATCTCCACGACAACTGCGTTGATTCAGCATCTGTTGTATTCTGTGCAACGATCTTGCTTATTATAAGCAGCACCAGCAACAGAGTTCGTTAGCATTATCTGAAACCAGTTGGGGACATGCTAGCCAAACCTTCTGAATAATGTGATATAAAGGTTTTCGCAGGACATGGTAGCTGGATTCTTTGGGTAGAGGACGTGAAGAAAGAGATAATCTCTTGCATCTCTTATTTTTTTGGTACTTGTTCTGTACATAAGACCAACTTCCTCTTATTATTTCTTAACCACTGGAGACACTGCCTCCTTATCATCCCAGATCACGGTTTTTTCAATAGTGAGTGATCGAGTGTCTTTGTTTGAGATAGGACAGATAATTTTGTACTACATAGAGTGCTGTCAGTTCCAATTGTTGGTACTTTACTGACTTCAAGGGTGTACCCTGGCCTTTGAAGTGCTTGTCGTGTATTCATTCAGCAATATCATGAAAGCTACAGCGGCAAAACCTTGGTTGAGCATCTCAGAACACATGTTAATGTGCACTTGATTCCCTTTGACCTATTGTCTGGGAAAATATTTGACTGTGAGTTGTTTTTAAACTCCTTGGATATTATCCCATGCTTGACTCATTTTAGAGGCAGTTCTCATCCCATTTTTTGTGTTCATGCATCTTGCATAGTTTTACCCTTTATGGTGATTGGTGATGAGACGGAGTCATAGGAGGATCAAACATTGTGATACTCTGACAGTAAATAGTTTAGTGCGTGTCAGATGATTTATTATTTATCCTTTGAGACTCAAGTTCTTCCTGTGGTGTTTCCAATAGTCCAGCATATTGTTGCCTCAGGAAATATCCTGATTCAGGGAATTCTTCTTTGATAAGTTCCCTTATTGCTTTGATTTGTATTCACTTCCTTAGAGGGCATATTATGTTCTTCTCTCCTTGTTAGCTTTCTGTATAAGGATTTCAAATCTCCCTCTTTTTCACAGTACTGAAAGATTGTCAATAGAAATTTTTTTAAGATTTTCTATGAAGGGATTTCAGGAATTTCTTCAAATGTGTATTAGAGTGCTTCTTGTAAGGTGGAGAGGTGTTGAAACCAAATTACTGATTTGAAACGATAAGTTTTCACGAACTTTGAGGATCATGTGGATTTTCTGGGGCCACACGAATCGGAGTATAATCTTCTATTATTTCTTGTAGTCTATTTAAGAAAGCCTTGGAATATAGCCGTTGTAGGCATATGGTTTGTGCGAATTTTAAGCAGTCTCCAAGCTTTCAAGTTAGGCGGTTCGGTCATCAGACAGTCATTAAGACTTGCTACATCTTTTATTTGCACGGTGCGGCTGCCAATAATATACAGACGTAGTGAGTGGTTTCAGGAATCTTTCTGACTCCATGGTTGCGGGAGATAATGAGGTTGTCCTCACATATCTTCGGATATCCTCAATGAATTTATTGTCAACTGTTCTTGTATGATAATATATAGACAGTCAGTTAAACTTGGATTCTTCTGAGCTCATGTATTTGTGCTTTCATCTGTACGAAAGCCATGCGATAATGTGCTAGGCAGAGTGTTGGATTTAATTTCATGGTAACCTAACCCATTACTGTTCCTTCTTTCTATTTGAAGTGTCCATATATTGGTTATAAGTCTGAGACTCTTGTGGGCTTGGTTTATTTACATCACTACCTATACATTAAAATTCCCCAACTTATCAACTGGTTAATCAATTTCTTCCAGTAATGATAATTTTTGTGTGGTAATGATCAGCGGTTATTTGTAATAGGACATTTGCACTGAACCATATAGCTTCTTACCATTTGAGAGGGAATGGACAAGATCATGTGGGTCTTGCTTGTTTTCAGCACTGTCGAACATGAATCAGTGGATTGAATGTTGTTGGGGGAGTGAGAATGATCAGTGGAGTTGAATGTTGTTCTTGAGTGAGAATGATCAGTGGAGTTGAATGTTGTTGATGAGTGAGAATGATCAGTGGAGTTGAATGTTGTTGTTGAGTGAGAATGATCAGTGGAGTTGAATGTTGTTGATGAGTGAGAATGATAAGTGGAGTTGAATGTGCTGATGAGTTGAGAATGATCAGTGGAGTGACTGATGTTGATGAGTGAGAATGATAAGTGGAGTTGAATGTTGTTGTTGAGTGAGAATGATCAGTGGAGTTGAATGTTGTTGATGAGAGAGAATGATCAGTGGAGTTGAATGTTGCTGATGAGAGAGAATGATCAGTGGAGTAGAATGTGGTGAATGAGTGAGAATGATCAGTGGAGATGAATGATGTGATGAGAGAGGAATGTCAGTGGAGTTGAATGTTGCTGATGAGTGAGGAATGATCATGTGGAGTTGAATGTTGCTGATGAGAGAGAATGATCACGTGGTAGTTGAATGTCTTGCGATGAGAGCGAATGATCAGGGCGATGAATGTTGCTGATGAGTGCGATGTTTATCCGTTGAGTTGAATGTGATTGTTGGAGTGAGAATGATCAGGTGGAGTTGAATGTTGTTGTTGAGTGAGAATGATCAGTGGAGTTGACTGTTGAGTTGAGTGAGAATGATAAGGGAGTTGAATGTTGTTGATGAGTGAGCAATGATCAGTGGGTTGAATGTTGTTGTTGAGTGCGATGATCAGTGGAGTTGACTGTTGGTTGATTGACGTGAGAATGATCAGTGGAAGTTGAATGTGCTGATTGAGTGAGACATGATCGTGGAGTTGAATGTTGCTGATGTAGAGAGAATGATCTGTGGAGTAGTATGTTGTTGTTTGAGTGAGAATGATAAGTGGAGTTGAATGTTGTTGATGAGTGGAATGATGAGTGGAGTTGAATGTTGTTGTGAGTGAGAATGATCAGTGGAAGTTGATTGTTGTTGTTGAGTTGATGGCATGATCAGTGGAGTTGAATGTTGTGATGGGGAGAATGATAAGTGGGTTGAATGTTGCTGATGAGTAGACGAATGATCAGTGGAGTTGAATGTTGTTGATGAGTGCGAGTGAAATGTGAAGTTGAATGTTGTGATGGTGTGAGAATTGATCAGTGGAGTTGAATGTTGTTGATTGAGTGAGAATGATAAGTGGAGTTTGAATGTTCGCTGATGAGTGAGAAATGATCGTGGAGATGAATGTTGTTGATGTGTGAGAATGATAATGGAGGTTGAATGTTGTTGTTGAGTGGATTGATCCGTGGAGTTGAATGTTGTTGGTGAGTGAGAATGATCAGTGGAGTTGAATGTTGTTGATGAGTGAGAATGATCAAGGAGTTGAAAAGTTGTTGATGAGTGAGATGGATAGTGGATTTGAATGTTGTTGAGAGGGTGAGAATGCTCAGTGGGAGTTGAATGTTGTTGATGAGTGAGACATGATCAGGTGGAGTTGAAGGTTGTTGCTGAGGTGAGAATGATCAGTGGAGTTGTATGTTGTTGATGTGTGAGAATGCTCAGTGGAGTTGAATGTTGTTCTTGAGTGAGAATGATACAGTGGAAGTTGACTGTTGTTGTTGAGTGAGAATGATCAGTGGAGTTGAATGTTGTTGTGCGTGAGATGATCAGTGGGTTGAATGTTGTTGATGAGTGGAATGAAAGTGGGGTTGAAAGTTGCTGATGAGTGAGATTTGAGCAGTGGAGTTGAATGTTGTTGATGATGTGAGAATGATAGTGGAGTTGCAGTTGATGATGGTAGAGAATGATCAGTGGAGTTGGCAATGTTGTTGAAGAGTGGAATGATCAGTGGAGTTGAATGTTGTTCTTGAGTGAGAATGATCAGTGGAATGAATGTTGTTGATGAGTGAGAATGATCAGTGGAGTTAAATGTTGTTGATGAGTGAGGAATGATCAGTGGAGTTGAATGTTGTGATGATGTTGAGAATGATCAGGGAGTTGAAAGTTTTTTTAGCTGCAGAGTGAGAGTGATAGTGGGGAGTTGAATGTTGCTGATGAGAGAGAATGATCAGTGCGAGTTGAATGTTGTGATGAGAGAGGAATGATCAGTGGAGTTGACTGTTGCTGGATGAGTGAGAATGATAAGTGGAGTTGAATGGTTGTTGAAGAGAGAGGAATGATCAGTTGGAGTTGAATGTAGTGATGAGAGAGAATGATCAGTGAGTAGAATGTTGCTGATAGGTGAGAATGATAAGTGGAGTTGAATGGGTTGTGAGTTGAGATGATAGTGGAGTTGAATGTGTTGTTGAGTGGAATGATCGTGGAGCTTGAATGTTGCTGATGCTGTGAGAATGATCCGTGGAGTTGTAAATTGTTGATGAGTGAGAATGATAAGTGGGTTGAATATTGGTGATGAGTGAGAAATGATCAGTGGAGTTGAACTGTTGTTGATGAGGTGAGAATGATGCGTGGGTAGTTGAATGTTGTTGTTGATTGAGATGATCAGTGGAGTTGAATGTTGTGATGAGTGTGAATGTTCAGTGGAGTTGATGTTGTTGCTGAGTTGAGGCCTGATCAGTGGAAGTTGAATTTTGTTGTTGAGTGAGAACGAATCAGTGGAGTTGATGTTGATTCTTGAGTGAGTATGATCCGTGGAGTGAATGTTGTTGATGAGTGAGAATGTCAGTGGGTTGGAATGTTGTATTGAGTGGAATGATCAGGGAATTGAATGTGTTGATGAGTGAGAATGCTCAGTGAGTTGAATGTTGTTTGATGAGTGAGAATTATAAGTGGAGTTGAATGTAGTTGTTGAGTGAGAATGTATTCAGTGGGAGTTGAATGTTGTGATGAAGAGAGGAATGATCAGTGGAGATGAATGTTGCGATGAGAGAGACGATCAGTGGAGTTGAATGTTGACTGATGAGTGAGAATGATCAGTGGAGTTGAATGTCTGCTGATGAGAGGCATGATCAGTGGGTGAATTTAGCTGATGAAGAGAGAATGATCAGTGGAGATGAATGTTGCTGATGAGTGTGAAAGGTCAGTGAGTTGCATTGGGTTGTTGAGGAGTGTGAAGATTCAGTGGCGTTGAATGTGTTGTTGCAAGTTGTGAATGATCAGTGGAGTGAATGTTGTGATGAAGTGAGAATGATAAGTGGAGTTAGACTGTTGTTGATGAGTGAGAATGCTCAGTGGAGTTGAATGTTGTTGTTGAAGTGAGAATATTCAGTGGAGTTGAATGTTGCTGATGAGTGCGAATGATCAGTGTGGAGTTGAATGTGCTGGATGAGTGAGAATGTCTAGTGGCGTTGATTGTTGCCGGATGAGAGAGAATGTTCGTGGGTTGAATGTTGTTGTTGAGTGAGAATGATAAGTGGAGTTGAATGTTGTTGATGAGTGAGAATGATCAGTGGAGTTGAATGTTGTTGTTGAGTGAGAATGATCAGTGGAGTTGAATGTTGTTGATGAGTGAGAATGATCAGGGAGTTGAATGTTGTTGATGAGTGAGAATGATCAGGGAATTGAATGTTGTTGATGAGTGAGAATGATCAGTGGAGTTGAATGTTGTTGATGAGTGAGAATGATCAGTGGAGTTGAATGTTGTTGATGAGTGAGAATAATCAGTGGAGTTGAATGTTTTTGATGAGTGAGAATGATCAGTGGAGTTGAATGTTGTTGATGAGTGAGAATGATCAGTGGAGTTGAATGTTGTTGATGAGTGAGAATGATCAGTGGAGTTGAATGTTGTTGATGAGTGAGAATGATCAGGGAGTTGAATGTTGTTGATGAGTGAGAATGATCAGGGAGTTGAATGTTGTTGATGAGTGAGAATGATCAGGAGTTGAATGTTGTTGATGAGTGAGAATGATCAGTGGAGTTGAATGTTGTTGATGAGTGAGAATGATCAGTGGAGTTGAATGTTGTTGATGAGTGAGAATGATCAGGGAGTTGAATGTTGTTGATGAGTGAGAATGATCAGTGGAGTTGAATGTTGTTGATGAGTGAGAATGATCAGTGGAGTTGAATGTTGTTGATGAGTGAGAATGATCAGTGGAGTTGAATGTTGTTGATGAGTGAGAATGATCAGTGGAGTTGAATGTTGTTGATGAGTGAGAATGATCAGTGGAGTTGAATGTTGTTGATGAGTGAGAATGATCAGTGGAGTTGAATGTTGTTGATGAGTGAGAATGATCAGTGGAGTTGAATGTTGTTGATGAGTGAGAACGATCAGTGGAGTTGAATGTTGTTGATGAGTGAGAATGATCAGGGAGTTGAATGTTGATGATGATGAAATGATCAGTGAGTGAATGTTGTTGATGAGTGAGAATGATCAGGGAGTTGAATGTTGTTGATGAGTGAGAATGATCAGGGAGTTGAATGTTGTTGATGAGTGAGAATGATCAGGGAGTTGAATGTTGTTGATGAGTGAGAATGATCAGGGAGTTGAATGTTGTTGATGAGTGAGAATGATCAGTGGAGTTGAATGTTGCTGATGAGTGAGAACGATCAGTGTAGTTAAATGTTGTTGATGAGTGAGAATGATCAGGAGTTATCTTGAATCACTATTATTAATATAGTATTGATGAAAGTGGACAGAGGAAGGCAGCCTTAATAAACTACATGCATTAAGTATGCTTAAAAAAATAGCAAATTAACAAACTAGCAAACTACCTAATCACAATCATCCTCTTTCAAAGAGGAAGCAAATAATTAAGGCTTAGTGCAGTTGGCAGCACTCTTCTGTTTCAATGATAGGTTTTGTAATCATACAGAATGTCTGAGGAGACTAAAACTCTAGTAAAACGCAAAGAAATATTAAGTCAGTGATAGTCAGATCAGAGACAGAGACACCACAACAACATCCAGAAAACGATGATAGTCAACTCAGAGACGCAGACACTACAACAGCATCCAGAAGACGATGATAGTCAGAGGAGAGACAGAGACACTACCGCAATATCCAGGGATGTTGATAGTCAGAGCAGAAACAGAAACATCACAGCAACATCCAGGGACCATGATAGTCAGAGGAGAGACAGAGACATTACAGCAGCATCCAGGGACCATGATAGTCAGAGGAGAGACAGAGACATTACAGCAGCATCCAGGGACCATGATAGTCAGAGGAGAGACAGAGACATTACAGCAGCATCCAGGGACCATGATAGTCAGAGGAGAGACAGAGACATTACAGCAACATCCAGGGACCATGATAGTCAGAGAAGAGACAGAAACATCACAGCAACATCCAGGGACCATGATAGTCAGAGGAGAGACAGAAACATCACAGCAACATCCAGGGACCATGATAGTCAGAGGAGAGACAGAGACATTACAGCAGCATCCAGGACCATGATAGTCAGAGGAGAGACAGAGACATACAGCATGATCCAGGGTACTTACAGAAAGATCACCTGCAAGGCATGATCACACATTGACCCTTGTATAAGTCAGAGGGCAAGGGCTATACAAGTGAATAAAACGAGAGACAAGAGCGAGCTGAGAGTGATATATCCAGATGTACAAAGAGTGACAAAGAGTGTACATCCACAGTTACAAAAGCAAGACAAGATACGCCTTAATGGGTGAATTTCCCGATCAAGCAGGAGGCGAGGCTCCAGACAGCAGCACTTACCATCAGTTCACAAATAGAAGCTTTGTGTAAAGTAGTGAGGCACCGCCTTGTTCAAGTGCTTTAACCTTAGACCTCCCGGATGAGTAGGGCACTATCCTGCACTCTTATCCTCATCATGTGATTCATTCAGGACCCGGCTTCTCTAACACTTTACCCCCGGCTTCTCTGATACTTAGTCCAAAGTAATAATAACAGAATGTTTTCGCTACATACATAATTGCACGAGAATGTACCATTGTTTATGCATCAGTGAGTAAAATATATCTTGTCTATGTCTTGTCTGTATGTTGGCTGGCGTTTCACTGCGTCATGGCTGTGTCCTGACTGTTCCTGGCTATGTTCCTGGCTGTGTTCTTGGCTGTCTTGTTTGTGTATTTAATGTGTCTTGACTTTGTCATGACTGTACATAAACTGTGGTGTTTGTTGCTTATTACTGTGTTTTTACTGCATCGGCCCTTTAACCCTACTTTTATATCTATTATATGGGAGGGACTTAGGGAACTGAAAAATTTTTAAACCCCTAAACCCCCCGGCGGGTTGAACCCGGTCATAGTCTCAAAACTCCAGCCCGTGCGTTTGCCATAGACCAGCTGCCCAAAAAGAATTATGTGGTAGTGGTTTGTGGAACCCACGGGTGGGTTTGAGACTATGAACCGGGTTCAATCCCCGGGCCGGGTATATTTGTTTTCAAACGTGTCATTAGATTTCTTTATCAAAAAATTTCTAATTACCAAATTTCAATATATTTTTTATGAATGTTAGAGTAAGGATATTATATATGCAATTTTGTTGCCCAAAACTTAACAAATTATGCAGAATTAATTTTACAGTTCCTTTCCCCCAAGCATTTTGGTAATTTGTCATCTATGACTTGTAGAAAAAATCCCACAAGATAGTTCAAAATGATGAAGCCCCCGTGGGCGAAACGTTTCCTTGTAAAAAGGGCCAAGTGTTGCTCCCTGTTCTAAATTTATCAACTTGCGGTTCTCGGGAACCAAATTTTTTTTTACATAAAGGAAAAACCCCAAGAAAAGCCGTGAAAAGGGTTTTTTTAGATATTTTTTTTTTTAAGGTTTAAAAACCGATATTTTAGGGCATCCTGATGAAGTCAAGTGCACTGATTCAATGCCTTCAAATGCGAATTGATTCCATAATGACAAGAAGTCCGTGTACATGTTTTTAAATTGAGTCCCAAAAAGGTTGGCAAACAAATTTAGTTTGAGTGGCCCGGGGGCCTTTTGGGGGCTAAGTGGGGGGCCGGTGGCTAATCCCCGCTTAAACACGGAGGGCCCGGGTTTGTTGGGGGTTTGGGAAAAAATTTCGACACGTTTTCCCTTTCACCTGTTTTTGTTTACCTAGCAAAATATGGGAAGGGGTTTTGGCGATGGTGTGGGGCCGGGTTTCCCGGGGGGCAAGTTAAGGACCCCCCTGGAAATAAGTTTGAAAAGTCCTCGATGGGCGCATAAAATTTTTGGGGTTTTCCCCCGGGGGGAACCCCCGGGGGGTTAAAATTTCCCAACGAAATTTTCTTTTCTAAAGGTAGTTCTTTTTTTTCCCTTTTTTAGGGGCCCTGGCAAACAAGGGGGGATTTTCAGCCCCGCCAATAGGAAACCCGCATAAAACCCCCGTGTTTTTTTTTTTGTTTATATATTATTATTTAAAAATTTTAAACGAGAAAATTATTCTTGAACATTGTCGCGGGTTTTTTCTCCTTGAAAACAGCTTTGCGGGGTACCTCTTAAAACAACCAGCCCGTCGCTGGGGGACCCCTTTTTGAACAGCAGTCACCCGGGTTGGGACTCTTTGAACAGCAGTGTCGGTTAACCCTTGAAAAGCAGTCGGGGAGGGGATCTCTTTAACAAGCCTTCGGTGTACTCTCTTTAACCAAATCGTCGGGGGGTACTTCTTGAACACAGTCTCGCAGGGGACTTCTTTAAAAGAATTCCGGGTTTTCGCCGCTGTACTCTCTTGAACCCGTATCGCGGTTTACCCTTGAACAGCAGTTTTGGGTGACTCTCTGAACAACAGCCGGAAAAGGCGGAGGGGACTTTCCCATTTTACCCCAGGCTAGCCCCGGGACCCTTTTAACAGCAGGTCGGGTTTTTTGCGCGTAACTTTTTTCTTTAACAGCAGTCCCCGGGTTTTTTTCCCCGGGTCCTTTTTGGGGGTTTTTAAAATCGGCCCGGTTACTTTGAAAAAGTTTCCCGGGTCAACTTAAACTCTGGGGTTACAAAAATTTTCTTTTCCTTTCTTCCCAACCATTTTCCCGTAGCTTGTTGGGGGTAATTCTTCGATCAGGGGGTTCAAACGTATGGGTTTTTCAGCTTATTTTTTTTTCTTAAAAGAATTTTTTAAAAAAGGGGATTTAAAAATTGGGGGCCCCCTTTTAAAAAGGAGGGGGCACTTTGGGGTAAATTTTTAACTTTACAATGATTTTTTAAAAAAGAATTACCCTAAAGGGAGGGGGGTTTTCCTTTGGACCCCGGAAACCGGAAATCCATTTGGGCCCGGCAATTTTGGCAAAATTTTTTTTCAAAATTTAATTTTGGGGAAAGGAAAAACCCGGGGCCGTTTTTTGAATGAAAAAAAAACAATGTACCCTTGAAAAAATTAAAGGGGAAAAAATTACTTGTGTAAAAAAAAAACACTGTTTCCCTTGCAATTTTTAAATTAAAAAATGTCATCATTTCCCTGGATTTTGATCAATTTCCCATTGTACATCATGAAAACAATTTTACACCATGAAAAACATTGTAATCTGATCAAAATTGAAAACACGCAAAGAAAAAACATTGACCTCAAAAAATTGAAAAAAAATTAAAAACATTGGGCCTCTGTCCAAAATTGTCCCCTATGATAAAAATTTTTAACTCATGTACAAAATTTTAAAATCATGGGTCAAAAAAATTTTTAAATTTATGAACAACAAATTTTTTCCCCTCATGAAAACATTGACACTCCCTATTTCCCAAAATTGTAAAACTCATGATACAAATTGTACAAAATCATTTATAAACATTGTACACCTGAAACAACATTTTCCCTTGTTTAAAAAATTGTACACTCCCCAATTTTACAACATTAAAAAGTCATATACC
This sequence comes from Cherax quadricarinatus, assembly GCF_026875155.1. Classification (NCBI taxonomy): domain Eukaryota; kingdom Metazoa; phylum Arthropoda; class Malacostraca; order Decapoda; family Parastacidae; genus Cherax; species Cherax quadricarinatus. Next base: position 57,614,901 of record NC_069418.1, on the reverse strand, counting down.
CCTTTTTACACTCATGATACAACATTGTACACTCATGATTACAACATTGTACACTCATGATACAACATTGTACACTCATGATACAACATTGTACACTCATGATACAACACTGTACACTCATGATACAACATTGTACACTCATGATACAACATTGTACACTCATGATATAACATTGTACACTCATGATATAACATTGTACACTCATGATACAACATTGTACACTCATGATATAACATTGTACACTCATGATATAACATTGTACACTCATGATATAACATTGTACACTCATGATACAACATTGTACACTCATGATACAACACTGTACAGCTGTATGACCTTTACAGGTTTAGCGCTTTTTAATTATAATAATAACAACACTGTACTGTTAAGGAATACCATTTCCATCACTACTTCGTAGAGTATTATTTCGCTGTATCCTTAGTGTTGCCTCCGTCTCTGACTTCATTCATCGATGACTGACTTCCTGACATCTAAGAGGCTGGCTTACGTTGGTAGACTTCACTACTTTATAGACGTTGACACCATAGAGTGAACACCATTCCAGAAATTTATGTCGCCACTCTAGCTGCGGCAACTGTCAGTCACAGAATGCCAGGATCGGACAAATTATTACCAAACTGTTTGCTCCTACTCTGGTGATTGTGAAAACGTGCAATTGCATTAAGTTTTATAACCTGCATGAACTGTATCACTGTAGGCAACAAGAGCATTTCACCCCTCCATGGAAGATGTGTTCATTTAATATCACATACCTACAAGTCCCTCCCAAGAAGCTCATTGCTAGTAATCCCTTCCTTAAATCTCTTGTTAGAGCAACTGCTCAAGAAGAAATTTTTCTCCTAGCTGGTAGTAATAATTTTATCACAAGTTATATACACTGATGGTCTAAACAGGAGTCTTCTGGCGGGGCTGCATCTGCTCTTGTTGCCCACCTCCCTAGTTAAGAACGATAATAAATTTGTTGAGTTAGGCAAAAGAATTAACAACTGGGCGTTACACTGCAAACTGAATTGTTTGCATCCTAAGGGCCCCTAAAGCTAACCTATGACACTGAGCTTGACTCAAATCATCATTACTGATTCTATGTCATCATTGAAGGCTCTTGGCTCATATAAGACTCCAACAACATGCTCATTGGGGAAGCCGGGTATAGATACTCAAAAATTAGGGACAAAGGAATTAATGTACAATTGCTATGGATCCCATCACACATTGGATTACTTCCTTCATGATAAAGTTGATATGTTAGCCAAGAAGAGTATCCAGAAGGAGAACGTAAAATATAACTTTGGGTATAACTGTGTCTAGCATTAGGAATAATATTAGGAGAGAAGTAAATAATGAAGATGTTTGTTATAGGAATGCAGTTAGAAGCTGAGTAGATCTAAAAACCCACTATGATAACATGAACGTAGATAAGTATGTTTATGGAGCAACTTGCAATGTGAACAGACTGACTGATGTTGTAGTGGCCAGGCTTAGGCTTGGTTACAAGTACTTCTGGCAGTTTGGGAGACCACAGATGATGATCAAACTAAATGTAAATTATGTGATCAGGCAAAAGGTCACTCTCTTGAACACAAATGTGTTTAATTGCCCCACTTATTGAGGAATACAGAGACAGACAGTATAAAAAACCTATGTGACATGTCAAGATATCTTATTAATGAAAATAAGATACCAGATATACTAAGCAAATTTCCTAAATTTGCTTGTAACAGATAAGTGAACTATAGATATGTAGATATAAATCCATATGTATTCCTGTTAACCCTTTGGGGCCTAGTTCCTAGGCCTTTTGTGTATCCACATGCTCTCGCGCTACCGTCCACAGGATGGATATGGGGTGCACAATAAACTAGCCACTTCGGTGGCAAAATCTAATCTAAATCTACTCTGGTGCATCTTCCGTCTGCTTATCAGTAAGCAGACAGTATATGCCCTTATCCATATTATCTGCATTCAAGTGTTAACTTAGCAACACTTTGATAGCATTGGTGCCTTCCTAGTTAGTGTAAGTTATACTTAGATATTTAAAGACACTTTAAAATTGTGCCGGTGAAAATATGTACAAGTATTAGAGATATTATTACCCAGTACTGAGTGAATGAGAGCAAAGTCGACTTGTGCTAATTTCCAAACAAACGGTGCGTCGTCTGCTGTGCTCATCAACGGTGCGTCGTCTGCTGTGCTCATCAACGGTGCGTCGTCTGCTGTGCTCATCAACGGTGCGTCGTCTGCTGTGCTCATCAACGGTGCGTCGTCTTCTGTGCTCATCAACGGTGCGTCGTCTGCTGTGCTCATCAACGGTGCGTCGTCTGCTGTTCTCATCAACGGTGCGTCGTCTGCTGTGCTCATCAACGGTGAGTCGTCTGCTGTGCTCATCAACGGTGGCCCGTCTGCTGTGCTCATCAAGGGTGCGTCGTCTTCTGTGCTCATCAACGGTGGTCGTCTGCTGTGTCATCAACGGTGCGTCGTCTGCTGTTCTCATCAAGGGTGCGTCGTCTGCTGTGCTCTCACGGTGAGTCGTCTGCTGTGCTCATCAACGGTGCGTCGTCTGCTGTGCTCATCAACGGTGCGTCGTCTTCTGTGCTCATCAACTCACCTGTGGTGGTGTTATTTATTTCCAAGTCCTTGACGCACCGATCCGTGAAGGTAACCATTTATTCGGTCGATAAAACACTCAGGAATACTGAGATCTGACACACGAAAGTCAACGTCTACGTTGTCATATATATAAACTAAATTAAAATTTTCACCTTAACGGCTCTAGAACAAAAACATAATCGATTTTATTTGCCAAATAATTGACAGAGATGCGACACTGAATACAGAGAAGCCTTTACTGGTACAGAGTTTTATCATATATTGTCTTTATTGAGGCCATGTACATGATAAAGCTAAATTATATTACATCAGTAAAGACTCCTCTGTAAGCATTATCTTATTCACAATAATCTCAGAGGTTCGACTTTCCTCTGATATATTGAATATTCTGGGCATATTTCAGGAGGGAAAAACTTTCCTATTTGAGTGTCACGTTGCTAACTTAAATCGGAGAGAAGCTGCTTTCCTGGCCTCCTGTTCCTGGCCTCCTGTTCCAGGCCTCCTGTTCCAGGCCTCCTGTTCCAGGCCTCCTGTTCCAGACCTCCTGTTCCAGGCCTCCTGTTCCAGGCCTCCAGCATCAGCATGAACTTATATGCTAGAAGTACCTCAAGTTCAAAAGAACCAGTATTTTCAATTATACGTCCAAATAAACTCATATCGATATCCAAACATTATATAAAATTCAATATCAGATTTCACTTGCCAGATGTTGACTCACATGTCTCTGAGGAATATATTTGTGAGGTCCATTTCACCTGATATTATTATTAAAAAAATTTTTCTAGATATTAAAAAATACATATCAATAAATATATGAATAAGTATTTTTTTTGACACGTCGACCGTCTCCCACCGAGATAGAGTGACCCGGGAAAAGAAGAAACACTTTAACCAATACTCACTTCATCACTGTCTTGTCAGATGTGTGCCGATACTACAGTTCAAAACTGCTAATATTCAAGTCTCTTCTGCTTCTATCAACTTTTCTGTACTTGACTGAAGAAGCCTAATGTGTAGGCGAAACGTTTCGAAATAAACATACCTAACTGTTGCATATGTGTCTTTCCTAACAACCTGTCGGTATTTTATGTCATTTTAATGTTCATTTCCCACCCCTACTCAGAGAAACAGGTACTGTGCAACCCCCCTCCAGGACTCAAGTCCCGTTAACCGGTTTCTCTGAATCCTTTCATCAGTGTTACCTTGCCACATTTCAACAGTACGTCAAGTTTATAAAACCACTTAAACCCCCATTCCCTCTTGTCTAATACGCTCTAAGCTATTTTCATTCTATTCCCGTTTTTTCTACTAGCCTCCACAAGCAGTATATATTGTATATATATTGTAACCAAAAACGAGTGGTATTTAATCAAAAACAAAAACTGTGACTAGCCGAAGACTAACCCATGTAGTTTTGGCCTGCCTCATGGTGACCTCTGCTGGGTGCCGATTCTCGTAGGATTGAGTGGTCCTGTGGGGTTTGAGTATCATATGTATTTTCTCAACAAGAGGAGGACCAAAACAACATAGGTTTGAGTCTTCGGGTAGTCGCAGTGTTGTTATTGATTAAATACCACTAGTTCATGGTTACAATAAAAATATATACTGTTTATGGAGGGTAATAAAACCAAACGGGAGTATAATGAAATTAGCTCAGAGGCATCCACAACCGCCGTAATGTCCTCGGATCAAGGTAAACTTTTGGCTCTGCTGGGTGCTTGATTCTTGTAGGATTGATGGTCCTGTGGGTTAGTGGTCATATGATTTGATTTCCGCTCAGCATGAAGCGGGCCAAAAAAGACATGGGTTCGAGTCCTTGGCTAGTTGCAGTGTTGTTATTATTTTTATATATATATATATTATAATATTTATATATATATATATAAATATAATATATATATATATATATATATATATATATATATATATATATATATATATATTTATATATAAATATATATATATATATAATAATTTATATATATATATAATATATATATAAATATATAAATATAATGACTTTTCAAAAGAAACTAAGTTTTAAACCAACATCGTTTAACAGGGGTCGTTACTGCGATACTTTTAAATAGTATTTTACACTAAGAAGTTAATGACATATTTTGAGACATCGAATATGCAAAACTTGATTGAAGTTTGGGTAGTATGGAATCCTGGAAGTGCTGGTTTATTTCCCATTATATATTTTAAGAACCAATTATAATGCAGATTCGTTGGGCGCAGACTCGGCTGGATATTTAAACATGGTCATTTAGCAAGCGTCTTGGTTGTGACAGTCAGGGGGGGGAATACGACATGCAAGAATTTTATATATTTATTTAAATATTCATATCTGGTTCCTTTCATTATCATGAGAAAAATAAAACTTAACTATAATTTCCTCTTTGTTGTAATTTCATGACTTTTCATCTCAAACTTTTTCCAGAAAAAAAAAATCATCACTTTTTAAAAACAGATGTAATTCTGAAGAGAAGTTTTTAATTTTATATTAATGAGGAAATAAATTACTAGCTGAAAAGTATTATATATTTTAAACTATGAGCAAATATATTTGGCTTTCAACCTGGAGCAGAACTCTCCCTGTTTAAATGGTTTCATTAATTTATCATGCGAGAACCTTCTTATTTTCTCAAAAAACTAATCATAAAATACCTAATGAAGCATATTAACCAAACCTTGTAAGAGATGTGTCAGAGATTTAAGAGTATTGACACTCGTCGACATAACGAAACGTTTACGTTAACCCAGACGATGCAACAACCCTGGTCGACATAACGAAACACTTACGTTAATCCAGACGATGCAACAACCCTGGTCGACATAACGAAAAAGTTAACCCAGACGATACAATAACCCTGGTCGACATAACGAAACACTTACGTTAACCCAGACGATACAACAATCCTGGTCGACATAACGAAACACTTACGTTAACCCAGAAGATACAGCAACCCTGGTCGACATAACGAAACACTTACGTTAACCCAGACGATACAACAACCCTGGTCAACATAACGAAACACTTACGTTAACCCAGAAGATACAGCAACCCTGGTCGACATAACGAAACACTCACGTTAACCCAGATGATACAACAACGAGACTCACAAAATCGTAATGACACGATTACGGGTTCAAACCCCACGCGTGGTATGGTTTGTTTACGATGCAACAACCCTGGTCGACATCACGAAACACTTACGCTATCCCAGACGATACAACAGCCCTGCTCGACATAACGAAACACGCTAACCCAGACAATAGAAGAGAGGTAGGATCTTTGTTAACCTCATTAACAAAGATCCTACCTCTCGAGCAGATGAAAAAAAAATGAGAGCAATAGCCGTAAAGTATAAATGAAAGCACTGACAGAAGAGAGCACACTACACGTGTCTATCCAACCTCTCTAAATTACAACTCTTTTACAGTTAATATTCCGCCATCAAACTCAGTACTTATAGAATAATCTTAAGACAAATTTTAAATAGTTCCTAGGATACATATGCCCAAAAAAATGCCCCCACAAAAACATGTTCCCATAAAACAGGAGTTATACTTTAGAAAGTTTTTCCTGTGACACTATATAAAACTGTATAAGGATGCACTAAACGCTTTTTAATACTCTGATATTAAGAAAAACCTTTAAAAATGTGGTAATGTTAAAACCGAGGCCCAGGTTTTATGCTTCGTAACACCTGGTGTTCGTATTACTTATCAGTAAATAGATAAGAAATAAATTACTCTCTTTGATTTTCTTAAGATTTGATGAAACATCAAAATGGTATACAATACCGACAGGTTGTTAGGTAAGACACATATGCAACAGTTAGACAACTTTTTTTCCGAAACGTTTCGCCTACACAGTAGGCTTCTTCAGTCGAATACAGAAAGTAGGCAGGAACAGTAGAGATGTGAAGACGATGTAATCAGTGATGGACTGATTACATCGTCTTCACATCTCTACTGTTCCTGCCTACTTTCTGTATTCGACTGAAGAAGCCTACTGTGTAGGCGAAACGTTTCGGAATAAAGTTGTCTAACTGTTGCATATGTGTCTTTCTTAAGATTTACTGTTATTAACTGGGTCATAATGTTTCACTACTCATAAACTGTCATGTATATTAATAGATGAATTTAAGAATAATTCCTAACCAAATTTTTAATAATGTCATATTTAACTTAATGTAAATGAACACCATTGTTCAATAGGTGAAAATGAACGTCATTTCTAATCTAATGTATTTAAATGTCGTCTTCAACTTAGTGTAAATCACCATCACACATAAACATATGTAAGTAAGATCCTGTCATCTTCTTCCATACCTCCCTCGCAAATATTCAAAGCCCTCCACACCACCCTCGCACACTTTCAACCTCCACAGCACCCTCGCACACTTTCAACCTCCACACCACCCTCGCACACTTTCAACCTCCACACCACCCTCGCACACTTTCAACCTCCACACCACCCTCGCACACTTTCAACCTCCACACCACCCTCGCACACTTTCAACCTCCACACCACCTCGCACACTTTCACCTCACACCCCGTCGCACAAACCCACATCTTTACGTCTCACCCTCTACGTCTGGCTTCTACATACTCCCTTAGTTTACAAAGTCCATCCTTAAATTGCTTGCTCTGACAAAACTCCAGTTGTCGGTGATTATAGGTTTGATGGAATGGTGTACTGGGAATACTTTATTTACTCAGGGATGGTTGAGGAATCCTCATTGTCCATCCGGAATTTGTCACCACATCATTAGTAACCTAGTTATTCAACGCCCCGGCCGTATCTCACCTAGGCAGTGTAACCAAGGGGTTACTAGCCTCTTGCTAACGGCATTTCAGTTGCCTCTTACGACACGCATGGTTTACAGAGGCATATGGAGGCAGGATTCTTCTCCACTTTCCTATAAGTTGTATATATATGAGCCTCTATAATGTACCCCAAAGTACTTTCTATAGGAATGAAAGAACTGTCAATGTAGAGAACTGTCAGACCAAATAATTACCAGAAAGAAAGGAACATACTTCATTAAATTTTGACGAGTAACGAGTGCCACTATTACATTTATGAAGAGTATTTATTATACCGTCATATATAAAAGTCGACCTAATGAAATTTCTTGAAAGTTAAATTTGCAGCTATTTTAACTAATGTTAATTTGAAAGCCGTAATGTTGGCTCATAAATTCTGTTGCATGAGTTACATTAAGTATGCATGTATCTTGGTCACAATAATCAACAACAATTTAAAGTAATCTTTCAACTTATATTCCTTAAGAAACATCACTCTTTCTGAGTATATGTTAAGTATTTATGTCGCTCATTATGCTTGGATTCATAGCTAACAATTACTACACATGACACGATATGTATATATTATGAAATCTATCTAGAAAAAGAATCTGTGTAATACACAGTTTTTTAATAAACAATGTCCAGAAAAATTGGTTTTTTGTAACCAAAAATACTCCAGTGATGTGTTAATTCTGTCTATAAACCTGGAATAGGCATACATTTATTTCAGTAGAAGTTGAATTTTTGTTATTATCTATTATTATCGGTGTTAATCATTATATAAAATAAAGTTAATAAATAATCCTTTGAGAATTATTAAACAATAAAATATTCCTTGTGAGGAATAAGTTGTAATATAACGTACAGAATAATTCCCTTTCTGGATCCCTGGTTAACTACGTAAAATCGATGGTGAAGATTTTAAAAAGGGCGGATTTGTTTTAGCAATAATCTCATCCTAATTGAACCAATCTTGACTATAATGGATTTCCTACAAAAGAGTTAAGCATGACGACTGAAATTGCTAGTGGAATCACCAACGTTTAGTGACGTGCTTCAAGAATAGAAAAACAGGGAACTTACCTAACGATCTCGTATCTGTTGGTTCCTGAGTAATCCTCCGGTTTGTTAAACAAACAGAAATGGAAACGTCTCAATGTCGAAACACGGTCCTCAAAACTTTACGAATTAGGCTTGCACAAAACTCCTCACTGGAAAGTTTTCACCGACTTGAACATTCATTATTATGCACACTCAATAAACCAAACACGTGGTGGTTGAGTTTAATACTGTTTAACAACAGTCTGTCTCAAAAAACTCAGTTTCTCTGGCACTCAGATAATTTTGTGTTGCATAACCTGCTAAAATATGAAAGATTGTGACCAGTCTTTCTGAACTCATCAAGTTCACTAACTATACATTACTGGTCTTTTTATATTTACTGTTGTATAATGTCTAAGGTTATTATTGCTGTATAACCCTTGTAGGTTCAGCGCTTCTTTTTTGTTATAATAACAATAGGTTGATTTATTACAGATCCTCCAGGACTTCCGACCTATGTGACTTATGTCTATCCACACAGGCGACCGAGAAAAATACATGTACCTACACTTCTCTCGTTTCCTCTTAATCGCATAAACAGAACTTTCATCAATAAACATCGGACTCTCTCCGATCTCTGTGCTGCTGACTATGATTTTGTTCAACCTTTCCGTGTTATTTGTCCCTCTCTGCCTCCTATGGTTTTCCTAAAACTCATAAACCTGAAAGCCTTCTATGTCCCATCATAACCTTCCGAGATTCTGTGCATCATTCTCTTAGCTCTTGACTAGCCAAAACTCTTATTCCCTTTATTGGTACTTTTCTTCAGCTCAGCTCCGTCACTCTCAAGAAGTCACGGAACGTGTTCGCCCTTTCCTGACCTGTAAGTTGTTTGGTAATGACAATGTGTCTCTCTTTACTAATGTTCCTCTTGATGATGTTCTTATTTTTCTCAGAGCGCAGGCCAATGAAGGGTTACTTCATCTCCCTGTACTGGTATGATATCTTGATCATACCAGTATTCACCTTTTCTTGCTAATTTTCATATGGAATACTTCGAAACTGTTCTTCCTACTACTGGTGTGCGTCCTTCACTCTGACCCCATTATGTAGATGACGACTTTGCTCTTTGTCCCCATGACTCTAGTCTCTTTCAACCATTTCTCGATGCCCTTAACAATCTTCCTCCTTCCATCAAGTTTAAAGCCGAGTGGGAATATAACTTTTCTTCCTTTCCTTGATATACATGTCTATCTCTTGGCTACAGGTTTTTCTTTTTCTGTTTATTGCAAGCCTATGCATAGTGGCATGTGCATTCAGGACTTTTCTTACCATGGTTCCTTTATCAAGATGGACTATGATCCCTCAGTCAAGAGGGATTATTTGTAACCCTCGATTCCTTGACTCGGAAATTTCTACTCTTCGCAATTAGTTCTTTTGTCTTGGCTACCTTTCATATTTCATAAACTCTGCTTTCTCACGTACTAAACGGACTTTCCTCTCTCCCAAACTCTCTACTCCTGTGAAATCTCCTGTTCTGTCTTCCCTATATTTCCAGTCTTTCTAATGTCAACAGCTCTCTCCGTTCCCTAGATATCGAACTTACTTTCCGTCAAACTAACACTTCACAGTAATCTAATTCGTACCTCTCCTCCCGCTCGTGACGCCTTCGGTCTCTGTTCTGTTTTCTGTTCCTCTTGTTGCCTTCAGTATTTTGGGGAAACTGTCCGTTCTCTTTCTGACAGACTTAAAGAGCACAAAAGAAGTGTTAGACTTGCTGACACCAATAATGCTCTTTTCTGTCATGTTATTAACTGGTCCTCTGCTAAAACTGTCTACCCTACTTCTAGCCTTCAGAGACGCCGTCTTGTTGAGGTATCCCTTGTACACAACTTTCCTATTATGAATCTTAGTCCTGGTTTTGTCTCTATAGATGCTTTCCTTTCTCATTTCATCGTTAAATGCTCCCAACTTCAGAATACTCGTCCTCCTACCTCTTCTCGTTCCCTTTTTTTTGTTTTTGTTTTCCTTTCTTCAGCTTAGTGTGTTCTGTCCTTTAGTTTCTCCCCCCCCCTCTTTTTTTTGACCTACCTTCGTGGGCCATTAGCTCCTTTTTCTTGTTCTTAAACTTACTCCACTTCTACTACTACTACTGCTATTACCTCACTTCACTCTCCTTTCTGACTCTTGTGTCACTACCACTTCCTCTCTTTGTCCCGTCCCTGTCCCCCTCACCTATACATACTGGCTTCCTCATCTTTCTGTGTTAGGGTGACTTGTAAATGGTCCAAGTCGGACCGAAAGGTCGTCATAAGCTTCTTTCTCCTATGTGCAGGTTGTGTGTGCAAATAAATATACAACTGACATACAGCTCCATTCGTGGATGGCTGTGGCGACACAACTGCCTGCAGTTAGTGACCGCCATCTAAATTAAACACGCATTTTCTAGCATGTTGCATTTCTGGGTAATGATTGATTTTAGTTTGATGCCAAAAAGTACTTTTCTCGGGCTTCCGAAAGACTCCATCATGGAAAAGAAGGGAAGGTGGCTGAGGAGCAAGTTCCTAAGACAAGAATGCTTTCATCTCAGATTAGATTTTGCCGCAAAGTGGCTGGTTTATTACGTACCAATATCCATCCTGTCAGTGGGACTAAAAACTAGGCCCCAAAAGGGGTAACGGGAGTATACTTACAGGGGCTTCGGGGGTCAACGCCCCCGCGGCCCGGGTCCTTGATTAGGTCTCATGATGGATGAGGGCCGCACGTAAACCAACGTACGAGCCACAGCCCGGCTAGTCACATACTGATTTTAGGTGTCTGTCCAGCTCCTTCTTAAAAGCAAACAGGGTCTATTTATAATCCCCCTTATGTATGCTGGGAGGTATTTGAACAGTCTTGGGACCCAGAAACCTACTGAATTGTCTCTTAGCGTACTCGTGGAACCTTGTTTTTCATTTGAGGGATATTGCATCTCCTGCCAAGTCTTTTGCTTACATAGGGAGTGAGTTTCGTGTGCAGATAAGACTAGTCCCTTTAGAATTTTCCAATTGTGTATTATCATGTATCTTTCACAAATCAAAGGACTTCAACCGTTCCCAGTTATTTAGGTGCTTTATCTTATTTATACGTGCAGTGAGCGTTCTTTGTATATTCTCTAGGTCAGCAATTTCGCCTGCCTTGAAAGGGGCCGTTAGTGTACAGCAGTATTCCAGCCTACAGTACATATGGAGTTGCCAATAAAATCACATACGATTCTGTTGAATAAAGGACATGGATTAACAGCGGTGATCTTTTCCCTCACTATAACTCTTGGCACTGATAAGCATTACTTTGTCATTACGGTCAAGTGAAATTTCTGAAAACCGTTTGCCATTGTGACGCTGCTGAAAGACCAGTTTCTACATCATCACATTTTGCAGATGCATCTAAGACAATGCCAGTTGACAGGAACACCAGGCGGTCTGTCGGTATCAAGCAAATGGTGCGGTGTGCTTGTAGCCACTGTTGTCCTTGGACTGCATGCTTGGACGCAGTTCTTTCCGTTGGTCTGACGTTGTAAAGTGAACTCTTGTGAATATCTCTAATTCATCACAGATTACAACACATTGAGAATGTGTATGAATCTACCTCGTTAATTATGTTGTCTCTGATACTCGGCATGAATCATTCCTTGAAAATTGTTTACTGTAACCAAACTCGTCACGGCGACAGAAAAGTAAAATAATAGCCCTTCTTTGTAAAATAGTGTTAGTGATGCATGATAGTTGGTAGTTCGGGTTTAGCGCTTAACCTGTGATTATATTCATTATTTTTTCTTAATAGTCTGTGATTATTCGACTGGCATTGTTTGCTCTAATGCTGCCACCAGTTGCAGATAACAGCCAGCCAGACTTTGATTTGACGCTATGCATCGGTGGAAATGATGAATAATATTCCTCTCGACCACAGATAGAAACCTAGTCTCCTGTCAATTCATTGTGTGAAAAGTGCTGTACCCAGAGCTTCCCAGTTCTCTTCTGAAATTTGCAAACTTGATCTAGTTGTGAGAGGAATCAGCTGGACTTGGCTTGTTGTTGTACACAAACTCATCGGCTATCTTAACGACATATATCTCCCGGCTAAGAAGAGCTGTGCAATTGATCATAGTTTGCGTTGTTCATGCAGCAAGGTTTTTCTAAAGCATAAATTAAGGGTTTTGTGAGGTCATTGCTGTGAGCGCAAGAGCGGTGAGAATAATGGCCTTTTAACAAGGGAAACAACTATTTATATATTTTTTTTTATTAATTTATTATTATCTCAACTGGCGATTCCCACCATATGCAGGGTGGCCCGAAAAAGAAAACACTTTCACATCATTCACTCCCATCATCTGTCTTGCCCAGAAGGGTGCTTTACATACAGTTTATAAACTGCAACTTTAACATATATAAGTGTGTGTGTGTTGTGAGTGTGTGTGTGTGTGTGTGTGTGTGTGTGTGTGTGTGTGTGTGTGTGTGTGTTGTGTGTGTGTGTGTGTGTGTGTGTGCGTGTGTGTTGTGTGTGTGTGTGTGCTGTTTGTGTGTGTTGTGTGTTGTGTGTGTAAAACTTCCTCTCATAGCTCTGCTAAACCCATTCATTTTCATAATCTGCACAATACATCAGTGTAAGTCATAGTGGTAGAATCAACTAGAAAGCACATTGTTTTATGACTAAATCGTTACATAGCAGTCACTATTTCTTCACCTTCATGTTATACAGCTGGTCCCATCGCGTACTGCGCATATTCTGGGAATCAGTGATTCTCTCACTTTGTGTGTATGTGTGTACTCACCTAATTCACCTAATTGTTGGTTGCACGGGGGGTCGGTGTCTGCTCTGGCCCAGCCTCTTCTCTGACAGCTACTTGGGTCCTCCCCTCTCCCTGTCCTAGTGAGTTTTATGAATACCTCGTCTTAAAATCTATGTATGGTTTCTGCCTCCACTACATCGCTTGCCAGACTATTCCACTTCCTAACAACTCTGTGGCTGAATAAATACTTCCTAATATCCCTTTGACTCATCTGAGCCTTCAACTTCCAATTGTGGCCCTTTGTTTCTGTGTCCCATCTCTAGAACCTTATCTGTCCACGCAGTATTTTGTATGTCGTTGTCATGTCACCCCTGACCCTCCTGTCCTCCATTGTCGTTCAGACCGATTTCCTTAACCTCTCTTAGTAGGACATTTCCCTGAGCTCTGGAACTAACCTTGTTGCAAACCTTTGTACTTTAATTTTCTCAAATAATTCCGTTTAAAGTTTAAATTAACGTTATACTACATGTCAAACTAATACAGATATTGTAATCAAAATAAACTTTTTTATCTTTTAGATAATTTACTTGATTAAGTTACTCTTCTAAGAAGCACCAGGAGGCCTGGTCACAGACCGGGCCGCGGGGGCGTTGACCCCCGGAACTCTCTCCAGGTAAACTCCAGTAATTGTGTTCATCCTTAATTACCCTGAATAGTGTAAAAATATATACAAATAGATATTTACATCAACTATGCAGTCGTATGTCCGTCAGGCATCTTCATGATGCCTTGAAGTATATGAATTTCGTTGATAAATTTTAGATTTTAAATTTGCAGGGCAACTGTATCTCATGAGTAAGATACTAAAAACAGGGGAAATAATTAGTAGTATTATCTAAGTTGTGAGTATGCTTGACCACCTACCTAATCATCAACTTTGTCGAGATTCCTACCTAGTCTGCCAGGGTGAGTGGACGCTCCGCTCCTGCGCAACTCTCTGCCATCTCTCAACGCTACAACCCAGTGCTACACGTCATGGGTTCTTTGGACAATCCGCGAGAGGGTAAACAGTGTGGGAATTGAATTAGTGCGTGGATCCATCACACCTATGACGGTCCAGGATTTGTTGCCCTTCTTATCAGGGACACCTACTGCATCGACGACAAGGATCTGTACGGCGTGGCTTTAAATTTAAGGCTCTTTCAGGATATTCGTGAAATTGCTCCATGAACAGACGTATGAGGGTCTTCTTGATCATTTCCAAGATCTTAGTGTGGAAGTGACCCTGGATGTGAGCGTCAGGCTTGTGGACGTCTCTCGTCAGCATACGTGGGTGAGGGTAAGGAACGTACCTTCTGAGGCGAATGAGGTGGACATTCGTCAAACTTTTGACAGGTATGGTGTTATACATGTTGCCCAACAGGGAAAATGGGCATCGGGTCATATGCCGGTTACCCTGAGGGAAGTTTCTCCATCAAAATGACCCTCTGTCACCCCATACCCTCATACGTTGTCTAGGAGGACTTCGAGAAACTCAAAGTGTTGGTGGCGTATGCTGGGGCAGAGGAAGGAACCATGTCGGATATGTAGGAGACTTGATCACGTTGCGGAGTGGGCAGGCGGGGCCGGGCCGGGGACCGGCTGGAAAGAGCGCCCACCAGCAAGGGGCAGGATGTTCCTGAGTCCATCCGGGAGGAGGATGGAGGACGTGGTCAACTTTGGAGCGAGGTGATTGAGGCTTCGGTGGTGGAGCCTACCCTGGATGTAATGATTCCGGAGAGGCAGCCAGCGCGGCTTGGTGGAGCAGACAGGTGTTCTGGAGATGTAGAGGCAGTCCTTGTTCGAGTCACCTGAGGTCTCAGTGGCAGGAACACTGGGTGATCAGGAGCCTGCATAAGAGGTGGATACTAGGTATGAGATGGAAGTGAGTGTCGCTGTGCATGGCGTGGAGGGGCTGGACAACTCGTATAAGGAAGGGTGCTCACAGGCGTTAGCTGTAGCGAGGTTTGCACCGCGAGGAGGACCTCAGGTTCAATCGATGGAGGGAGAGTGTCACCCAGGAACACGGGACAGCAGCGACATTGACTCTGACGATGTCTTAATGCCGGCCCAACGCACGGGGAAGGTGTGGGCGGTGGAGGATAGCAGTGTAGGAGGGGAGAGCACAGCAACAGGCAGTGCAGCGGTGCCTGGCTGTCATGTGTGGTGAGCATGGCTAGGGCTGTGAGAAGGGCTCCCTGGTACGCATGTTATGGGAGGTGTGGGCCAGAGGGGAGTTGTATGACGTTGAGCGTTAATGGTTGGTGAGAGAATGAAAGTGTGAATTGGTTTTGTATGTTCCTTACATAGATACCCGTGTTTGTGGATGTAAGCATATATTAGGAACCTAAACTGGAAAGCTGGGGAAGAGATTTTTGAGGTGGAAGGCTACCCGGTTTTGTGATGCATTTTGGAGTGCTTAAAACGAGGGGTAGCTATCTTGATCAGGGAGCCCAAACCTGTCGTGTTGCTAAGGTGTGAGGGGGGATCGATGGCAGGGTTTTAAAGCGGAAATGGTTGGTGGGGGGTGAGAAAAGTGGGTTTTTGTAGGCGTATGTACGCAATGGCTAAGAACATAGTGCGCAATAAGAATGCTTTGTGAGGGAAGTGTTGTTTATTTCTTAAGACGTTACATTTTCTTGTGTTAGTGGGTTGGGGATTTGGAATTGCTTGTTAGTAGGGTGGATGTGGTGCTGAGGGGGGGCAGATTTTTTTGTTGCTTGTATTAGTGGGAGCTTCTCTGTGTTGTTCAATTGCAGGCTGTGGTTTACCGGGGCGTTCACGGAGGTGGACCCAAACATATGTGAGGGAGGGCTTTATCGGGAGGCAGGGCCGTTATTACCGAATAGGCAAAACTAGGCATTTGCATAGGGCCCCGCGCATTTGAGGCGGCCCCGCAGTCCAAGGGGTTCAGGGGCTACATCCAAGGACTGCGCACAGGTGCAAAGTGCAAAGGGGGGTCCTTACTAAAACTGTTCAAGTGTTTGGAGGAGTAAATTGATTTTTTAAAAATTAATCAAGATACAAAAATAATTAATGAAATAAAATTAAAATAAAAATAAATAAACCTACATAGATGGCAACACTCAACAGCCTTTGTTTACATCAGAACAGCTGTGTTTTCCCGCCTTAATGGGCTGAGTATGGCAGTTTCCTCTCCAATTTTCTGTAGTAATTACACGTATCTAGACTTGTACTGTGACAAAATTGACTGAAGGGTTGTTGTTTGCAGTGATGTGTATGGATAAATGTTGATTTCGCCTCTAAATTTTAAGAGAGGTTACCTGATAGGGTTACTTGACCCAGTAAAGTGCCATGGACCAGTAGAGAGCATTTTTGGTAAAAATACTATAAGAACAACCTAAAAACGCAAACTGACTACCGTTTGTGGTTTTAAATACACTTTGTCCTGTCTTTAAGTCTTTATCATTTCAATAACAAGACTCAAAATTGATTGTTGTTTCTACATCACTTCCGTCTCAATCGCATTGTTTTCAAGTCTGCGACGGAAGTGATGTTGGAACATCAATAATTTATAAATTTCCCCAGAAACAATAAGCACATCAGAAAATCGTTGGTTGGTTGAAACTGAAAATTGTTCCCTGCATTCTTTAACTTCTCATGTCCTTATCTATGAGTGGTTGCCATATATCATGCAAAACATAATGATTAGTTTAGTTATGAAAATGGTAATATAAAATACCATTGTGCCATTTTCTTGGACTCAGTATGATTATCTGTTTAATGTAAATGGAGTCAAGGAGGATGAATTAGTAAATAGAGAACGTAGCCCAATTCACTAACCTAAACTATGGTTTAAAGTTCTGTATATGACTCCTTTCTGGTAACGTTTTGAATTTTTAGATGCGCAGCCAGAGGAAAGGGGGCTAAAGGTCCATATCCCCCCAATTGACAGAAAAAATTTAATAATAATTAAAAAAGTTAATAATAATTGATATGAAAAAAATTGTATGTTTGCATGTTACAGACAGTGATACATCCTCATTATGACATCTCGTGAACGTGATGTTCGGGACGTATCTTATGCGAGTGGGTCACAGAAAAGAAAGAAGAAAATTCAAGAAGAACTGACAAAAAGAAAAGTTGTTGGATGCTGCAGAAGAGCACAGACTTGCTCACGAAACTGTTTCTTGATGTTATCAGTAATACAGTTGATTCAGCTGATACGTCGATCATACAGGAAGACTCCCTCCATTATTCTCAGCCAGCTCTACTTCTTTTGTGTCTCCTCTCAATGTCTCAACCGGACATTTCATCCACAGGGATTTGTCTTTAAAGATCATGCCTCATGGCCAAATGTTATCCAGAGATTCTCTACGTAATGCTTTCATTACAGAAAAACTTCACGTCAAACTCTGAACATTGACTTTAGGAAATCAGCAACGGATTTATGAGATTAGAAGATGTCGTCGTTTTTTAAAGTAATCTATGTTTTATAGGAAGATTGCAAATTCATAAAAGTGAAAAGTATCATGGATGGTATACTCTGAAAGCTCGGAAAAGTGTTTACTGTTCAGCATGCAAGCTATTTCTACCAAAGAAATACCTTCATACAGGGGTTTCAATGACAGGAAAAAAATTCCAAGCGTTTCGAGGAACATGAAAACAGCACCATCACAGGAGCTGCATTTAGCCAGTGCGTCGCTCTCGTGCCACCAGCTACCCCCCAAAAATAGAGATGATATTGGATTCTCATTTGGAAAATCAAACTGAACAAAGAGAGCACTTATTGGTGAAAAGTTCTAGAGTAAAGAGTTGTTGCTGTTGTAACAATCCCTTAGCTCTAAGAGGACTTGTTTCCGTTGCGAGAAAATGAGGTTTTTGGTTCGGAAAATAATGGCAAATTCCTAGGGATTCATAGAAATTGTTAGCACAATTCGATCCATTCTTAGCAAATCATGTGTCACGCCTTGGGATTGCAGGAAGAGGGGCGCGTATTTTTACTTGTAATCTACTATTATGCAATGAATTTATTGAACTGATGACTAAGAAGGTCCTCAATAACATCATAGAGCTGTGAAAAACTGCTCAAATACTTTTGCAATAAGTGTTGATTCATTCCGATATTTCACTTACAGATCAGTTGACATTCAAATTGTTCGCATTGTCGACTCCAGTGGTAAGCCTGTAGAGCGCTTTATAAATTCATTCCTCTTTCAGGCCATTGATGGGAGAAACAAGATGATGTAAGTATGGATACTCTGCCTTGAACATGATCTCTCTATTATGGATTGCGTGGGCCAGAGCTACGACAAATGAAGTAACATGTCGGGTTAAATATATTGGATGAAAGCCCGTATCAAGCAAATCAACCCACTTGCTGAATATGTGCCCTTGCTCTGACACATTCTCTTAATCTTGTGGGGTCATGGCTGCTGAGTGTTGTGTCGCTGCAGTTCATTTTTTGGAATTTTACAAGCACTCTTTAATATTTTCTCTGCTTTCAGCGCATCGGTGGAGTATACTCAAGCCAACCATTCATGGAGATGTCATAAAATCATTAATCAACAACAAGGTGGTGCAGCGCAGCATGATGCAACAATGCTTTGAAAAGACCAAGCTCTTTGAAATCGTTCTCTTGATCCAAATAGCAGAGGATGAAGAACAGTCAGCAACTACAAGAAGCGAAGCAGCCGCTTAGCATCAAAATTGGAGATTTTAATTGCCTTCTCTGTGTGCTTTGGGACTGTATACTGGAACGGTTAAATTTCCACGAACAAGACACTTCAGAAAATTGAAATTGAAATGGCTACTTGTGCTAACCTCTATGCAGGTTTAGTGGAATTGTAAGCTCAATTCGCAATGATGAAGCTTTTGAAATGTTTGAGGAGAAAGCTAAATCTGATGAGTGATAAGTCTACAGTTACCGGGCTGATCATCAGCGGTCAAGGAAGAGGAAACGCAATTTTGAAGAGCCCAAGCAATTAAATTTTGTTGGCTACCAAGGCATGAAATGTAAGACAGGCTACATACTTCGTCCATTCGGGACTCACGGATTACTTGAATTGGTGAAAATAAATAGAAATCTACCAGGAACTCAAAGACAAGTTTGGATTTTGTTCAAAAATTACTTCTATGCCAGATGCCGCATAGGAGTAGCTGGCATTTAAAGTTGCAACAACACCTTCCAGCAGTTGTTCAGGACCCCCCCCCCCCCCTTTGTAGCAAGGAATTTAGTTTCATTTTTCTGGGTATTTGAATCAGATTATAGCTCCACCTGAAAAATGTGCGCCCATCGCTGCTTTGAAACATTTAAGAAATGCAGGTTATCTCAGAAACCTTCCTAATGTTGACATATAGTGTATCGCCTTTACCTAACACTTCCAGCTGTATAACTGTGGAAGGAGAACGTTCATTTTCTGTTTTGGAAGAGTGAAAAAACCAGCTCGTTAAACATTGAGCCAAGACAAATGTTGTAACCTAGCCTTGTTGACCATGAGTCTGGTTCTAACAAGAAATATTGATTTTCAGATATATTGATTGATTTGCCATATGAAATCCAGAAAAAAGTTTATTTAAGAAAGTGCCTGTGCATATAAACAATCTTTGCTATTGCACGGCGCTCGCTTTTATATTGATTTGATAGTCTTATGCATGATGCAATTGATAACAATAATGGTCAGTGATTTATAAAGGGATAATAGTGCTGTAGTGGTTATGCTGAATTATTAGGTACATGATGTCAATACCTTTAATAGGCCTAATCTAGGAATACTATTGCTGTCTTGAGTTTATTCTCTTTAAAAAATGCATATTTTTAACAAGATAGTGATAATGGCTGTTGGTAAATGGTTTGGGTTGTCTTGATTTATTTCACTATTAAATTTTAATCTAATAGCAGAATGATATTTAATTAGATTTAAACAGGCTCACACCGACTCCCCCCAACCCCCAAGCTGGAAGGGGTCACTTCGCTTACCCATAACTCAAAGGGGCCCCGCCAATCTGAATAGATAGGGCCCGGGACTTCTTAATCCGGCCACTGGCTATGTCTAGGGCGAGGTTAGTCTGATTATATGTCATGACAGTTGTGTTGATATTAGAGGCTGTAGCACAGTAAGAGGCCACATTATTTCTGATCTAGGGCAGCTGTAGTGGAGGTGAGGTGGGAGGCATTAGCTAGAAGGCAAGCGAGTTACTGGAAATTAAATACGAGGGTTCTCGGTAGATGAGAAGGCAGTGGCGGGATTTTTTTGTTAGCGCACGCTTGGGGTGGAGCTTGGGAGGAGGCGCGCTCGCGCGCAGATGATGGACATCGTGGTGGGATGGGTGGATAGCACGCTGCAAAGGCTCGGATAAAAGAGATGTGTAGTGAGTTGTACGTGAGGGGAAGAAGAGGATGAATTTTTTTTTTTTTCCCCCCCCCCCCCAACATGCGATTATGGTTTGTTGCTCAAATTATCTGGAGCAGCGCTTACATGTTTGCTACAGTAGGGGTGCTTTGCAGGGAAGGTACCAAGTGGAGGAGATGGAGAATGAGAATGAGAAGTTTGAAGCTGTAAGGGAACAAGTGGGTATAGAGGAGGTGCTATGGGGGGATAGGCTGTTGTCCTGCATCCTGAGGGGTCAACAGCAATGTAGGAAGGCAATGACACTCACGTGGCTAGAGGTGTGTGGGTGGGGGAGGTGCTCAGGTCGACAGAGGGAATGGGTATGTATGCTGACAGGTGGTATGCTCGTTATGGGTGTGGTCGAGGAGTGGATGCATGGCTGCTGGAGGAAGTGAGTGGCTGTGTCGGAAAACCCCTTGGGGGGAGTGATAGAACGGCATTGGGGGGGGACATTGAGGAGGAGGAAATTTGGAGAGCGTTGGCTGGAATGAGCAAGGGAAAGATGCCGGGAGTGAATGGGATTCCTTGTGAATTTTATATGACACATTGGAACTTGTTGCAGGGTTTCTTGGTCAGGCTCCTGAATGAAATGAAGTGGGGGGAGTGGGTAGGTTAGGAGTAGGGCAAGTGATTGGGGTAGTGGTATTAGTCCCAAAGGGGTCACATCAGCATACCCTAAAGGATTATCGTGCATTATCGTTGATGTGCACTGACTACAAGCTTTTTGCAAAGGTGCTCGGTAACTGCCTAAAGTGTGTAGTTGACAGGGTGGTCTCCCCAAGCCAGTTTGGTTTGCCTGGACGATCGATGGTGATGGGTCATGGCATCCTCCGGGATTTTGTAGCTGCATTCAGTGAGGAAGGGGGTTGTTAGCATTGGACTGGAGGGGAGCTTATGACACCGTGGAAAGGGAGGCTTTAGGTCGCATTTTAATGTCTCAGGGTTTCGGGGAGAAAATAGTTGCATGGGTGAATACATTGTACAACCAAGCATGTGTATGTGTGCAAGTTAACGGGCGATTGGGGAAGGCAGGTGGCATTAAGGTGGGGCCTTCGTCAGGGCTGCCCACTCTCACAATTATTATACTTACAATTATTGTTTGTGTGCATGCAAGACCCTTTCTATAGGTTGGTGTAGGCGAGAATACGAGGGGACAGGGGCGAGGATGGGTGGCCATGGCCAAGTCTGGTAGGGTACATGGATGACATGATGCTTTTGGTAGATGTGGGGACACGGTTGGGTGGGCTGGAGGAGGTGGTGCAGGTTTACTGAGGTGCCTTTGGAATAGTGGTGAATGTAGAGAAATCGTTCATTTTAGGGTTGGGGATGTGGGAACGCAGGGTGGAATGGGGATGTCGGGTAGTGACGAACTGTGTGGATGTTTTGAAGATATGTGGTATTGTACATAGGGCGAATTTAGTTAGGGCGAGGGAGGATAATTCTGTTCGTTTGGGGGATC
The DNA here is from genome assembly GCF_026875155.1 of Cherax quadricarinatus. NCBI lineage: Eukaryota > Metazoa > Arthropoda > Malacostraca > Decapoda > Parastacidae > Cherax > Cherax quadricarinatus. The sequence goes on along the minus strand of NC_069418.1, from coordinate 57,592,792 downwards.
ATGTGGTAAAGAGACTGGGAGTACTGAGGCCGAATCACCTCACCACTCTTCAGAAGATGATCGTGATTAACATGTGCTTATTTAGTAAGATTTGGTTTGTTGCACAAGTGTTCCCATTAATGGTGCCAGAAATTCAGCATATCCACAGGAAAGTGGTCAGATTTTTGTGGGGTTCAAAGTGTGAGTGGTTAAAAATGGAGGTGGTCATGTTGCCTGTGCGAAGGGGGCGATGGGTCTTTTGGATTTATGGCAGAAGGTTAAATGTGTTTTCATTAGGTGTGAGGTACTGCAGGGAGGGGATTTTCAGGAGGGACGGTTGGGGAAGGTTCATGAGGAGTTGTGGGGATTGTACGGGGGAACAGACTTGTGTGAGTGCAAGGCGGTCTTGCAGGTGTTGGCATTGGCTTGGGAACGGGGGAAGGTCAGTGTTGGGGGCATTGCACAGGGTGATAGGGGGGCAGGCGGTGCAGCCAGGACAGGAGTTATATCCAACTTACCATTCGGCAAACATCTGGAGAAGGTTTTACAGGTTGAGGTTACAGCCCAGGGTGTGGGAGGTAATGTTCTGTTTTTTGCACAATCTTGTCATCTGGTGCGGTAATGAGGGATCGGAGGTTGGGTGAGGAGGGACGCTGTGGGTTGTGTGAGGGAGAGGAAATGGCTTACCATGGTGTGTATTTTTGTGAGGGGCTGAAGAAAATCAGGGAATATGTGGGCAGAGTGGTGGAGAGGGTGGGGGGAGGGGTGTGTCGGTATTGAGGGTGCTGAGTTTAGATGTTGGGGGGGTGGAAGAGGGTGCAGCACAGGCCCTGGCATATGTGATGGTAGACTACATATACATATCCTGGAGCATGAGGGGGTCGGATGGATGTGAAGTGCGGAAGCGTGTACTGGCGACAGTCTTCCATACACTGTGTTGAAATAGGGATATTTATGGGACTAGGTGGGTGGAATGTTTTTCTGAAGGTTACTGTACCCTCACAGTGAGTGCAATGCTCCATATGTAGGGGTGGGAATTAGATCAGGGGATAGACGTCGGGTTTGCCATCCTGGTGCGAGGGGTTTTTGGGTACGGGGTGTGGTCCGGGAAGGAGGTGATAGGGCATGAGTGTTGCACTTGCATAGTGAGGTGAATCTGTTGGCACTATTGTATTGTCAGTCAACGCTCCAGGGTGAAGTGTATCACTGTCGCATTTGGAGCATGTTCTGGTACGAGTGGTTGTCCTGATTCTGTTCATGGCGTGAGTGGTGGTATATGGTTGTTATGCATGGTGGCTACATGCGCCTGTGTGCGTTAAGGTATGCCGGAATGTTGGACGGTGGCTTCTGCTGCCGGAGGGAAGGTTAGGGGTTTTTGCCTACAAGAAGGAGAAGGTTTCGGGATCTGTGATCCCATGATGTTTGGTCCTAATGTGTCATGGTCGGTTGCGGCCAATTAATGTGTAAGCATCATGCAAGCCAAGTCACTGGCTTAGTGTATAAAGCTTTTATTTTGTACTGTTTTTGTTCTGCAAGTATGTCTTGCATTGTATGTGTAGCAATGGGTGGGGTTTGGAGATGGGGCTCGTGCCATCGGGCAGGGCCATAGGTGAACGACCTAATTTATATTTTACATGCATGTTATAATCACTGGTGTCACTAGTTATTGCCGTCCATACAGATAGCGGGGGGGGGGAGGGGGGGACATAGCATTGTGGCGGCAAATGGCAGAATTTTTGTTCATAAGTAGCACGTTGTTTGTACCAGATGTTTTATTGAGTGGTACACACTAAGGTTATCTTTCAGTGTAGGGGGGGGGGTACTGTTTGTTATTGTCGCCCGGCTGTTACGTAATCAGTGGCGAGGGTAGGTAGTGGTTAGGTTACACTAAATCTCATGTTGGTGATATTATATGTATATATTATAAGCTGTACTGAATTGTTTTAAATAAAAATATAAAAAAAAATAATCAACTTTGTAAGGTGTTAACTGAAGAGAACGCAGCAGCATGTGTGGGTATTTTAACTTGACTCACGAAATCGTAATGACACTACTGCAAACAAACCATACAATCGTGTCATTACGATTTCGTGAGTGATGTTGACGGCTTTGAAGGGACTTGAACTAGAGTTCATCACGGCCACGCTAGCTGGAGATTCGTCTGTAAAAACTTGCATTTGTGTTCACAGTGGTGTAGAAATATACCTAGTTGGATTAATCTTATTGTTGCCAGCTGGCCCAGTGGTTAACGTGACGGTCTGGAGTTTTGAGACTCTCTGATCGCGGGTTCTATCCTGCCCGTGGTATGGTTTGTGTGGATATTTTGTCTGTCATGAGAAACGGGAGTATCTCTTGCGCCTCGGGTTAGTCAAGTAATGCACGCTCACTGGAGGTTAACAGTTGACTAAGGACTTGGTTTATTGGTACCCCGTAAACAAAAAGAACTGTATCATAAACTGTGATATTTATGCTCCGCCACACCACTCAACAAATAAGGAAAGATTTGTCATATTCTAAGATAAGATAAGCGTGTGTATGTAACGATCCGCTCAGATAAGCGCTTATTAGAGGTGGAACAGAAGAGATCGCAGCAGACACCTTACTAGGGAAGGCTGTCCCATTCTCCACAGCTTCTCCTAAGGATTTAAACAAACTTTCGACACTTTGGACATCTAAGCCCGCGGTTCCTCCAATTTGATCTCAGCCACACCCGCTGCTTTTTTGCAATGGTTGTGAATATAATACTTGGAACGGCTTCATCTTAAGAAAAATTGTTTACAAAAATTCAGTTACATTGCTCGTAGAGCCAAGCTGAACCTAGCTTGAGTAGAGAGCGGTTTCGTTTATGTCTTCTATACATAAACGGTGGTCTGGTGGCTAAAGCTCCCGCTTCACACACGGAGGGCCCGGGTTCGATTCCCGGCGGGTGGAAATTCCGACACGTTTCCTTACACCTATTGTCCTGTTCACCTAGCAGCAAATAGGTACCTGGGTGTTAGTCGACTGGTGTGGGTCGCATCCTGGGGGACAAGATTAAGGACCCCAATGGAAATAAGTTAGACAGTCCTCGATGACGCACTGACTTTCTTGGGTTATCCTGGGTGGCTAACCCTCCGGGGTTAAAAATCCGAGCGAAATCTTATCTTATCTTATCTTAAGTCCTAAATTTTTCTCAAACTCCGAAAACGAGCGCTGTCGTCCCTTGTCGCCAGTAAAAGTGGCCAAGAGTTTTTCATCCAGTAAATTGATAAATATTGAAATTATAGCACCAGCTGCAGTAACAGAAGCTGCTCATTTGAGAGCAGGCGACGCTTACATACAATGAACTGATGTGGCTCTACAGTCTCCTCCGAGGAAACAATAGCGGCCTCTGCTTGCACTAATGACAAAACCTTTACCAAAGTTGAGTTTTATAGGTGGGCGCCAATCACTGCTCCTGTTACTTTTTCATTCGTGGGAATAAGCAGTGAAGATGACGAAGAAGACTTTAGATTATTAACAAAGGGAATTAATAATCCAGAATATCCCATGAAAGTCAAGCAATGACGATTATTACTACTGAGGTATTTTTATAGGTCCTTCTCCAGGATGCTACCAACAACTGTAGACTCATACCCAGACTTCTATTTAACAGGGATAATAAGTATTCAGATGTAAAGTTCTGCGTCAATACGTCCAACATCGTACAGGATTCCACCCGCATTCTCTTGGTTACGAGCCGAGAGTACTACCACTGTGCTACGATGAGCTGTCAGCGCCCTTACAATATAACTTACAGTAACAAAACCAACGTAGATACAAATTAGGCATAACTTTCAAAACTTGCTTTATAATTGTCCTGGAGGAACTGAAATGTTGAAAATGCGAGTTGTTTCAGACACAATATTCTAACTTTTAATCATCACAGTCATTGTCAAAACATATTAATTAATTCCAGACGCACGGAAAAAGTAATTTCAAATGAAGAGTGTGTCACTGGGTATCAAAGTTATTTCAAGACATATTTTCTTAACCTGAAGGTCATCGAAATATTAATAAGCTTATCGACCTTGCTAGTCTAATAAACATAACTGTTACGTATCTCTGAACGAAGATCTCTAAGTGTTTGCCAGAAGTTTTCACATTTTCATTATTTTCTTCGTCCAACTTATTTTTCTTTCGCTCATATCTAGAGGAAATTTAACCCGATCGGCTTCAAACTTTTAATGTGTGTGTAACTAGGGCCAGATTCTCGGAACAACTGGCATGTACATCTGCCGTGTGACTAATGTTGTTAAACCCATTCTCATCAACCAGAATGGATCAGATAACTTCCAAAACTCTCAGTGGCGGAGCTTCAGACCTTTATGATAGTAATGACACGATTGTTAACAAACTATACCACGGGTGGGGTTAGAACCCGCGATCAGAGAGTCATAAAACTTCAGACCGACGCGTTAGCCACTGGGCCAGCTGGCTACAATAAGATTCAGTCATCCAACTAGGTATATTTCTACAACATAATAATGCATAGTTACCACTGTGACCACAAATACAAGTTTTTTCTTCCTATGGTGTATAAATATGCACAGATGAATCTTATTGTAGCCAGCTGGCCCAGTGCCTAGCGCGTCCGTCTGGAGTTTATGAATCTCTGATGGCGGGTTCTAACCCCACCCGTGGTATGGTTTTTCCATGAAAGTTTCCTCCTCACTAGGCGACGACGGGAGCGACATTGTTAATGTAACTCTAGATTCACCCATTTTATGTGTTAAAATAATTTGAAATTTTGACCACGCTAATAATTTTAAATTTACTTTTTCTGAAGAGCATCAATATTAAATGAGTGATGCATCTTAGGGCCAGCATAACATCCATTAAATTTCTTACGTGTTTAGGCAGAATTGTCAGCATAATCAAAACTTGGAATCATTGGAATCTGTGTCACAACTGGAAAATGACTCGTGTGATCGGCTACAAACTTTGACCACTGGTGTGGTTTCCTGTGGTTTGTGATGTTATTGAATTGATAAACTTATTAATATTCAATTACTAAAAAATGTTTCTTCTTCTGATCGGCTTCAATATATTAATAATGAAATGTTTTATAAGAAGAAAAATATTCCATAAATATAACCCGGGGAGCTGAAAGTCTGAAATTTTACTGAAATTATTAATCAACTTGGTATCATTAGGTTTATCTTATTTACTGAAGAAGTCTTTTCCGATTACCTGAAGTTTACCTGGAGAGAGTTCCGGGGGTCAACGCCCCCGCGTCCCGGTCTTTCACCAGGTCTCATGGTGGATCAGGGCCTGATCAACAAGGCTGTTACTGCTGGTGGCACGTAATCCAACGTACGAGCCACAACCCAATTGGTCAGGTACTGACTTTAGGTGCTTGTCCAGTGCCAGCTTGAAGACTGCCAGGGGTCTATCGGTAATCCCCCTGATGTATGCTGGGAGGCAGTTGAACAGTCTTGGGCCCCTGTCACTTATTGTGTTGTCTCTTAACGTGCTAGTGACACCCCTGCTTTTCATTGCGAGGATGTTGCATCGTCTGCCAAGTCTTTTGCTTTCGTAGTGAGTGATTTTCATGTGCAAGTTTGGTACTAGTCCCTCTAGGATTTTCCAGGTATCTCTCCCGCCTGCATTCCAGGGAGTACAGGTTCAGGAACTTTAAGCGCTGCAAGTAATTGAGGTGTTTTATCTCCGTTATTCGCGCCGTGAAGGTTCTCTGTACATTTTCTAGGTCAGCAATTTCACCTGCTCTGAAAGGTGCCTAGATAGAACAAGTGACCTGAAGAGTGTCATCATGGGCTTGGCATCCCTAGTTTTGAAGGTTCTCATTATCCATCCTGTCATTTTTCTAGCAGATGCGATTCATAACTCAACTCATACAATGTTATGGTCCTTAAAGGTGAGATCCTCCGATCACTCCCAGATCTTTGACATTAGTTTTTCGCTCTATTATGCGGTTGGAATTTGTTTTATACTCTCATGAAATTTTAATTTCCTCACGTTTTCCATATCGCAGTAATTGGAATTTCTCATCATTGAACTTCATATTGTTTTCTGCAGCCCATTTAAAAATTTGGTTGATGTCCGCCTGGAGCCTTGCGATGTCTTCAGTGGAGGACACTGTCATGCAAATTCGGGTGTCATCTGCAAAGGAAGACACGGTGCTGTGGCTGACATCCTTGTCTATGTCAGATATGAGGATGAGGAACAAGATGGGAGCGAGTACTGTGCCTTGTGGAACAGAGCTTTACACCGTAGCTGCCTCGGACTTTACTCTGTTGACTACTACTCTCTGTGTTCTGTTATTGAGGAAATTATAGATCCATCTACCTACTTTTCCTGTTATTCCTTTATCACACATTTTTGTGTGCTGTTACACCATGGTCACACTTGTCGAAGGCTTTTGCAAAGTCTGTGTATATTACATCTGCATTATGTTTGTCTTCTAGAGCATACAGGACCTTGTCGTAGTGGCCCAGTAGTTGGGACAGAGAGGAGCGATCATTTCTAAACCCATGCTGCACTGGGTCGTGTAACTGATGGGTATCGAGATGGGTGGTGATCTTACTTCTTAGAACCCTTTCAAAGATTTTTATAATATGGGACATTAGCGCTATCGGTCTGTAGTTATTTGCTATTGCTTTACTGCCCCCTTTGTGGAGTGGGGCTATGTCTCTATCCAGGAAAAAAATGTCGCCTCTTATTCCTTGTGTCTTAACTTTCCTCATTAGTCTCTGATGTGGGATTCTATCAACAGCCTTAACGAAGTCCATATACTCGATATTATATTCATTACCATTATCAACCTCCTCGGATACCTTTGTAAAAAAAAAGCTAAAAAAATCGTAAGCAGGAACGCCCTTTTGATGAGATTCATTAATCAATTTATGCCTTTCAAGATGGCTACGAATTTCCTCGGCAGTTATTGATTCCATAAATTTTCCCACTATGGAAGTAAGGCTTATTGTCCTATAGTTCGAAGCGAAGGACCTGTCACCTGCCTTGTAAATAGGTATCACGTTTCCATTTTCCATTTATCTGGCACTATGCCAGTTGAAAGTCAGTGGGCTCCCGTGTCAAGTGTGGTTCCTCCAGGGTAAATCCTGGGTCCAGTGCTGTTTGTAATAGATGTAAATGACATGAAGTTTGGGGATGGACAAAGAAGACCGCAGACGGAGTACAGCCAAGAAGGACTAATGCTGCAAAACTCACTCAACGAGAAGGATCTTGTGGTGAGCATCATACAATCACTTCTCCTGAGGCGTACATCAACCAAGTAACTGCTGCATAAATGGGAGCCTGGCAAACCTATAAATTGCATTTCAACACCTACGGAGTTTTTCAAGACGCTGTACACTGTGTATGTCATACGCATATTGGAGTATGCAGCACGCAGTATGAAACACACCTGGTCAAACACGTCACGAAATTAGAGAAAGTGCAAAGGTTTGAGGCAAGACTAGTCCCGGAGCTAAGGAGCATGCCCTACGAAGAGACGTTAAAATAAATCAACCTGACGACATTGGAAGACAGGAGGGATAGGGAAAACATGATAATGAGAAATCAAATGCTGAGAGGAATTGACAAGGTGGACAGGAATAGAATGTTGCTGAGATGGGACACAGCAACAAAGGGGTCACAGCTGGAAGTTGAAAACTCAGATGAGTCACAGGGATGTTTGAAGTATTTCTTCAGTCATAGAGTCGTCAAGAAGTACAGTGATGTAGTCGAGGTAGGATCCATACAGAGCTTTAAGACGAGAGTGATGTAGTCGAGGGTAGGATCCATACACAGCTTTAAGACGAGGTTCGATAAAGCACATGGAGAAGTGAGAGAGAGAGTGGACCTAGTAGCCACTAACGAAGAGGCGGGGCCAGTAGGCATGACTCGTCCCTGCAACCACAAATAGGTGAATACTCACACACACACGCACAGAGGTGAGTACTCACACAGACACGCACAGAGACAGACAGGTAGTATTAAACTATAGATCATTGTCACTGACATATAAAGTCATGGAGACGATTATCAGAAATGTGGTGTAATACCTACTTGGGAAAGCGCTTATACACAATAACCAGCATGGGTTCAGGAATAGAAAATCCTGTGTCACTAACGTACAGAAGTTCTACGACAAGGTTACAGAAGTAAGACAGGAGAGCGAGGGGTGGGTAGACTGCATTTTTTTTTTTTTTTTGAATGAAAGAAAGCTTTCGACTCAGTTCCACACAAAAGATTAGTGCAAAAGCTAGAGGAGCTGCCAGGAATAACAAGAAAAGCCATGCAATGGATCAAGAAAGTCACTAACACCCACCAAGAAGTCACTAACAGCACCCTAGAAGTTACTAACACTGAACAATACGTTACTAACACTGAACAATACGTTACTAACACTGAACAATACGTTACTAACACTGAACAATAAGTACTAACACTGAACAATACGTTACTAACACCGAGAAGGATTATTATTATTATAATCAAGGGGGAAGCGCTAAACCCGGAGGATTATACAGCGCCTGGGGGGGGATGTGGAAGGCATTCAGGCTTAATTCGGGGAACTGGAGCACAGATCCAATTCCCTAAATCAAGAGCCCCTCACCAACATCAAGGAACCTTCCTTGAGGGGACACCGAGAAGGAAATACGATGGTTGTCTACCATAACTGCTAAACTGGCTGCGGAAACCTGACCATTAAACACACCCAACATGACCATTTAAGTCTCTACCAGTAATGTAAAACAGAAAGGCATTGGAAATCTTTACCAGCTGAATAGAGCCGGTGAAATGGAGCGAGATTCATTTCGTAAATAGTTCTTCAATACTCGTAGCACTCGTTTCTCCTAGTCGACCGTTTTACTGGCAACTTCCACTGCTTATACAAAATCTTTGGAAAAATTAAGCCTGAAATCTAACAATGTATTTTGTGTATCGTTTGCACGAGATTATTTATTATAATCAATGGGGAAGCGGTAAACCCGTAGGATTATACAGCGCCTGTCGGGGGGGATGTGGAAGGTAGGTATTCAGGCTTAATTTGGGGAACTGGAGCACAAATCCAATTCCCTAGATCAAGAGCCCATCACCAGCATCAAGGAACCTTCCTTGAGGGGCGTTTGCACGAGAAATATTGCAGTTTTGTAGGTTATAACTAAGAGGTTGATATTTATTTTATTTATTTAATTATTTATTTATTAACAATTTGAGCACACATACAGAGGTACAAAAAAATACAGATAAGAGCAGTATGCCAAAGCCACTTATACTATGCATAGCATTACGGGCTGGCTTAAAATTAACTTAAGATTAACTAAGCAATGATGAAATCAGTGATAAAACATTAATGTAAACAGATTACTATAAAGCACAAGTGAGTATTACAAAGACATGTCATATGGTTGCATGCATTGTTGTACATTCAGTCGTATGAAGTATTCTGTTAGGTAGTGTATTTAAAAAATAATAAAGTTAGATTCGGTTTTAGGTTTAACATTTATGTGATATAATTGTGAGAAACATTTAAGATATACAATTTATAAGGTTCACTTATTCAGTATTTATTTGGTTTTGGGTGAGTAAGTGATCTTTGAGAAGAGACTTGAATTTTATAAACAGGTAGTGTTTCTTTTATATTTACAGGTAATGAATTCCAGATTTTAGGGCCTTTTATGTGCATTGAGTTTTTGCATAGTGTGAGATGGACACGAGGAACATCAAAGAGTGATCTGTGCCTTGTGTTATGGTCATGTGTTCTGTTGAGGTTGGCAAGGAGATGTTTGAGGGAGGGTTAATATCAGAGTTAAGTGTTCTATGTATGTAATAGGTGCAGTAATAAGTATGGATGTTTTGTATGGTGAGTAGTTTAGTGTATTGAATATTGGTGGAGTGTGCTGCCTGCAGTGAGAATTTGTTATCATTCTAACTGCAGCCTTTTGTTGGGTAATTAGTGGTCTGAGATGGTTAATTGTTGTTGAGCCCCATGCACAAATTCCATAGGTGAGATAGGGGTAAATAAGAGAGTGATAAAGGGCCAGGAGGGCTGACTGTGGAACATAGTACCGTATCTTCGATAGTATGCCTACAGTCTTGGAAATTTTCTTAGAAATTTGTTGTATATGTGTATGAAATTTGAGTCTATTATCAAGGTGGATTCCTAAGAATTTTCCCTCTGTTAGCTTTGTGATAGGTGATCCGTTTATCATTATGCTAAGAGGGACATCTGTAGCTCTGTTACCAAACTGGATGAAGTAGGTTTTGTCAATGTTTAGTGTAAGTTTGTTAGTCCTCATCCAGGTAGATATTTTCTGTAATTCGGTATTTACAGTATTGGCTAGCGTGACTGGGCTCGGGTGAGAGAAGACGTATGTAGTGTCATCTGCAAATAGTGTGGATTTGAGTAATTGCGAAGCATTTGGAAGGTCATTTATGTATAGGAGAAAGAGAAGAGGGCCAAGGACACTTCCCTGTGCGACACCAACTGTAATTGGTTGCGCAGAAGAGTTTGCCCCATTTGCGTACACATATTGGCTTCTGTTACTGAGGTATGACTTGAGGTAGTTGAGGGAGTGCCCTCTTATACCATAGTGTGACAATTTTACGTGGAGCAAGTCATGGTCAACTGTATCAAAAGCTTTACGTAAGTCAATGAAGATCCCCAGTGGGACTTTTTTTTTCTCTATTGCAGTGTATATATGTTCTAGCATGTGTATAATAGCATCATTAGTATTTTTATTAGGCCTGAATCCAAATTGGCAGGGGTTGAGTATGTTCTGGGAGATAAGGTAGGAGTAGATTCGTTTATGAATTAAATTTTCGAAGATTTTTGAGAGAGGGTGTAAACTGGATATTGGCCTATAGTTATTCAACTCTGTTTGGTCTCCTCCTTTGTGGATCGGGGTGACCCTTGCTATTTGAGTACTGTAGGGAAGGTGGAGGATTCAATGGATTTGTTAAAGAGTGTTGCAATGATTGGTGATAGCACTTGTGACACTTTTTTGTATATAAAGGGCGGTAAGGTATTTAAATCTCCTGCCTTGTTTTTTAGTGCGTTGATAATAAGGGAGACTTCGTATGGGTTAGTCGGAGCTAGGAACAGTGTGTTCGGGTAGTTGCCAGTGAGGTAGTCATTTGGTGGGGTATCTGAGCTTGGGATTTTATTGGCAAGGTTTTGTCCTATAGTGGAGAAGAAATCATTGAGTCTGTTTGCTGTTTCTGTTGGTGGGAGTTGGGGTTCATCTGATTTTGCTAATTTTATTTCGCTATTTCGTGGTATCTTTTTTGTTCCCAGAATTTCTGATAGGGTTTTCCAGGTCTTTTTTATATCACCTCGTAAGTTGGATAATCTGTTCTCATAATACAATTTTTTTGCCCTTCTTATCAGGCTGGTTAGGATTGACGAGTAACGTTTTGTTTGGTCTCTGGTTATGTGACCCATTCTGTACTGTTTTTCATATCGGTGTTTTGTATTTATGGATGTGAGAATGCTGGGTGTTAGCCAGGGACTGTTCAGTCTCTTAGCTGTCATCTGTTTAGTTTTTTTTAGGGCAGTGCTTGTTATAGAGGTATTGGGTCTTTTATAGAAAATTATTAATACATTCGTCAATATCTGTATAGATTTCTAGCTCAGTGTGCCAATCAATGTTTGCTACTGCTGTTGTGAAGTTATTAATGGCTGCCTCATTGTGAAGTCTGAAGGTGACTTTAGTAGTGTCTTGGGGTAGTTTACCAAGAGTTGTTATGAGGAAAGTAGGGTAGTGGTCTGTGGTATTATCTGTAATTATGCCTGATTTTATAGGGGATATGGTGTTGGTCCAGATGTGGTCAAGTAGGGAAACACTAGTCTCTGTAACTCTTGTAGGTTTTGTTACTGTTGGTAGCAACATGCAGTTACTCATTGTGTTTGTGAATTCAGTAACGTGTGGGTCCTGGTCTTGCAGGAGATTTATATTGAAGTCACCTGAGAGTAGTACGTGATCTTTGTTCATGCGTGCATCAGTTATCATACTTCCTAGGTTTTGACTAAATTGGCTAATGTTTGATTGTGGAACTCTGTAGATGTTATCAATGTGAGAGGTTTTTGTAGGTATTTGGATTTGAATTTAGCTATTATATATTCCCCATGTTCATCCCTTGTGCAAGTATTAGTGATACATTCTAGTTGGTCTGAGTAGTATATGGCTGTGCCACCCCCTTGTTGGTCTGGCCTACAGTTGTGTATGGCTGTGTAACCAGGAATGGCATAGACATCTGTACTATCAGGCTTTAGCCAGGTTTCAGTTAGTGTAATGATGGACATATTGGCATGTAAGGAATTTAGTAATGCTAGGAGGTCATCATAATGCTTGCATAAAGATCTGATATTGTAGTTAAAGATAGTTATGTTGTTGTTGGCTCTGAGGAGTGCCTTTGATTGTTCTGCAGTGTAGTAATTACAGTAACTGTTTGAATCATTTAAGTCATTAAATAAGAGGTTGGTATCAGGATCAATGCTTGTAATCATAAGATTTGTAGTGAATCTATAGTTAGAATTAAGTATAAAACAAAGTAAATAGTCTTAAGCTAAAAAATAGCGCCTGAATTATTTAACAAATGTAAAATAATGAGCTAAGGTAGTTTTTTTTTTTTTAAGCTAAAATAAAGGAGACAATATAAAAGGGACTAATAACAAATAAAGTGATGATCAAATAGTGGAGCTTGGGAATATGATAGTAGGTAGTACTATAAAGGTAATTTTTTAAAGTTAGAATTATAGTATAAAATTATAATATAAAAGGGACTAATATAGGTTGTGGTGAACAATAAAGTGGTAATCAAATAAATGAGCTTTGGAATATAATGGCAAAATTGTGAACTTATTCTACTTTAGCACCTGAGAATAGCACCTTGATTATTTTAACAATTGTGAATATATAAACTAGGGTAGTTATATAAAGCTAAAATAAAGGAGAAAATATATAAGGGACTAAAATTAAGTAATGGTAAACAAAGTTAAATGGACAGATGGTAGGAATTATAATATAAACTTATAATATAAAAATACAATTTGAAATGGTACTTGCAATTGCACTAGAGTCTGGTATAGGTTGTTGACAAGATCAAGATTATAACTAGATTTAAATTGACAAAATAAAATAAATTAATTAATTAATATAATTTAGGAGTTGACCTTCATCTTCTGTGGAAGTTTAGATATTTAGAAACATTTAACTTCGGCTTAGAGAGTGGATATAAATGAAACTTTAAGTTCTTAAACATCAAAAAACTTATTTATGTGAACAATAAGAGATCAAAAATCATTAGTTTAGAAAGGTTAATAAATGTTATAACTGTTATCATTCATAAATATTCTGGAAACAAGAATTGTTTTCTCAACATGTAACAGTTTCATCTCCAACACACCACCTATCTCAAGCAGCCATCTTGTAAAAATGGTCTTAATATCGATTTTCAACGTAAGACAAGACGTAAGACGAGGTCAGAATATTATGAGATAATTGGTGGTTCTTGGTAGCGGGGAGTAATGATACGGCTTTGGAGGCTTCTTACTTTATTTGCAAAATCTGGGGTACATAGGCAGTGTGCTTAGTGCCCATGGCCCAGGAGAGCCATGCCCAGAGAGGGAGAGAGGAGTAGGCCTTGTTGACTGAGTGAAGGCCGCTGAGAGAGTGAGAGGCAGGTCTGGGCATACTGAAGTGGCATAGGCCTATAGGTGGCAGCATGAGCAAGGCGTGAAATATGAACTCAGCTGGCAGACAGCATAGGCTGTCTATGCAGACAGTACAGGCTGTCTACATCTGCTTGGCCATGCACCACCATGGTCATCCCTGACCATGACTGGCTGTAAAAAAAACTTGGTCTCTCGCAGGAACAGGGCACAGAACACAAAATAAAAACATATATGTGTACATACATGGAGATGGAAAAAAAAAAACTTCTTACAGGGAGGGAAGAAAAAAACAGGTGGGGTGTGCTAAACATCGTGGTCTAAGGCAGAGAGCGTCGAGGGGCATCACTGCACACCTTCCTGTGTCTGGACAGATACTGCAACACAGGAGACATTGCTCCGGCTGAGCTGTGAAGTAATAGGGTACAGTCTCCTCTGGAACAGTGAAGTAGTCATCATCATAGTCACTGCAGGGTTCACTCAACCTGGGGCACAACCTGCTGGTGCCCTCGAGTGAGGCATCATCAGTGCTCGGCAACTGGGCAGGACTTCTTCTGGCAAGCGACTCAGGAGGACATTTCTCGACTGGTACTGTCGCTGGGGCTGTCACTGCCGGCGAGCGTGAAGTGAGTCATGGCAGAGACGATCTGGGAGTCGTACGTACTGCAGTGAGCGGGCTAGCAGTCAAAGTGACATCATCTTTGTGTAGGAGCTTACTAAAGCTTGTGACACAGTGCCTGCCAACAGAGTCTAATTACGGCTTGACGAGTGTCATTCTCTCGGCAGTTGGAGTTACAGCAGAGGTTAGTCTAAGCGTCCCTGACTGGTGTACATGTAACTGCTCTAAAGGTCAGGAGGTGAAGTGAAACAAATCTTGATGGGAATTGCAGCAGGTACGATTCTGCAGGGCATCATGAGCGGTGGGCATAAGATTATTATTATAATCAAAAAGAAGCGCTAAGCCACAAGGGCTATACAGCAGGTGGGCATAAGAGCTTTCTGTACAAGGGGCTCAGAGGCTCATATGATGCCTGGACTGGCTTAATGTCAGCTGTCAATGCATGGGTCACACACGGTGACAAGTAACACAGTGGTCTGGGTGCAGGCCTGTGGTCCACACACAGCTATGCTCAAGCTTGCAGCACTGTATAGCCCTTGTGGCTTAGCGCTTCTTTTTTATTATAATAATAATGTGCTCAAGCTCACACAGGACACACAGAAAACATGCACACGCCCACACTGCACATATGGTACATGGCTTACACTAGCAAATGACGCTTTTCTGTGCAAAAAATCGACACTAAGCTATACACGAACATGTGAGAAGACAGAGAGGAATTAATTAACACATTACATATATCTTCTCGACAACACAACATATTGCTCACTTTGAAACTAACACTGTCGATTAGGCATGATGCCATGAGGTGATGTCATGGGATGACATCGCGAGGTGATGTCAGCAGATGTCGCGAGGTGATGTCAGCAGACGTCTCGAGGTGACGTCCTCGAGTGACATCATGAGGGATGTCATGGGGCGACATCGTGGTGACGTCAGGCAGACATTGTGAAGTTGGGCAGCATTGTGGGTGATGTGAAGTCGGGCAGCATCATGGGTGATGTGAAGTCGGGCAGCATCGTCGATGACGTCGTGAGGTGACGTCAGTGGAGTGATGCAGCAGACCACAGCATGTGGCTTGGGGCATCTGGCTAGGTAACCCACGTGGCTTGTAGATCCACATGGCATCATCCACACCCCACATGGCTTGGTGGTCCACGTAGCTTTGTGTGGCCTTGAGCACTCGGATACACAGCTCCAGCAACGAATTCACATGGAAAACAACAGAAAACACAGCAGAGGGAGTGATGGCATGGTGGTGTAGTGTGGTGGTAAGTGGGTGAGGTGTGAATGAGGTAAGGAACCTGGCCGCTTCCTCTCCCACATACCCACTTGGAGAAACATCCACACTGGATGCTGAAATCACCACAAACTCACCTCTGACTTGCTGAAATAGCCATGCAGAGCTGAACAACAACAGCAGAACCATATGCTGAACTTGTGACTTGAACAGCGTGGGATGCTGTGGCTTGGAGTAACAGGGATGCACGCCACTTACAATTCTCGAAGAAATTCGGTAAATTTCGGCCAAATTCTGCTTGTACCTGTGTCTGGATGCTGAAACATGTAGACACGGCATCAGCATAGCTCAATGAAAGACAAATGCTTCTTGTGTGGGGTGATGAAGTGAAGACGACTTCATCCCTCTTCTTTCCTCTCTCCGGGCAAACACACTTGCTGCGACCACCGCTTCCACCATTTATTATGAGTTAATTGATGGTTCTGGTAGTGGGGAGTAATGATAAGGCTTCAGAGGCTTCTTACTTTATTTGCAAAGTTGTGGGATACACTGGGCATGGCCCTCCCGGGCCATGCCCAGCAAGGGAGAGAGGAGTAGGCCTTGTTGACTGAGTAAAGGCAACTGAGAGAGTGAGAGAAAGGCAGGTCTGGGCATACTGAAGTGGCATAGGCCTATAGGTGGCCTATAGGTGGCCCGGTGGCCTGGTGGCTAAAGCTCCCGCTTCACACACGCAAGGCCCGGGTTCGATTCCCGGCGGGTGGAAACATTTCGACACGTTTCCTTACACCTGTTGTCCTGTTCACCTAGCAGCAAATAGGTACCTGGGTGTTAGTCGACTGGTGTGGGTCGCATCCTGGGGGACAAGATTAAGGACCCCAATGGAAATAAGTTAGACAGTCCTCGATGACGCACTGACTTTCTTGGGTTATCCTGGGTGGCTAACCCCCCGGGGTTAAAAATTCGAACGAAATCTTATCTTAATCTTATCAAGCACGAGCAAGGCACAAAATATGAACTCAGCTGGCAGACAGCATAGGCTGTCTATGCAGACAGTACAGGCTGTCTACAAGGAGCTGAGTCTCGATCCCTGCAACCACAATTAGGTGAGTACTGATTAAACGATCAGACTTCACAGAATATTAGACAGAATTATATTTAAAAACTATAGAAATTATATGATGCAAATTAATGCTATTAGGAAGATGTAAATATAATCCAAGGAAAAAGGGCACACAGATATATGTTAATAACATAATAATATATATTATAATATATAATAACTTTTTCTATAATGATATATAACCTGGAGTTTACCTGGAGAGAGTTCCGGGGGTCAACGCCCCCGCAGCCCGGTCTGTGACCAGGCCTCCTGGTGGATCAGAACCTGATCAACCAGGCTGTTACTGCTGGCTGCACGCAAACCAACGTACGAGCCACAGCCCGACTGGTCAGGAACCGACTTTAGGTGCTTGTCCAGTGCCAGCTTGAAGACTGCCAGAGGTCTGTTGGTAATCCCCCTTATGTATGCTCGGAGGCAGTTGAACAGTCTCGGGCCCCTGACACTTATTATATGGTCTCTTAACGTGCTAGTGACACCCCTGCTTTTCATTGGGGGGATGTTGCATCGTCTGCCAAGTCTTTTGCTTTCTTAGTGAGTGATTTTCGTATGCAAGTTCGGTACTAGTCCCTCTAGGATTTTCCAGGTGTATATAATCATGTATCTCTCCCGCCTGCGTTCCAGGGAATACAGGTTTAGGAACCTCAAGCGCTTCCAGTAATTGAGGTGTTTTATTTCTGTTATGCACGCTGTGAAGGTTCTCTGTACATTTTCTAGGTCAGCAATTTCACCTGCCTTGAAAGGTGCTGTTAGTGTGCAGCAATATTCCAGCCTAGATAGAACAAGTGACCTGAAGAGTGTCATCATGGGCTTGGCCTCCCTAGTTTTGAAGGTTCTCATTATCCATCCTGTCATTTTTCTAGCAGATGCGATTGATACAATGTTATGGTCCTTGAAGGTGAGATCCTCCGACATGATCACTCCCAGGTCTTTGACGTTGATGTTTCGCTCTATTTTGTGGCCAGAATTTGTTTTGTACTCTGATGAAGATTTAATTTCCTCGTGTTTACCATATCTGAGTAATTGAAATTTCTCATCGTTGAACTTCACATTATTTTCTGCAGCCCACTGAAAGATTTGGTTGATGTCCGCCTGGAGCCTTGCAGTGTCTGCAATGGAAGACACTGTCATGCAGATTCGGGTGTCATCTGCAAAGGAAGACACGGTGCTGTGGCTGACATCCTTGTCTATGTCAGATATGAGGATGAGGAACAAGATGGGAGCGAGTACTGTGCCTTGTGGAACAGAGCTTTTCACCGTAGCTGCCTCGGACTTTACTCTGTTGACTACTACTCTCTGTGTTCTGTTAGTAAGAAAATTATAGATCCATCGAACGACTTTTCCTGTTATTCCTTTAGCACGCATTTTGTGCGCTATTACGCCATGGTCACACTTGTCGAAGGCTTTTGCAAAGTCTGTATATATTACATCTGCATTCTTTTTGTCTTCTAGTGCATCTAGGACCTTGTCTTAGTGATCCAATAGTTGAGACAGACAGGAGCGCCCTGTTCTAAACCCATGTTGCCCTGGGTTGTGTAACTGATGGGTTTCTAGATGGGTGGTGATCTTGCTTCTTAGGACCCTTTCAAAGATTTTTATGATATGGGATGTTAGTGCTATCGGTCTGTAGTTCTTTGCTGTTGCTTTTCTGCCCCCTTTGTGGAGTGGGGCTATGTCTGTTGTTTTTACTAACTGTGGGACGACCCCCGTGTCCATGCTCCTTCTCCATAGGATGGAAAAGGCTCGTGATAGGGGCTTCTTGCAGTTCTTGATGAACACGGAGTTCCATGAGTCTGGCCCTGGGGCAGAGTGCATGGGCATGTCATTTATCGCCTGTTCGAAGTCATCTGGCGTCAGGATAACATCAGATAGGCTTGTGTTAACCAAATTCATATTGGGACTTGAGTAGCTGACTCATTTCCTTGCTGTCATCTGTGTAGGACCCATCTTGTTTAAGTAAGGGCCCAATACTGGACGTTGTTCTCGACTTTGATTTGGCATAGGAGAAGAAATACTTTGGGTTTCTTTCGATTTCATTTATGGTTTTTAGTTCTTCCCGCGATTCCTGACTCCTATAAGATTCCTTTAGCTTAAGTTCGATGCTTGCTATTTCTCTGACCAGTGTCTCCCGACGCATTTCAGATATATTGACCTCTTTTAGCTGCTCTGTTATTCTTTTTCTTCGCCTGTAAAGGGAGCGCCTGTCTCTTTCTATTTTACATCTACTCCTCCTTTTTCTTAAAGGAATAAGCCTTGTACATACATCGAGTGCCACCAAGTTAATCTGTTCTAGGCATAAGTTGGGGTCTGTGTTGCTTAGTATATCTTCCCAGCTTATA
The DNA here is from genome assembly GCF_026875155.1 of Cherax quadricarinatus. NCBI lineage: Eukaryota > Metazoa > Arthropoda > Malacostraca > Decapoda > Parastacidae > Cherax > Cherax quadricarinatus. The sequence goes on along the minus strand of NC_069418.1, from coordinate 57,573,838 downwards.
TCGGTTAGGACTTGGTTTACTTGGTCCCCCTTTATGTTTCTGTTATTCGAAGTTGAATTTGGTGAATGCTCCCTCGTGACTAGTCTCATTATGTCGGTCTGGGGCTCCACGCATACATGTCTTTATTCAAAAATTTATTTCGAAAGGCAAATTGATTAACAATTTCAGTCTCATCTTCTCTAATTCTTTATCTAACTCGCAGAAACCCTTGCTCAAAAATTATAAAATTATAATAAACTTCCTTTATATCCAAGTAAAAATTTAATAATTAAGTGTCCCCAAAGAAGCCTAGTTGGTTACATGTTATTTTTTTATTCCAAAAGATTTTCGGTTATAACTTGAGAAGGCCTCTTCCGATTGGCCAATATATCTGCAAAGAGGCTAATATATCTGCAATACGTAGGGAGACACTGGTCAGAGAAATAGCAAACATTGAACTAAAGCTAAAGGAATCTTATAGGAGTCAAGAAACGTGAGAACTAAAAGTCATAAATGAAACCGGAAGAAACCCAAAGTATTTCTTTTCTGATGCCAAATCAGTCTAGAACAACATCCAGTATTGGGCCCCTACTTAAACGAGATGGGTCCTACACAGATGACAGCAAGGAAATGAGTGAACCACTAACCAGACTGAGAGTCGAAGACCTATGTGGAAAATAATGTATTTTCTGGAAAAAATACAGTGTATTTTCATGTAAATTAGTGTAATACATTGTATTAATAAAATTTGCGCCTGCGCAGAGGAGACTCGCCATGTTTGAACTAGTCAACACAAACGTTAGTGAATAATCGGAAGAATTTTCGTGCTCTAGAGGCTAAATTGGACTGACACCTCTCAAATAGGAGCCGAACTTGTTGGATGTGCATTCCTGCATAACTTGAGATATCAGACGACTGGACAAGACAGCTCCAGGAACCTCAGATAAGCTATCTAAATTTTGTTATAATTCTGGCCAGCATTATTTTCATACATTTGGTTAGAATGAGGTTTTTGAGTATGATACACATTAATCTCCAGTCAAATTGGTGAGTGATATTAAGATATATTCTCCTTCTGTTATATAAATGTGTATAAGTATCATTAATTTTAAGATACAGTCCACCAATTTTTATATTTACCAGAATTCCTGGTGGGTATGTACATTTTATTTGTAATTATAGGTCTAGAGCAATAATAATTATCTGTGTTACCATTTACTGGTATGTACCTTATGAATTACATCCTTTGTATAAAGGCAAAGGGGATAAAAGAGAGTGCAAAAATTATAGGGGGATAAGTCTGTTGAGTGTACCTGGTAAAGTGTATGGTAGAGTTATAATTGAAAGAATTAAGAGTAAGACGGAGAATAGGATAGCAGATGAACAAGGAGGCTTTAGGAAAGGTAGGGGGTGTGTGGACCAGGTGTTTACAGTGAAACATATAAGTGAACAGTATTTAGATAAGGCTAAAGAGGTCTTTGTGGCATTTATGGATTTGGAAAAGGCGTATGACAGGGTGGATAGGGGGGCAATGTGGCAGATGTTGCAAGTGTATGGTGTAGGAGGTAGGTTACTGAAAGCAGTGAAGAGTTTTTTACGAGGATAGTGAGGCTCAAGTTAGAGTATGTAGGAAAGAGGGAAATTTTTTCCCAGTAAAAGTAGGCCTTAGACAAGGATGTGTGATGTCACCGTGGTTGTTTAATATATTTATAGATGGGGTTTGTAAGAGAAGTAAATGCGAGGGTCTTGGCAAGAGGCGTGGAGTTAAAAGATAAAGAATCACACACAAAGTGGGAGTTGTCACAGCTGCTCTTTGCTGATGACACTGTGCTCTTGGGAGATTCTGAAGAGAAGCTGCAGAGATTGGGGATGAATTTGGTAGGGTGTGCAAAAGAAGAAAATTAAAGGTAATACAGGAAAGAGTAAGGTTATGAGGATAACAAAAAGATTAGGTGATGAAAGATTGAATATCAGATTGGAGGGAGAGAGTATGGAGGAGGTGAATGTATTCAGATATTTGGGAGTGGACGTGTCAGCGGATGGGTCTATGAAAGATGAGGTGAATCATAGAATTGATGAGGGAAAAAGAGTGAGTGGTGCACTTAGGAGTCTGTGGAGACAAAGAACTTTGTCCTTGGAGGCAAAGAGGGGAATGTATGAGAGTATAGTTTTACCAACGCTCTTATATGGGTGTGAAGCGTGGGTGATGAATGTTGCAGCGAGGAGAAGGCTGGAGGCAGTGGAGATGTCATGTCTGAGGGCAATGTGTGGTGTGAATATAATGCAGAGAATTCGTAGTTTGGAAGTTAGGAGGAGGTGCGGGATTACCAAAACTGTTGTCCAGAGGGCTGAGGAAGGTTGTTGAGGTGGTTCGGACATGTAGAGAGAATGGAGCGAAACAGAATGACTTCAAGAGTGTATCAGTCTGTAGTGGAAGGAAGGCGGGGTAGGGGTCGGCCTAGGAAGGGTTGGAGGGAGGGGTAAAGGAGGTTTTGTGTGCGAGGGGCTTGGACTTCCAGCAGGCATGCGTGAGCGTGTTTGATAGGAGTGAATGGAGACAAATGGTTTTTAATACTTGACGTGCTGTTGGAGTGTGAGCAAAGTAACATTTATGAAGGGATTCAGGGAAACCGGCAGGCCGGACTTGAGTCCTGGAGATGGGAAGTACAGTGCCTGCACTCTGAAGGAGGGGTGTTAATGTTGCAGTTTAAAAACTGTAGTGTAAAGCACCCTTCTGGCAAGACAGTGATGGAGTGAATGATGGTGAAAGTTTTTCTTTTTCGGGCCACCCTGCCTTGGTGGGAATCGGCCAGTGTGATAATAATAAAAAAAAAAAATGCAATTTTCCACAACATAAATGAATATTTTTATGAGTCACAGAATTTGGTAGATACACACCTATCTGATATTATTCTGGCGCCAAATGACTTCGAAAAGGCGCTAAATAGCATGCCAATGTACTCTGCCCCAGGCCCAGACTCATGGAACTCCTTGTTCATCAAGAACTGCAAAAAGCCCCTATCACGCACTTTTAATACCCTATGGAGAGGGAGCATGGACACGGGGGTCGTCCCACAGTTACTAAAAACAGACATAGCCCCACTCCACAAAGGGGGCAGTAAAGCAATAGCAAAGAACTACAGACCGATAGCACTAACGTCCCATATCATAAAAATCTTTGAAAGGGTTCTAAGAAGCAAGATCACCACTCATCTAGATACCCATCAGTTACACAACCCAGGGCAGCATGGGTTTAAAGCAGGTTGCTCCTATCTGTTCCAAATATTGGACCACTACGACAAGGTCCTGGATGCTCTAGAAGACAAACAGAATGTAATATACACAGACTTTGCAAAAGCCATCGACAAGTGTGACCATGGTGATAAAGGAATAACAGGAAAAGTTGGTAGATGGATCTATAATTTCCTAACAAACAGAACACAAAAAGCAGTAGTCAACAAAGTAAAGTCTGAGGAGGCTAGGGTGAAAAGCTCTGTTCCACAATCACAGTGCTCACCCCCATCTTGTTCCTCATCCTCATATCGGACATAGACAGGGATATAAGCCACAGCGCAGTGTTTTCCATTGCATATGACACCCGAATTTGCATGACAGTGTCCTTCATTGAAGACACTGAAAGACTCCAGGCGGACATCAACTAAGTCTTTAAATGGGCTGCAGAAAACAATATGAAGTTCAATGATGAGAAATTTCAATTACTCTGATATGGAAAGCATGAGGAAATTTAAATCTCATCAGAGTATAAAATCAAATTCCAACCACACAATAAAGTGAAAAACTAGTGTCAAAGACCTGGAGTTGATCAGAGGATCTCACCTTCAAGGATCATGACATTGTATCAGTCGCATCTGCTAGAAAAATGACAGAATGGATAATGAGAACCTTCAAAACCAGGGATGTCAAGCCCATGATGACACTCTTCAGGTCGCTTGTTCTAAGGCTGGAATATTGCTGCACACTAACAGCACCTTTCAATGCAGGTGAAATTGCTGACCTAGAAAATGTACATAATTATTAAAATCATGGGATTATACAATGCCGGGGTGGGGGGGATGGGAGGTATTCAGGCCCAATTCAGGGAACTGGAACATAGATCCAATTCCCTAGATTAAGAGCCCCTGCTTTGAGGGGTAGAAAATGTACAGAGAACCTTCATGGCACACATAACTGCAATAAACCACCTCATTTACTGGGAACACTTGAAGTTCCTTAACCTGTACTCCCTAGAACGCAGGAGGGAGAGATACATGATTATATACACCTGGAAAATCCTAGCGGAACTAGTACCAAACTTGCATACATAAATCACTCCCTACGAAAGTAAAAGACTCGGCAGACGGTGCAACATCCCCCAAATGAAAAGCGTGGGTGCCGCTAGCACGATGAGAGACACCACAATAAGTGTCAGGGGCCGAAGACTGTTTAATTATTATCTCCCAGCATACATCAGGGGGATTACCAATAGCCTCTTGGCTGTCTTCAAGCAGGCACTGGACAGGCACCTAAAGTCGGTACCTGACCAGCCGGATTGTGGTTCGTTCATTGGATTACATGCTGCCAGCAGTAATAGCCTGGTTGATCAGGCCCTGATTTACCATGAGGCCTGGTCACAGACCGGGCCGCAGGGGTATTGACCCCCAGAATTCTCTCCAGGTATACTCCAGGTAAACTTTCCAGTACTGCTGAACTATTGATATAAAAACACTTGTGCAAGTATTGCCAGGTGCTGAAGGCCTCTGGTCAATGTTATATTAACCATACTCAGATTTTGTTTCAGTGGGATAACTTAAGTAATGCTCTTCTTATTGGTTTCAAATTTTCTACACTGGTGCATCTAAGAAAATATATTGCTAATGTATTTTGACTGTGTAGGTGCCAACTTGGCAAAGTTATTTTGAAAATGCCTCATCTAAAGAGCTTCAATCTTTAATCAGTGTTGCACCTTATTGATACGATGGAACCCAGTTAGTTTAGATTTTGTAGCTGCAAAATTATGAATATCCTAACATATACTATGATATGGCCTTTGATGCACTAGAAGACAAACATAATGCATATGTAATATACATAGACTTTACAAAAGCTTTGACAAGTGCAATCATGGTGTAATAGTGCACAAAATGAGTGGGCAGATGGAGCTTCAACTTTCTAATCAATCGAACACAAAGATTAGTGGTAAACAGAGTTAAATCGGAAGCTGCCATAGTGAAAAGCTCTGTTCCACAAGGCAAAGTACTCGCCCCCATACTGTTCCTCATCCTCATATCAGACAGAGACAGAGATGTAATCCACAGCACCGTGTCATCCTTTGCAGACGATACTAGGATCTGCATGAGACTGTCATCCACTGAGGACACTGTTAACCTCCAAAAAGATAGAAACCAAGTTTTCCGATGGGCAAGGGAAAACAATATCATGTTCAATAAATACAAATCTCCAGCTACTCTGTTATGGAAAACTGGAGGAGATAATAATTAGAAGTGAGTATACTACAAACTCTAATTATACAATTGAGTGGAAAAGTAATGTAAAGGACCTGGGAGTGGTAATGTCTGAGGATCTCACTTTCAAGGATCACATCAATGCCACTATCACAACTGCAAAAAAAAAAAAAATGATAGGATAAATAATGAGAACATTCAGAACAAGAGATGCCAAACTAATGATGATCCTTTTAAATCACTTGTTCTCTCTAGGCTGGAATACTGCTATACATTAACATCTCCATTCATAGCAGGTGAAACTGCAGATCTAGAGTGCACATAGAACCTTTACTGTACATCTAAGTTCTGTCAAACACCTTAACTACCGGAAGCACTTTCAATCACTTGACTTGTACTCGGTGGAATGCAGGCGAGAGAGAGATATCATAATCTACACTTGGAATATCCTAGATGGAATAGTCCCTAATCTGCACACAGAAATCATTTCCAACAAAAGTAAAAGACTGGAAAGGCAGTGCGAAATACCCCAATTGAAAAGTAGGGGCACCATTGGTACATTAAGAGAAAACACAATGAGTGTCTGGGGCCCAAGGCTGCTCAACAGCTTCCCACCAAGCATAAAGGGAATTACCAATACGCCCCTGGCTACCTTGAAGAGGGAGCTGGACAAATACTTAAAATCGGTGATGGATCAGCTGGGCTGTGGTTCCTACATTGGAATACATGCGGCCAGCAGTAACAGCCTGGTTGATCAGGCACTGATCCACCGGGAGGCCTGATCGTGGACCGAGCCGCGGGGACGTTGATCCTCGGAATACCAGACAGGTAATAAACTTAAAATTGCTTAACTCTGAAGAAGACCTGAAGAATACCTAACCATACCACGGGTGGAGTTTGAACCTGCGGTCAGACAGTCTGGAGTTTTGAGACTTCTGAGACCCCACCCATGGTACAGTTTGTTTGCAATCGTGTCATTACGTGAGTCCTGAAGAATACCTCTTGTGATCGGTTTCAAACATTCATTGATGGTGAGCTTAGCTGAATTTTTGCTTTGACTTTGGGTTGTGAAAGGTTTATTGTCAAGTTAGTTTCCATGTGTAATGGAAGAATGTTTTTTCTGATTGGCTTCAACCCAAATGCTAGAGTTTCTTAAAGAAATTTTTAGACTGGTTTTGAGCTGCATAGGTGCCAACTTGCCAATTTTATTAAAGATTAGATTTTGCCACAGAAGTGGCTAGTTTATTGTGCACCCCATATCCATCTTGTGGACAGCAGCACCAGAGCATATGGACACACAAAAGGCCTAGGAACTAGGCCCCAAAAGGTGTACATATGGATTTATATCAACATATTACCTGGAGAGAGTTTCGGGGGTCAACGCCCCTGCGGCCCGGTCTGTGACCAGGCCTCCTGGTGGATCAGCCCCTGATCAACCAGGCTGTTGCTGCTGGCTGCACGCAAACCAACGTACGAGCCACAGCCCGGCTGATCAGGAACTGACTTTAGGTGCTTGTCCAGTGCCAGCTTGAAGACTGCCAGGGGTCTGTTGGTAATCCCCCTTATGTGTGGTGGGAGGCAGTTGAACAGTCTCGGGCCCCTGACACTTATTGTATGGTCTCTTAACGTGCTAGTGACACCCCTGCTTTTCATTGGGGGGATGGTGCATCATCTGCCAAGTCTTTTGCTTTCATAGTGAGTGATTTTCGTGTGCAAGTTCGGTACTAGTCCCTCTAGGATTTTCCAGGTGTATATAATCATGTATCTCTCCCGCCTGCGTTCCAGGGAGTACAGGTCTATGTCGGATATGAGGATGAGGAACAAGATGGGAGCTAGTACTGTGCCTTGTGGAACAGAGCTTTTCACCGTAGCTGCCTCGGACTTTACTCTGTTGACGACTACTCTCTGTGTTCTGTTAGTGAGGAAATTATAGATCCATCGACCGACTTTTCCTGTTATTCCTTTAGCACGCATTTTGTGCGCTATTACGCCATGGTCACACTTGTCGAAGGCTTTTGCAAAGTCTGTATATATTACATCTGCATTCTTTTTGTCTTCTAGTGCATTTAGGACCTTGTCGTAGTGATCCAATAGTTGAGACAGACAGGAGCGACCTGTTCTAAACCCATGTTGTCCTGGGTTGTGTAACTGATGGGTTTCCACAGTTCACTTATCTGTTACAAGCAAATTTAGGAAATTTGCTTAGTTTATCTGGTATCTTATTTTCATTAATTAAAATAATTCGTGAAAACTGGAAAATGGGTTCCATGCAATAATTTGTACATAAATGCTTCTTCCCATCACTTTAGTCTTCAATGTTGATATATTTTGTACATGCTATTTAAATTTTACTTCAACCACTCAGCTATTGTTATGGAGCTCATGGCAGGTATGCAAATTACATTTACATAAAATGAAAATATTTTCTTATGAAATGTTAATGCTTTTGTTTACTTCGTTGTTTATTCACCCATAACTGAATCTCCATCAAAGACAGCACAATTAAACTTTGCCACAGGTTTCAATATACCAAGAATACATTTTAGGCAATACCTCATTCCAAAATTTTACATACTGTAAACGTGTCCCATGAGAGGGGCATTTATTTGCTCTGTCATTGACACATCCTATTAAAGGTCTTTTTAAAATGATTTTAAAAACAAACAGCTTTAAAAATATTAATTTTGGGGAGGAAGCTTTATCTGGAGTATTTTTAGCGCATAATATTCTTAGATGGTAAAATTAAGAAAAATACCCTTTCTACTGATAAGGTGGGTAGGTAGGATGCAAGGGTTCCAAACCCACATAATGATAACATGGATACAGGTGACATGAGTTCCCTACAACTGCCTCCTGTTAAGTTGGATACAGGTGTCATGTATCACCCACAACTGCCTCTTAATTAAGGTGGAACGTGGGCATGAGACCCTTACACTCACCTACCTGGAGTATACCTGGAGAGTTCTGGGGGTCAACGCCCCCATGGCCTGGTCTCTGACTAGGCCTCATGGTGGATCAGAGCCTGATCAACAAGGCTGTTACTGCTAGCCGCACATAATCCAATTTACGAGCTACAACCCGGTTGGTCAGGTTCTGAATTTAGGTGCCTGTCCATTGCCTCCTTGAAGACAGCCAGGGGTCTATTGGTAATCCCCCTGATGTATGCTGGGAGTGCATACAGAATAGTATTACTGGGGGTAACTGTAGAAAATTATTTCTTTCGTATGCCTTCACTCAGAGTGTCATTCCTTCTAAAAACAGTCTGTTACAAGAGAATGGGAGCGTTGCTCTTTATTTGTTCTACTGTACCAATGTGGAGACAATGTGAAGTGTTTGCATTATGGTATAAGATTCACAATCATGGAAATGATTGTGTATCAGCCATAACCAGATGCGTTCATCTGCTTGTATACAGACTCCATGTCTCTGTCCTCTCTCATTTATTCATTTTACCTCGCTTACTCACCAATCACCCTATAGTAAGACTACAAATATCTTATGGTAAGTAATGAACATATATATATATGCATTCTATCACTCTAGGGTACTTTAAATGTATATTACGTGTGGGTGAGGTAGCCATACCTACCATACCTGACTACCATACCTACCCGGTGGCCTGGTGGCTAAAGCTCCTGCTTCACACACGGAGGGCCCAGGTTCGATTCCCGGCGGGTGGAAACATTTCGACACGTTTTCCTTACACCTATTGTCCTGTTCACCTAGCAGCAAATAGGTACCTGGGTGTTAGTCGACTGGTGTGGGTTGCATCCTGGGGGACAAGATTAAGGACCCCAATGGAAATAAGTTAGACAGTCCTCGATGACGCACTGACTTTCTTGGGTTATCCTGGGTGGCTAACCCTCCGGGGTTAAAAATTCGAACGAAATCTTATCTTATCTTATCTTATCTCACACCTGACCTCTTAAAATAATTACTACTCACCTCTCACCCTACATTAAGACTACAAATATTTTAAGGTAAGTAATGACTGTACAGTGCGTGTGTTTTACTTTTTATTGTTTTTAATGCCTTTTTCTATTGCTAACTATATACTGCTATGAAAAAAAGCCCCCCCAAAATTCCGCAAATTTGTGGGGATTTCCACGAACAATTATTAGTTAGGTTCCAAGGAAAAATTGTGACTTCCTGAAGCCGTGAATTCTAAACAGTGAATTCTATGTTCTTTTATATGTTATTACTTGTTTAAATTTTGTGCTATAAGTCAAACCTTACTGTTTAAATTTGTTTAATACCATATTTACTATCTGTCCATTTTATATTTTTTGTATTATTATTTGTTTAGTCTCTGTATAATCTTTTAGAATAGTTCTTTGCATACCAGTACTTTGTACAGCCTTTTATAAATTTTCCTATTACCTTCGGTGCAATACTGAATCCTAAAAGTGTGCAATATTGCTTTAATACTTGTCAGTCATTATATCAACCTTATTAATAGTAATAGTATCTTTTCTGTTAGCTATACATCCTTAATCCTGCATTAGTCATACGAGTGCAAACATTAAATTAAATTAAATTAAATTAAATTAAATTAAATTCTTTATTCTTTGCCTTTGCTCCAGATTCTCCACCACCATGATGCTGTAAACATTAACTCCAAGACTGAGGGACCAATTACTTCACCTTTTGTATATAGTTCTACTGTCTCTTAATTATGTCCTAGAATCTGAATTGATAAAGCCATTGGATGGCAAAACGTCAACAATAAAGATATCCAAATGTTGCACGTGTCATAACTTACATATTGTCAGTATTTTAAACCTTTCTTGCACAACTTGTCAGACACTGCAACATCATGGAATCTTGGTTCAGAGGACATCTACAAGACCTTCTTCACGGCTACTACAACTAACCCATCCCTTTGGGTAGGACCTACTTCCACTGGGGAATTCCGCCTACCAGTGACTATGCCCTTGTCTGCTACATGTCCTTATCCACTGACGCCTATATAACCACCAGTCTCCTTGCCTTTGCTCCAGATTCTCCACCACCACGATGCTGTAAACATTAACTCCAAGGCTGAGAGACTGATTACCTCAACTTTTGTATATAGTTCTACTGTCTTCTAATTATGTCCTAGAATCTGTATTGATAACGCCACTGGATGGCGAAACGTCTACAATAAAGATATCCAGATGTTGCACATGTGTCTTAACTTACATACTGTTGGTATTTTATACCTTTCTTGCACAATAAGGGATGGTCCTGATATTAACCTCTTATTAAATGACATATATGATCCTAACAATAAATGCCTTTATTACACTGCCAGTCAGGCTAAGACACTACTCAGTGCCAACAATAACATAACAGTATTCAATTATAATGTCAGATAATTAAGCAAACACTATGATGACCTCCAAGCACTACTCAATTCTCTAAATGTCAGTATGTCTATCATTACTCTCACTGAAACATGGCTAAAACATGATGTTACAAACATCTATGCCATCCCTAGCTACACGGCCTTACACAATTGTAGGCCAGACCAATTAGGAAGTGGCACAGCTATATACTACTCTGATGAACTTGAATGTATAAATTCTACTTGCACAAGGGATGAATATGGTGAATACATATTTTCTAAATTTAAATCCAAAGACCTTAAAAAACCTTTAACAGTTGGAGCAATCTAAAGAGTACTCATTAGTGAAAGACTAAGAAACATGATAACTGATGCAGAGATGAATAACCACCACCTGATACTTACAGGGGACTTCAACATAACTTCATCCATGATTATGACCCACATGTAACTGAATTCACAAACAATGTGAGCAGCTGCTTGCTTCTGCCAACTATATGAAAACCTACAAGAATCTCCGAGACAAATGCCTCTTTACTTGATCATATCTGGACAAACACTATATCCCCATTAAAAGCAGGCATAATCACAGATAACACCACTGACCACTATCCCACCTTTCTCATAACCAACTTATGTAAATTCTCAAGACACAACTAAAATCACCTTCCAACTACATGACGAGTCATCTGTAAATAACTTTATTTCAGCATTAAGTAACATCAACTGGCAGAATGAGCTAGCAGTCAACCTCAATACTGATGACTGTGTTAATATTTTTTTATAAACAACCCAAAATCTCTATAACATGCATTGCCCAATAAAAACTAAGAAGATCATAGCAAAGAGACTAAACAGCCCCTGGCTTACAAACAGCATCCTTAAATGACTCACGAAATCGTAATGACACGATTGCAAACAAACCATACCACGGGCGGGATTTGAACCCGCGGTATGGTATGGTTTGTTTGCAATTGTGTCATTACGATTTCGTGAGTCATGTTAACGGCTTTGAGGGGACTTGAGCTAGAGTTCGTCACGGCCACGCTAGCTGGAGATTCGTCTGTAAAAACTTGCATTTGTGGACACAGTGGTGCCTATGCTAACCTTCCTATGGTGTAGAAATATACCTAGTTGGATGAATCTTATTGTGACTAGCTGGCCCAGTGGCTAACGCGACGGTCTGGTGTTTTGAGACTCTCTGACCGTGGGCTCAAATTCCGCTCGTGGTATGGTTTTTTAGCATCCTTAAATCTATTGATAAAAATCATCTATATAAAAAACAGTACAGAATGGGTCTAATAACAAAAGATCTGGCAAAACATTACTCGTCAATACTAATTTAATAAGGTCAAAAAACTATTACTAAATCAGATTTCATGACATAAAAGGTGATATGAAAAAGACCTGGAAAACCTGAAATTCTAGGATATAAAAAGCTGTCTCACAACAGAGTGATTAACTTAATGAAACCAGAAGAATCTCTCCTCTAGCCAACAGACTGCCAATAAACTTAATGTCTTTTTGTCGACCGTAGGAACAAAGCTAGCAACTAAAATCCCAAACTCAAATTCTACTGAAATCTCGCTCATCATCAAAACACTAAAGAACAAGATAGGACACCTAAATAACTTACCGCCACTCATGTAAAAAAAAAAAAGCTTCTCATGTGTTGTCACCAATTATTGCAACTCTCTTTAACAGATCCACTGAACCTTCCACCTTCTCATCCATACTTAAGACAGCAAGGGTCACACCAATCCTCAAAGGAGGTGATCCAATGGAACTGAACAACTATAGGCCTATATCAAATTTGCCCTTACTATCTAAAATCTTTGAAATATTAATTCACAAACAAGTCGACTCCTACTTAGTATCCCACAATGTGCATAACCCGTCAGTTTGGATTTAGGCTGAGAAAAAAGTACTAACAATGCAATTATGCATACTTGGACTACTAACAAACTTACTCTCAATAGAGACAAAACCTACTTCATGCTATTTGGAAACAGCTTCATATGTACAGTTAAACATACTGACAAATGGTTCACCCATTTCAAGACACACAGAGAGCAAATTTCTATGTCTTCACCTTGACTGCAGTCTCAAATTCCAGACCTACATACAGCAAATATCCAAGAAAGTCTCCAAAACAGTAGGCATCCTATGAAAAATACGGTACTATGTACCCCAAATGGCTCTTCTTGCTCTTTACCACTCTCGTTTACCCTTACCTCACCTGTGGTATTTGCGTATGGAGCTCAACCCCAGCAAATCACTTTAAACCTTTAATAATGCAACAAAAAGCTACAGTGCAAATGATTACTAACTCCTGCACTAGACAGCATATTCTGCCGCTTTTCAAGAGTCTTAACTTGCTTAATATACAAAACATCCACACTTATTATTGTGCCTACTACATACACAGAACACTATACTCAAATATAAATCCTCCTCTTGAACTCTTCCTCAATAACTATAACAGAACACACAGCCACAATACAAGGAACAAATCACTCTTCTCTATCCCTTGTGTCCATCTCTCCCTATTCAAAAATACTATACATGTAAAGAGCCCGAAGATCTGGAATTCACTGCTTGAACACACTAAAGGACCCCTGCCTGCAGATCAATTTAAGGCCCTACTTAGAAATCACCTCATCACCCAAAATTAACCAGACAAACACTTTACTTAATACCTACCAGTTACTCCAAAGCTACTCAAAAAAACTTATAAATAATTTAAGACTGTTCATCTATTTGACAATTTACTTCAAACTTAAAATTATTTCAATTTCATTATTGTATACTGCTGATGACTGCTCAACCATGTCCTCATTACTTCAAACTTATAAGTGTTTCAATCTCATTGTTTTAAAATGTACTAAATTGCAATTCTTCATATTGTAAATTGTTTTAACATGTTCTAAATTGTAATACTATACTTTTATAAACTATATCAAAATTGTAATTATTTTATATTGAACTGCTCTACTAGACTTATTACAGCCATAGAGCATTACCTAATTCCCTTGTACTCATTGTAACTCATCTAATGACCATATGAACTGTTATTGCCTTATTAGTCTTAAGTTAATTTTAAGTTTGCCTGAAATGCTCTGCATACAATGGGGCTTTTGGCATGTACACCCAACTATTATATTCCTTTGTACAACCATGTGTCATGTCAAAATAAATTCTTCTTCTTACTATTATTATTATTAACTTAATATATATTAGTGTAAACTTGTTATCTTGTATTTATAAGTGGAAAAAATGGCATTCCGGTGGTAGCCTGGAACATGTTATATAAGTAGGCCCCACTATTGTAATGTCTTGTAATAATGGTGCACATCAGTACAATTTACCCTTTCATATGGCTTCAGATGTGTTTAATAAATTTTGCTTTTGTAAGAACTCTCTAGAAATTGAAAAACTGATGAACTCTCCGTTACTATTTTTTGTACTAAATCTGAATTCTATCTATGTTGTATTATAATAGATTTAACTGAAAATTGTTTTAGACACTGAACATCATTATGGTTTTTCTCTGTTATGAATTTTCAAGTGCTTTATTAAACCATCTTTAACTGCAAATGCTTTTAGACACTCTGAACACTGATAAGGTTTTTCTCCAGAATGAATTCTGATGTGTTTTGCTAGACTAGATCTGGCAGCAAATACTTTTAGACACTCAGAACACTGATAAGGTTTCTCTCCGGTATGAATCCTGGTGTGTTTTAATAAAGTAGATTTTTCTGCAAAGTCTTTTAGACACTCTGAACATTTATATGGTTTTTCTTTAGTATGAACTCTCATATGTCTTACCAAATTGAACTTAACAGGAAAGTCTTTCGAACATATTGCACACTGGTATGTTTTCCCTCCAGTGTGACTTTTCTTGTGTGTTACCAAATGAGGATGTTGGGAAAATTCTTTTAGACAATGTGGACACTGATATGGCTTCTCTCCAGTATGAGTTCTCAAGTGGGCTTCTAAAAGTGCTTTTCTGTTAAAGTGTTTGAAGCACTCTGAGCATTTATATGGTTTCTCTCCAGAATGAATTTTGATGTGCTGTTTTAAATTAGTTTTTAAAGGAAATCTTTTCAGACACTCTGAACACTGATACGGTTTCTCTCCGGTATGACTTCTCATGTGTTGTATTAAATTAAGTTTTTTGGAAAAGCCTTTAAGACACACAGAGCAACAATGTGGTGTCTCCCCAGCATGAGACTTCAGGTGCATTATTAAAGTAATCTTACAGGAAAAGCCTTGTAGACATACTGAACAATGATAAGTATTTTTACTCTTATTAATTCCCAAATGCGATACTTGCTGAGTTTTTTGTGAAATGTCTTTCAGACACTCTGAAAACTGATACAGTTTGTCTTTTGACAGAACTGTGTGTGCTGACTGAACCTGCTGTTTTTTAAGCTTTTCAGACATAATGAACACTGACTTAATAATCTTCCATATAAACTATGAAGTACTTAACCAGAATACATTTTTCTGAATATTTATTACCATTGAAAACTATGACCCATAAGATTCATACAGTACTTAGGTAATGTGTGGAGTGATGTTAGGAATAAGAGGATAGTTCTAATGTAAATACAGGTCATTTAGTGCACACAGAGATCACTTAGTATACAAAAAGGTCACTTAGTGCACATAAGAGGTCACTTAGTGAATAGAGGTCACTTAGTGCACATACAGGTCACTTAGTCCATATACAGGTCATTTAAATTTAAATTTTGCATAACCATGAGCAATAAATTTAATAATGAATCAACTTCTCATCAAACCATTACATATGATTAAAGTACTGTACTAGTATTTCTCTAGTTAAACAGAATATATAGATTTATAATATTAATTCAAAACTGGAGCATCAATATTACCAGACACAGTGTAGTACAATGATTCTAAAAGGTAGGAACAATAAGAGAAGAAATTACGAGCATATAAAATTATTGTATAAAAGAGTTGTAAGGCGATACAGGAAAGTGACAGTGAGACAGAACAGATTACAGCAGCGAGGTGGTAGAATAAGTCAGATGGAAAATTATTTATGTACTTGATACAGTATACCTTGAGAGGGTTTTGGGGATCAACGCCCCTGCAGCTCAGTCTGAGACCAGGCCTCGTGGTAGATCAGGATCTGATCAACCAGGCTGTTACTGCTGGCCGCACACAAACTGACGTACAAACTACAACCCACAGTGCAATTACTTTTATTACTACTACACACTGGTCATATAAATAGCAGTTTCCTTACATACTACTTACACATTTAACATTTATAACACTGATGCACACTACATAATTATTCAGCACTAAAATCTTCAGAGAAATTATGCACACATCCTCTGAAGATAATACTGTATATTCACTTTATGGTAATTTTTCTGTATGTGTTTATTATAAAAAAACTAATTTCAATCAAAGATACTGTTGCACATAAAATCTGAGAATTGAGAATGTATCAATAGACTGTTCAGAGTGAGGGTTTAACAGTATTTATTTATGTCAGTTACTAAAGCCTTATCAGACTGACGGCAGTATTGTAAATATAGAAGTTCTAATATTGCCTACAGAGTGCTGTCACTATGTGTATTTCAATGTTAATGAACATCAGCTGTATGACTTAATATTGGTACTACCAGTGTAATTCCACTGGTGCTAGAATGAGCTGTAGTACTGGCACTACAAGTGTAATTCCACTGGTGCCAGGATGAGTTGTAGTATTGGCACTACAAGCATAATTCCACTGGTGCCAGGATGAGCTGTAGTACTGGCACTACAAGCATAATTCCACTGATGTCAGGACGGGTTGTAGTATTGGTACTACAAGTGTAATTCCACTGATGTCAGGATGAGCTGCAGAACTGATGCTACAAGTGTATGTCCTCTGGTGTCAGGATGAGCTGAAAACAAACAAACTTTAACAATAAAATAAGCTTTACAAACTTCTATATAATCTTTTGTTAACTTTTACATCAAGCACATTAACATTTTTAACCCTTTGAGGGTCGACAGGCCCTCTCCGAAACTCGTTCTCAGGGTCGGCCAAATTTAAAAAAAAAAAAAATTATTTTCTCTTATGAAAAGATAGAGAATCTTTTCCCGATCATAAAGACACCAAAAGTTTGAAATTTGATAGAAAACTTACGGAATTATGCTCTCGCAAAGTTAGCGGTCTCAGCGATGTTTACGCATCGGCGATTTTGCCCACTTTGAGCCCCATTTTCGACCAATTTCACTGTACTAGTCGACAAAAAACATGAATATTTCGCTAGAACTCCATTTTTTCTATCGAATGGGTGCAAGAAACCACTCATTTATGAAATTCAACTATCCAGTACAGTGGTCAGAATTTAGCAATTTTGCCAATTTCACACAAATTTCAAAAGATGCCAATTTCCGAATAGGGTCCAGAATAAACAAGAAAGACATTCCTGGCACTAAAATGACATTTCCTCTGGGTCATTAGCCCACGTCTCAAGGCCCCTCTTATATTCTTTTGCTTTACACTTTGAATTTTTATTTTCACAAAAAATATAAGATTTACTTTTATGCAGACTACTGCATTAGTGTAAAAATGGTATAAATATTATTGGTGCACTTGTGAAAGAATATTAGACTAACCATTTGACGTGTATTGCACCCTTGGCACGATTTGTTTACTTTTGAAGTTTGGAAAAAACCGAACATTTCTGCTACTTTGAGCTCAATTTAAAGGGCACCTTTCTTTGTAAAACCATCAAAATCATCTCAATTTCTGTAATATGTCTTCCATTCTATAAAATGAGACCAAGAAAACTAGAATACAACAATAAATACCATAACGAAAATACACTGCAAATTTCGCTGATTTATTAAAAAAAATGGTCAAAGTTTTTTTTTCTCATTATGCACTGTGTGCTGCAGGATTTTTTTTAGACTGTGCACACTGACCACATAGACCCATTCTTTCATATGAAGGCCTACCAGCTTTCTCCCACTAGATTTGAGGCCGCTAGAATTTATGAGTACTAGTACGTCAAAAACCCCTACGCGTAAGACGTACTAGTACGATGAAAACCCTCAAAGGGTTAAATAACAATATATTCCAACTAAACACAAAAGGGACATAGAACAGAGGTAAGTAGGGAGGGAGGGAAAAGACAGTGCAAGGGTAATGGTTAATGAGGGAAGAGGACAGCACAAATAGTAAAATATAATCACAGTTGGTGTAATAAGTTAAGTTACTGTTCAAAGGTTGAAGAGAGAATCTGTTGGACTTTCCATGAGAAGGTCAGTTAAAGTGTTGGGGTACTGGAGATGTCAGCAGTAAGGTCTGTGTGCCTGCTGGTAGAGAGGACACTCTATTAAAACATGGTGACCTGAAAATGCAGCCAGGCAATCCTTAGAGAGCAGAGCCGGACTTTTTCCACCAGATGTCCGTGAGTGAGATGTGTGTGGCTGATAGATAGGTGGGACAGTGCAATCCCTCAAACATGACAGCAGTGGAAAGAAAATGGCTGGAAACCGAAACGAGGCTGGACAGAGAGCAATTTATTATTAATTAACTTGAACCACCATTGCTGTCAACAGTTGCAAAGTTGTCGAGAGATCACTGAAAAATTGTCTGAAAAAGGAACACCCTTACACAAAGTTGGGAGTTCATGAACAGCTGACCAAGTGGCGGAGTCTGCTTGTTAGTTACCCTGAACAACAACATGTCCTGGGACCAAGCAAAAATAGCCCACATTTACTAGAAATGTGTCATAACCAGGTTGTACATAAACGACAATGGATTATGGCGAATCAAATTTCTGGATGGCCTGTAATGTACTGTACTTTTTATTATAATAAAAAAGAAGCACTAAGCCCACAAGGGTCATACAGCACAGCAGGGCAAGGGATGGTGCAGAATTATAAAGTAGCAAGGGTAGAGTGGACAACAGAGGTAGAGTTAGAAAGGGCTGTGAGGAGTGCAAGAGGAAGGATAATCAAAATTTGTGTAGTAACTCAGTTGCTGTCAAAAAGTCAACGAGGGAATCTGGGTCAAAGGTGGGTCCGTCAGCAAGGAGGGAAGATAAAGTAAGAGTGTTAGAGTGGTGATGACATTGGAGGTACATTCTGCATGCCCGCTGATACACTGGACAGTCCAACAGAATATGGTGAACCGAAATTGGAACCTGACAAGTCTCACAGAGTGAGATAGCGTACCTCTCCATGAGATACCTATGAGTAAGATGAGTGTGTCTGATGTGAACATGAGAGTGCATAGTCTCCCAACCTCAGCATCAATGACAAGAAAATAGCCAAACCTAAATTTGGTTTGATAGAATGTAATTTATGTATATTATCAGACCACCACTGTTACCAGCAGTTGAGAAGTGGTCAGAAATTACAGCAAATTAGTCTGTGAATGGAACACCTCTACATGAAACCGGGAGGTCATGTATTGCTGACCTTGCAGCAGTGTCTGCACAGTTCATTGCCCCATACGTCAATATGACCGGCGACACAACAGAAAACAATATCTTTGTTTTAGCTAGAGATGTGGTGTAACCAAAGTTGTATATGAAGGACCAGGAGATGAGGTGAATCTTTTTTTTTTTTATAGCTTGCAAAGCACTAAGGGAGTCAGAAACTACCAGAAATGGTGACACAGGCATAGATGCAATACGGATAATTGCTACGAGAATTTCACACAACTTAGCTGTAAAAATACTAGCTGAGTCTAATAAATGCCCTCACACTACACTGTCTGGAAACACTGCTGCAACCCAACACCATCAGAAGATTTAGAGCCATCAGAGAACAGTACACTGTGATGGCACAAGAATGAGACCAGAAGTGATTAAGAAAAAGAGAGTGAGAAGCAACTGCAGGTATTTGGACTTTCGCAGACGGCAGTGGGGAAGAACATACATGAACTGTCGGACCCTCCCAAGGGGGAAGAGAAAAGTTAGATGCTACATGAACAAATAAAAGGGGCAATTTGAAGAGAAGACAAGAGCGAATGTATATGAAGGGAAAAAGGATGAAATACACTGGGGCGATGAACAATAAACCCCTACTTACATTCGTTACTATCCTATATATGGAAGGACTATGAAGGTTATGACAGCGAGCAAAACAGCGGAGGCAATGAGCATCATGGCAATCATTCAAGGATGGAATATTTGCCTCTGCATATAGACTCTACGCATGAAAAGCGGAAAGCATCTAGGCATAAACGTAATCCCTGGTGACGGATGATATCAAGGTTAGAAAGAGTTGCAGGAGAGGGTGCTGAATACAGTGGACCCCCGCATAACGATTACCTCCGAATGCGACCAATTATGTAAGTGTATTTATGTAAGTGCGTTTGTACGTGTATGTTTGGGGGTCTGAAATGGACTAATCTACTTCACAATATTTCTTATGGGAACAAATTCGGTCAGTACTGGCACCTGAACATACTTCTGGAGTGAAAAAATATCGTTAACCGGGGGTCCACTGTATATCTGGTTGCCATAATTTAGTTTCAATAAAATGAGAGCTGGAGAGAGTTGAAGGAGAGTTCGACAATCAGCCCCCATGAAAGATGAGCGAGGGTTTTAAGGAGGTTCAACTGTTTATGACAAGTTGCCTTCAAGAAGACAATGTGAGGTTTCCAGGATAACCAACAGTCAAACAGAAGGCCAAGAAACCTGACAGTAATACATTCAGGGATATCTGAGCCATAAAGGTACAATGGATTATCAGGAATGATAGAATTGGAAACATAGTTGACAGTATTCTGGAGAGAAACTGCAATGAGGCGACAGTCAACGCCTGCACAAGTTATAGCAAAGTCATCAACATACAGTGACGACCAAATATTAGATGGAAGAACAGATTCCAGATCATTTATAGCAAGGAGAAAAAGTGTGGTACTAAGGACACATCCCTGGGGAGCACCTTCAGCTTGGACAAAGTCCAGGGAAAGCAAATCGTTAACTCGTACACTGAAATATCTCTCAGATTAGTAAGTAAGTAAATTTTTTTTTTTTTTTTATTCAGGTATACACAATACAGTTACATAGAATTATCATACATAGCAGCATATGTGTAGAGAACCTAGGATAACCCAAAAAAGTCAGACAGAGTGACTTATTTCCATTGGGGTCCTTTTACCTTATTATTATAATATAAAGGTTATAATATTTTCTTATTATTCTATAATGAAGATAACATCTTATTATCATACTAAAAACACTATCTACTACACGAGGGTCATTAAGACTATCTACAATACGAGGGTCATTAAGACTATCTACTACCCGAGGGTCATTACGACTATCTACAATACGAGGGTCATTACTAGGGATAAGGTAAAATTTTTCACGTATTTTAGCTAAAAAATAGAAAATCATTCCCCTCCCTTTCTGTTGCTTCATTCATCAGACACTTTTTGGCAGTCTTCTTGAACTGGTTCAAGCTATGACTGGCCTTGACATTTGTGGGTATTCTGTTCCATTCCTTTATTGCTGTACAATAAAAGGTGTTTGAAGCCTGGCCACTGACTGTGGGTACTACAAAGTTGTGCTCTCTCCCCCTAGTACTATGATTGCTTTGGTTCCCAACCTTGACAAAATTGACAGCAAGATATTCGGACACTGTTCGTGAGCAATTTTATAAACATGATTTAGCTTCAGTTGTTTTACTCTGTCTTCAACATTCAGCATATCCAACTGCTGTAATTCATCCTGGCCTACATGTTCTCTTGGTCCCAGCCCCAGGATGAATCTTACGATTTTGTTCTGGGTGATTTGCAGTCTATCTTTCAGTTTTTTGTCAAGGCAGAGTACCAAGAAGAGCAAGCATAATCCATATGGCATTGTATAAGGGCTAGACATAGGGTCCTGCGAGCCTCAGTAGGTAGACACTGTGCTTGTCTATACAGGAACTTCAGCCTGGCATTCGCTTTCTTTACTACACTGTTCCTTATCAATTCTCCTGACATGCATGGGTCAAAGGGGATTCCCAGATATTTAACTGATGAAACCAAAGTGATGGACTCCCATTACACTGAACATTAAAATTATTTACCCTTCTCAGTTTATGTTTCGTTCCAAAGAGAATGGCTTCAGTTTTCCCTAGGTGTAATGATAGTTTGTTGTCTACTAACCATTTGCTGCAGGACTCCAGTTCCAGTGTTAAAACATTAGCAATATCTTGTGGGTCTTTACCTGTCACTAACAGAGCACTGTCATCTGCATACAGTAGGAGTTTGCACTTGACACTGATAGGCATATCATTTGACATAACATAAGAATAGTAAGGGACCCGAATACTACCTTGGGGAACTCACATGTTATCGGCAGGGGTTCTGATTCCGTTTTGTTGATTTTGACTATTTGTCTCCTGTTGCTAAGGTAGGACTTAAACCAGTCTACAGAACCTATACCGATAGCTTGAAGTTTCTTACATAATATATTGTGGTTGACAGTATCGAAGTCCTTTTGCAGGTCTAAGGTACCATACCTATGAGGTTCCCTTTTGACATTTCAGTTCTCAGGTAATCCATCAGATTAATAAGGGAGGTATCGGTTGAGTAGGATCTTCTAAAGCCCGATTGATAGCTATGGAGAATGCTGTTGTCATTAAGGTACTTAACTACTTGAGAATACACCGCCCTCTCCAGAATTTTAGATATTATACTGAGTATACTAACAGGTCTATAGTTGCTTACATCAGACCTATTATTTTTCTTGAAGATAGGAGTAACTCTGGCCTCCTTGAACCCCTCCGGTACGGTATTAGTGGTGATTGATAGATTTATTATGTGAGCAATAGGGATTGACAGTTCAGAAGCACCATCTTTTAGGAACTTAGATGGGATGTTATCAGGGCCTGTGCTCTTAGTTGGGTTTAACCTGCTTAGTTCTTTTTGAATGGAGTCATGAGATACACTTACTAGTTGACAACTGTTTGGGGTTACCCCTTTATTGGTATAGTATGTTTGAAACTTAAGGAAAAACAGCAGATTGCCTAGGCCTGAGGAGTGAACTTGGGCTAAGAGAGCTAGCAGTCAGTTATAATTTTGATGTGTCAAATTTTTTTACAAAAAAAAAAAAAAACTATAATAGACATTGTCTAATTAAAATGAAGCAGATCACAGCTGAGAGACTAAACAGCCCATGGCTTACAAATAGTAACTTTGAAATAAATTGGCAAAAAAACATTTATATGAAAAACAGTCCAGACTGGGTCTAACAAAAGAACTGACAAAATGATACACGTCAATACTTACTAATCTAATACGAAAGTCTAAACTGTAATTTACAAACACAATTAGTGACATAAAAGGGAATATGAAAAAGACCTGGAAACCCTCTTGTGGAAAATTTTTACATAATTTTCCTAAATTTATAATGTATAAATTTCAATAACGTAAATAATGTGTAAAATGTGTTGCTGGTTATTTAAATTTAATTTTTGAGTATAAAAAGAACCCGCAGCATGGAGAGGGGCGGAGGAGAGCACTATAATAGAAACTTAGGTGAAGACTGGTCACAGTAACTGTCTAATGGAATCAGACGTCATCGGGGCATAATTTGAGTGGAGCAGCCTCAGACAATGATCAAATAATGCAGTAATGTCCGCTACTGCCAAATGTGAATCCAATTTGTGTAAAACCACTATAATAGAGTCGTAAAACTGGAAAATATCGAAGGACACTGGTGGCTTCCCTACTACATGCCATGGATAAGTAATGGTAACCCATTTTGTACAGCAGTTTTACATTGGCCTTTGTATTTCTAGCTGGCTAGGAAGAGTTAGGGTGTCTTCCACCAGTGGTCCAAATTGGTAAGTGTTAACTCCTTAACTGTCCAAATGTAGATCTACTTCTTACCGCTAGCACTCCAAAAGAAGATCAACGTTTTATATTTCCTGCCTCCAAATTTGGGATGATTGACTTGAGATGCCTGGTCAGTATAGAATGGGTCTTAACACTTGGTGCATGCAGTATTAAAAAAATCTGGGACCACTTAGTATACCTTGTGGGAGCACCAGTTCAATTGAGCACCAGCTAGAGCGAAGAGTGTGGCAAACACCAGGGATTCACTGATGTCACGTCATATTAACACTTCCCTTTTAAGAGGAAAGTGATGTTGACCCTGAGTTTTGTGGCTCTGAGATGGATGTGGTCACAAGTGGTCGAGGAAATATCAAAAACCTCAGTAAAAAAATAACTCATGCGCAACATTTGAGCAACATCTTTACAATTTTGATACCATTCATAGTGTCATCCTGCCAGAATGTCCTATATCCTATACCCTAAGCAAAGAGAAACAATTCTGAAATGTGTAATAAGTGTTTGGCAGGCTGGGTGGCTGGCAGGCCAGGTTACTGATTGACTTTGGCTGTCTCTATCTCCATCTGTATCTACACATCTCTGCCTGTCTCTATATCTCTGTCTCTACACAAATAACCCACACATAGGAGAGAGGAGCTTACGATGATGTTTTGGTCCAACTTGAACCATTTACGAAGTCTGTAAGTGTGACTTTGTAAATGGTCCAAGTCGGACTAAAACGTCGTCATAAGTTCCTCTCTCCTATGTGCAGGTTATTTGTCTACTGTTCCAGTCACGGTATTGTGCCTTTTTATTTGTCTCTGTCTCTATCTCTCTCTCTCTGTTTATCTCTGTCTCTGTCTCTATCTCACAGATACACATAAATAGTCATCATACATAGCATAAATTACCTAGGATAACCCAAAAAATACAGACGAAGTGCTATACTGTGCTTGTAGATATAAGGCATAATAAGCATGACTGGCAAGTAATACGCATTTTCACTTGTTCAGGAATTAGACGTGACTCTGCATCATATGTACAGTGGACCCCTGGATTAAGACATCATTGGAATAAGTAATAATTGGAATAAGTAAGGTTTTTGCGTCAAAATATTGGCTCGGGGAATGGTACAAGTCATTCATGTTGGGGACTGAGCTGCCGAGTGTGCCATTGTTTACCACCCAGTGAGGATGATCCCAAGCATTCATACGATACATTTTGTATTATTCCATTCATTTTAGTGCTTGTAACTGCTCAATAAGCCACCATGGACCCAAAGAAAGCTTCTAGTGCCAGCCAGCCCTTTTGTAAAGGGCTGAGAGAGAGGGGAGAATGTGCCTTTTTCAGTGATTCTAAAATATGTACGGTACTAAAGCAGGAGGAGTTTATAAAGGCTATAGCGCCAGCCAGCGATAAAGCGTAGCATTAACTGTAGCAAGCAAGTTAAGCGATTAATTGATAGAAAAAGGACACATGAACCTAACTCCTCCAATGTTGTTGGAGTTAAATAGGGCGACTGACAACACCACTGTCTTTAGTCTCTATAGCTGCTGCCACCTCCACCACCACTACGTATGGCTTATGTCTCGATGGCCCTTATACACCCAACAACAACAATACAGCAACACTTGTGACATACTTAATGATGTATTTTATTTACATTTGTTAAAATAATTCAGGTGCTATATTTTAACTTTAGAATATTTACTTTGTCTTATACTTAATTCTAACTATAGATTCACTATAAATCTTATGATTACAAGCATTGAACCTGATACCAACCTCTTACTGAATGACTTAAATGAATCAAACAGTAACTGTAATTACTACACAGCAGAACAATCAAAGGCACTTCTCAGAGCCAACAACAATATAACTGTCTTTAACTACAATATCAGATCTTTAAGCAAACATTACGATGACCTCATAGCATTACTAAATTCCCTGCATGCCAGTAAGATAAGATAAGATAAGATAAGATTTTGTTCGGATTTTTAACCCCAGAGGATTAGCCACCCAGGATAACCCAAGAAAGTCAGTGCGTCATCGAGGACTGTCTAACTTATTTCCATTGGGGTCCTTAATCTTGTCCCCCAGGATGCGACCCACACCAGTCGACTAACACCCAGGTACCTATTTGCTGCTAGGTGAACAGGACAACAGGTGTAAGGAAACGTGTCGAAATGTTTCCACCCGCCGGGAATCGAACCCGGGCCCTCCGTGTGTGAAGCGGGAGCTTTAGCCACCAGGCCACCGGGCCATTACTCTCACCGAAACCTGGCTAAAGCCTGATACTACAGATGTCTATGCCATTCCTGGTTACACAGCCATACACAACTGTAGGCTAGATCAACAAGGGGGTGGCACAGCCATATACTACTCAGACCAGCTAGAGTGTATCACTAATACTTTCACAAGGGATGAACATGGGGAATATATAATAGCTAAACTCAAATCCAAATACCTTCAAAAACCTCTCACAGTGATAAATATCTACAGAGTACCACAGTCTAACATTAGCCGTTTTAGTGAAAATCTAGGAAGTACGATAACTGATGCACGCATGAACAAAGATCACTTATTACTCTCAGGTGACTTCAATATAAATCTCCTGCAAGACCAGGACTCACACGTTACTGAATTCACAAACACAATGAGTAACTGCGTGTTGCTACCAACAGTAACAAAACCTACAAGAATTACAGAGACTAGTGTTTCCCTGCTAGACCACATCTGGACCAACACCATATCCCCTTTAAAATCAGGCATAATCACAGATAATACCACAGACCACTACCCTACTTTCCTCATAACAAATTTTGGCAAATTACCCCAAGACACTACTAAAGTCACTTTCAGACTTCACAATTAGGCAGCTATTAATAACTTCACAGCAGCAGTGACAAACATTGACTGGCACACTGAGCTAGAAATCTATACAGATATTGACGAATGTATTAATAATTTTCTAAAAAAGACCCAATACCTCTTTTTATTTATTTATTAATTTGAACATGATACAGAGTAGTGCAAATGAATGCAGTTAAGTGCAACATGCCAAAGCCCCTTGTATGCAAAGCATAATGGGCAGGCTTAAAATTAACTTAAGATTAACTAAGCAGTGACATATTCAGTGGTAAAACATTATTGTAAACAGATAACAATTAAGCGCAAATGAGCATTACAAAGACAGGTCATATGGTCATTTACTGTATTGCTGTGCATTCAGTAGAATGGAGTATTCTGTTAGGTAATTTAATTAAAAAAATAACAAAGTCTGATTGGGTATCAGGTTAAACATTTATGAGGTACAATTATGAGAAACATTTATGAGATAAAATTTTTAAGATACAATTATTCAGTATTTATTTGGTTGTGGGTGAGTAAGTGATTTTTGAGCAGAGACTTGAATTTATAAACAGAAAGTGTTTCTTTTATATTTACAGGTAATGAATTCCAGATTTTAGGGCCTTTTATGTGCATTGAGTTTTTGCATAGCGTGAGATGGACACGAGGAACATCAAAGAGTGATCTGTGCCTTGTGTTATGGTCATGTGTTCTGTTGAGGTTGGCAAGGAGATGTTTGAGGGGAGGGTTAATATCAGAGTTAAGCGTTCCATGTATGTAATAGGTGCAGTAATAAGTATGGATGTTTTGTATGGTGAGTATATTTAGGGTTTTGAATATTGGTGGAGTGTGCTGCCTGCAGTGAGAATTTGTTATCATTCTAACTGCAGCCTTTTGTTGGGTAATTAGTGGTCTGAGATGGTTAATTGTTGTTGAGCCCCATGAACAAATTCCATAGGTGAGATAGGGGTAAATAAGTGAGTGATGTAGGGCCAGGAGGGCTGACTGTGGAACATAGTACCGTATCTTCGATAATATGCCTAAGGTCTTGGAAATTTTCTTGGAAATTTGTTGTATATGTGTTTGAAATTTGAGTCTATTATCAAGGTGGATTCCTAAGAATTTTCCCTCTGTGAGTTTTGTGATAGGTGATCCGTTTATCATTATGTTAAGAGGGACATCTGTAGCTCTGTTACCAAACTGAATGAAGTAGGTTTTGTCAATGTTTAGTGTAAGTTTGTTAGTCCTCATCCAGGTAGATATTTTCTGTAATTCGGTATTTACAGTATTGGCTAGCATGACTGGGCTCGGGTGAGAGAAGACGTATGTAGTGTCATCTGCAAATAGTGTGGGGTTGAGTAGTTGCGATGCATTTGGTAGGTCATTTAAGTATATGAGAAAGAGAAGAGGGCCAAGGACACTTCCCTGTGGGACACCAACTGTAATAAGGTGTGCGGAAGAGTTTGCCCCATTTGTGTACACATATTGGCTTCTGTTGCTGAGATATGACTAGGTAGTTGAGGGAGTGCCCTCTTATGCCATAGTGTGACAATTTTATATGGAGCAAGTCATGGTGAACTGTATCAAAAGCTTTACGTAAGTCAATGAAGATCCCCAGTAGGACTTTTTTTTTCTCTATTGCAGTGTATATATGTTCAAGCATGTGTATAATAGCATCATTAGTATTTTTATTAGGCATGAACCCAAATTGACAGGGGTTGAATATGTTTTGGGAGATGAGGTAGGAATAAATTCGCGGATGAATTAATTTTTCGAAGATTTTAGAGAGAGGGTGTAAGTTGGATATTGGCCTATAGTTATTCAAGTCTGTTTGGTCTCCTCCTTTATGAATCGGGGTGACCCTTGCTATTTTGATGGATTTTTTTATTTATTTATTTATTTATTTACAATTTGAGCATACATACAGAGGTACAAAAAAATACAGATAAGAGCAGCATGCCAAAGCCACTTATACTATGCATAGCATTTCGGGCTGGCTTAAAATTAACTAAGCAATGATGAAATCAGTGATAATTTCATTATTGTAAACATAATAACTTATAAAGCACAAATGAGTATTCAAAGACAGGTCATATGGTTGCATTGCTTGTTGTACATTCAGTCGTATGGAGTTTTTTGTTAGGTAGTGTATTTAAAAAATAATAAAGTTAGATTGGGTTTTAGGTTTAAAAATTTATGTGTTTTAATTGTGAGAAAAATTAAGATATACAATTTATAAGGCTCAGTTATTCAGTATTTATTTGGTTTTGGGTGAGTAAGTGATCTTTGAGAAGAGACTTGAATTTATAACAGGTAGTGTTTCTTTTATATTTTCAGGTAATGAATTCCAGATTTTAGGGCCTTTTATGTGCATTGAGTTTTGCATAGTGTGAGATGGACACAGGAACATCAAAGAGTGATTCTGTGCCTTGTGTTATGGTCATGTGTTTGTTGAGGTTGGCAAGGAGATGTTTGAGGGGAGGGTTTTAAAATCAGAGTTAAGTGTTCTATGTATGTAATAGGTGCATAATAAGTATGGATGTTTTGTATGGTGAGTAGGTTTAGTGTATTGAATATTGGGGGGAGTGTGCTGCCTGTAGTGAGAATTTGTTATCATTCTAACTGCAGCCTTTTGTTGGGTAATTAGTGGTCTGAGATGGTTAATTGTTGTTGAGCCCCCTGCCCCAAATTCCATAGGTGGACAGGGGTAAATAAGAGAGTGATAAAGGGCCAGGAGGGCTGACTGTGGAAACATAGTACCGTATCTTCGATAGTATGTCTACAGTCTTGGAAATTTTCTTAGAAATTTGTTGTTTTATGTGTATGAAATTTGAGTCTATTATCAAGGTGGATTCCTAAGAATTTTCCCTCTGTTAGCTTTGTGATAGGTGATCTGTTTATCATTATGTTAAGAGGGACATCTGTAGCTCTGTTACCAAACTGAATGAAGTAGGTTTTGTCAATGTTTAGTGTAAGTTTGTTAGTCCTCATCCAGGTAGATATTTTCTGTAATTCGGTATTTACAGTATTGGCTAGCGTGACTGGGCTCGGGTGAGAGAAGACGTATGTAGTGTCATCTGCAAATAGTGTGGGTTTGAGTAATTGCGAAGCATTTGGAAGGTCATTTATGTATAGGAGAAAGAGAAGAGGGCCAAGGACACTTCCCTGTGGGACACCAACTGTAATTGGTTGCGCAGAAAGAGTTTGCCCCATTTGCGTACACATATTGGCTTCTGTTGCTGAGGTATGACTTGAGGTAGTTGAGGGAGTGCCTCTTATACCATAGTGTGACAATTTTACGTGGAGCAAGTCATGATCAACTGTATCAAAGCTTTACGTAAGTCAATGAAGATCCCCAGTGGACTTCTTTTTTCTCTATTGCAGTGTATATATGTTCTAGCATGTGTATAATAGCATCATTAGTATTTTTATTTGGCCTGAATCCAAATTGGCAGGGGTTGAGTATGTTTTGGGAGATAAGGTAGGAGTAGATTCGTTTATGAAGTAAATTTTCGAAGATTTTTGAGAGAGGGTGTAAGTTGGATATTGGCCTATAGTTATTCAACTCTGTTTGGTCTCCTCCTTTGTGGATCGGGGTGACCCTTGCTATTTTGAGTACTGTAGGGAAGGTGGAGGATTCTATGGATTTGTTAAAGAGTGTTGCAATGATTGGTGATAGCACTTGTGACAGTTTTTTGTATATAAAGTGTTGCAATGATTGGTGATAGCACTTGTGATGCTCTTTTTAGCATATGAAGAGTGGTAAGGTATTTAAATCTCCTGTCTTTTTTTTAGTGCGTTGATAATAAGGGAGACTTCAGTTGGGTTAGTCGGAGCTAGGAACAATGTGTTCGGGTAGTTGCCAGTGAGGTAGTCATTGGGTGGGGTATCTGAGCTTGGGATTTTATTGGCAAGGTTTTTTCCTATAGTGGAGAAGAAATCATTGAGTCTGTCTGCTGTTTCAGATCGTGAGAGTTGGGGTTCATCTGATTTTATTAATTTAATTTCGCTATTTCGTGATATCTTTTTTGTTCCTAGAATCTCTGATAGGGTTTTCCAGGTCTTTTTTATATCACCTCGTAAGTTGGATAATCTGTTCTATTAATACAATTTTTTAGCCCTTCTTATCAGGCTGGTTAGGGCTGACGAGTAACGTTTTGTTTGGTCTCTGGTTATGTGACCCATTCTGTACTGTTTTTCATACAGGTGCTTTGTATTTATGGATTTGAGGATGCTGGGTGTTAGCCAGAGACTGTTCAGTCTCTTAGCTGTCATCTGTTTAGTTTTTTTAGGGCAGTGATTGTTATAGAGGTACAGTGGACCCCCCTTAGATATCATTTCTTTCCAGAATATTTGTTCGGTCCCATTACCAAACGAATTTTTTCCCAAAAGGGAATATTTAATTAGATTAGCCGTTTAAACCCCCCAAAAAATACAGTAAAAAAAGCACTTAAAAAAAATACCTTAATAATTGGTCCTTGGGGAGCTATCGAAAGGTGGGGTCCACTGTATTGGGTTTTTTTTAGAAAATTATTAATCATTCTCAATATCTATATGGGTTTTTCTCTCAGTGTGCCAGTAAATGTTTGTCACGCTGCGTGAATTTTTTAAGGGTCCCAAATTGTGAAGTCGAAGTGACTTTAGTATGTCTTGGGGAAATTTGCAAGATTTTTTTATGGGAAGGTTGGGTAGTGATCTGTGGTATTATCTGTTTTATCCCTGATTTTAAAGGGGATATGGGTTAGTAGATGGGTCAAGGGAAACATAGTCTCTGTAATTCTTGTAGGTTTTTTTATGTTGGTAGCAACATTAGTTACTCATGTTCTGTGAATTCATAATGTGGGGCCTGGTCTTGCAGGAATTTATTTTGAAGTCCCCTGAGAGTAATAAGTATCTTTGTTCATGCGTGCATCGTTATTAAACTCCTAGATTTTCACTAAAACGGTAATTTAGACTGTGGTACTCTTAGATATTTTCATGTGAGAGGTTTTTGAAAAGTATTTGGATTTGAGTTTAGCTTTTTTATTCCCCATGTTCATCCCTTTTGAAAGCATTGTGATACATTTAGCTGGTTTGAGTGATATGGCTGTGCCACCCCCTTTTTGATCTGGCCTACAGTTTTGATGGCTGTGTAACCCGGAATGGCATAGCATCTGTGTTCAGGGTTTACCAGGTTTCGGTAGATAATGTGGATATACTGGCATGCAGGGAATTAGAATGCTAGAGGTCATCGTAAATTTTTCTTAAAAGATTATATTGTAGTTAAAGACAGTTATATTGTTGTTGGGTTGAAAGTGCCTTGATTTTTGCGTGTAGTAATTACAGTTTACAGTTTGATTATTTTTTAAGTCATTTAATAAGAGGGGTTTGGGATCGGATCAATGCTTGTAACAAAGATTTATAGTGAATTATAGTTGAATAAGTATAAGACAAATAAATATTTTAAAGTATAAAATAGCACCTGAATATTTTTAAAAAATGTAAAAATATGAGCTAAGGTAGTTTTTTAAAGCTAAAATAAAGGAGACAATATAAAGGGACTAAAATAATTTGTGGTGAACAAATAAAGTGGTAATCAAATAAATGAGCTAGGGAATATAATTGCAAAATAGTGAACTTATTACACTTTAGCACCTGAGAATAGCACCTTGATTATTTTAACAATTGTGAATATATGAACTAAGGTAGTTATATAAAGCTAAAATAAGGGAGAAAATATATAAGGGACTAAATTAAGTAATGGTAAACAAAGTTAAATTGACAGAGAGTCACTATGATATAATATTGATTGGAGTAAGATCTGATTTGTAATATATAATAAGTTGAGCAATTTATTGTACTATAAAAAGTAAAAATAATATGAGGTAGTTGGTACTAGCTAGCAAAAGAAAGTTTTGGAACTTGATCAATAATGTAATTGGAATATACACTAACTGCACACACAATATAGTCACTAAGATATGAAGAATAATCTAAGAGTAGGATTTGCCTTATAGCATAAAGTTTGAGCAATTAATATCACTATAGGAATATTATTTGAGGTAGTTGATGCTAGTTAGCAGTTTGTTATTTGTAGTTTGGGAGAAAAAGGGTTAAAAAAAAAAGGTATGATTATAATAGAATTTTAATAGTGCTTAAGTAGGAAAGAAAATGGTACTTAGCTCAGTGGTGACGTGTACTTAGCTCTGTGAAGACCTGTTTGTGTGCTCTTTGTGAATCTGAACCAGGATGCCCTCTCTTGAGCAACTTTACCAGCAGCTGAGAGAAGAGCTCAGAGTTGCTAAGCTGGAGATACGGCGATTAACGGAGGAGAACAAGAGGATTCGGAGTAATCCTCCGTTGTGACCCCAGGTTAAGAGGGGAGTTGGGTCATGGTGGGCAACATGGAACCAAGCTGAGGATCAAGAAAACGGTTGGAGAGGCAGAAACAGGGAAAAACCGGGAAGACTACCCGGGAAATTCCCAAACTCTTCTCGGTGCTACCTGACGAACGTGAGTGTTCTATGGGAATGCCACAATGAGCACCAAAGGGAAAGCATTGGCGCGTGAAAACCCCTAGAAACCCCAACGAAGCCACGAAAACGCTTACGAATTCCACAAGTGGTGAAATGCTACTGACGAATGTGAGTCGATACTGGGATCACCGGACGACCCCAAAGGAAGGCAAAACATTTTGTTTTTGGGGGATACCCAAATTAGGTACAGGATGGGCATTTGCTTAAAGGATGGGAGTAGGGGGCAGAGAGTGTGTTTTTGGGGCGGGTGAAGGATTTTGTTACCCTCTGGTACATCATGAGGGTAATGGAGCAATCCTATTATCTGTCTCAGTGCGGAGGAAACGATGTTGGAACGTAGAAGTGAGGGCCGATTAGCAGGTATAGGTAGAATAGAGATAATTTGGGGAAGGGGGGGGAAACCCGCATATGTGGCATTTTGCAAGGGAGGGGTTTTAAAAAAAATGGTTGTCCAGAGCAATTGGTGTCAATTGCTGGGTGGGCAAATACTGTAAGGAAAATGCGGTAACATTCATTGACAACTGGGACCTCTTCTATGGCAGAAATGACATGTATGCCAGGGATGGGGTTCACTTATCTAGGTGTGGGGTGGGAGCACTGGCCAACGCAGTGGAGGGAGCTGTTAGGTCTTTAAACTAGGAATAATTAGTGGTATGGGTTTTGGCGGGAAAACAGTGAAGTCGCAGGGTAGGAGAACTAGTAATAGGCAAAACGAGGTGGATATTGGAAAGCCAGTGGCACTAATTGACAAGGACAGTAATAGGTTTAGTGGAATAACAGAAAGGAGCAGGAAGGGTAAAGAGAGAGAAGGGTCTTTAAATATATATTACACAAATAGTCGCAGTGCCAGGAATAAGATGGACGAGTTGAGACTAGTTGCTAGTGCAGGTAACATTGATGTATTTGCCTTAACTGAGATGTGGTTTAATTAAAAAAGTCGGGACATGCCTGCGGAATGTCACATTCAGGGTTTTAAATTGTTCCAAGTAGATAGAAGTGTCGGGAAGGGAAGTGGGGTGGCACTGTATGTCCGAGATCGCTTGAACTGTTGCATAAAAATGGTTATTAAGTCTGAAGTAACATATACAGAGTCTGGATAGAATTTTCAGAGGGGCATAAAAAATTAATTTTAGGTGTGATATACCATCTCCCAAACTTAGGTAGGGACCAGGGGAGACTACTATGGGAGGAAATTGTTAGGGCCACAAGGCACGATAATGTAGTAATTCTAGGAGACTTTAACTTTAGCCATATTGATTGGAATTTCTTGACTGGGAATTTAGAATCATACGACTTCTTAGAAGTAGTTCAGGATTGTTTTTTGAAGCAGTTTGTGACAGAACCTACAAGGGGTAATAACCTTCTTGACTTAGTTCTGGCAAACAATAAATCCCTTGTTAATAATTTAGAAGTTTCAGAGGAACTGGGTGCTAGCGAACGCAATTCAATTACATTTAGCATTGAATGGAAGTATGATAGTAGGGATAACTCAGTAACAGTCCCAGATTTTCGCTTAGCAGATTACGATGGGCTTAGAGAACATTTGTCATCTGTTGACTGGGGTAACGAAGAGAGCTATCAATATGACAGTTTTCTGAACACTATACATGAGGCTCAAAGAACGTTTATCCTGTATAAAGAAATTAGATCAAATAGAAATGACCCAAAATGGATGAATAATAGGCTGAAATATCTACTAGGGCATAAGAAAGGAATTTATAGGCGTATCAAAAGAGGTGAGGGTCATCTTATGAATAAGTATATTGACATTAAGAGGGACATTAAAAAGGGGATAAGAAAAGCTAAAAGGGACTATGAAGTTAGTTGCTAGGGATTCTAAAACTAACCCAAAAAGTTTTCTCCAGGTATATAGAACAAAAGAGAATGAAATGTGCTCGATTTTAAATAATTATTTTCTCTCGGTTTTTACACAGGAAGACACTAATAATATTCCAGTAATTAATTTTTATAGTGGGCCAGAAGAAGATAAATTATGTAACATCACAGTCACTAGTGAAATGGTTGTGAAGCAGATAGACCGATTGAAGCAAAATAAGTCACTGGGTCCTGATGAGGTTTTTTCAAGGGTTCTTAAGGAATGCAAAATGGAACTCTGTGAACCATTAACTAACATTTTTAATTTATCTCTTCAAACAGGTGTAGTGTCTGATATGTGGAAGATGGCTAATGTAATTCCTATTTTTAAAACAGGGGACAAGTCGTTACCGTCAAATTACCGCCCAATAAGCTTGACCTCAATTGTAGGCAAAATTACTAGAGTCAATTATAGCTCAGATTATAAGAAGCCATCTCGATAAGCATAGCTTGATTAATGATACTCAGCATGGATTCACAAGAGGCCGGTCTTGTCTAACTAATTTATTAACTTTCTTCAGTAAAGCTTTAGAGGCTGTTGACCACGATAAAGAATTTGATATTATTTACTTAGATTTTAGTAAGGCTTTTGATAGAGTTCCGCACAAAAGACTGTTAAAGAAAGTAGCAGCTCATGGCATTGGGGTAAGAGTGCTCTCATGGATCGAATCATGCTCACAGACAGGAAGCAGAGAATGTCCATAAATGGGGTTAAATCCGAGTGGGGATCGGTAACAAGCGGCGTTCCACAGGGGTCAGTCTTGGGCCCATTGTTGTTTATAATATATATCAATGATCTTGATGAAGGAATTAGTAGTGATATGAGCAAATTCGCCGATGACACAAAGATAGGTAGGATAATTGATTCAAACGTAGATGTTAGGGAACTTCAGAAAGATTTAGACAAACTCTATTCTTGGTCAGAAAAGTGGCAGATGCAGTTCAATGTAGATAAATGCAAAGTTCTGAAGCTCGGGAGTGTCCATAACCCTAGCACTTACAAGTTAAATAATGTAGAACTTAGCCATACAGATTGCAAAAAGGACTTGGGGGTTATGGTAACCAGCAACCTTAAACCAAGACAGCAATGCTTAAGCGTACGTAATAAGGCAAATAGATTACTGGGATTTATATCAAGAAGTGTAAGCAACAGAAGTCCAGAGGTCATACTGCAGCTTTATACATCATTAGTAAGGCCTCATTTAGATTATGCAGCTCAGTTCTGGTCTCCATATTACAGAATGGACATAAATTCGTTAGAAAACATTCAGTGTAGGATGACTAAATTAATATATAGCATTAGAAATCTTCCTTATGAAGAA
This sequence comes from Cherax quadricarinatus, assembly GCF_026875155.1. Classification (NCBI taxonomy): domain Eukaryota; kingdom Metazoa; phylum Arthropoda; class Malacostraca; order Decapoda; family Parastacidae; genus Cherax; species Cherax quadricarinatus. The sequence goes on along the minus strand of NC_069418.1, from coordinate 57,537,692 downwards.
AGATTGAAGACTCTTAAGTTACATTCACTTGTTAGACGAAGAATGAGGGGAGACCTGATCGAGGTGTATAAGTGGAATAATAGGTGTTAATAAAGGGGATATTAATAAGGTCTTGAGGATATCTCTCCAAGAGAGAACCCGCAGTAATGGATTTAAATTAGATAAGTTTAGATTTAGAAAGGACATAGGAAAGTATTGGTTTGGAAATACCTGGAGTTTACCTGGAGAGAGTTCCGGGGGTCAACACCCCCGCGGCCCGGTCTGTGACCAGGCCTCCTGGTGGATCAGAGCCTGATCAACCAGGCTGTTGCTGCTGGCTGCACACAAACCAACGTACGAGCCACAGCCCGGCTGGTCAGGAACCGACTTTAGGTGCTTGTCCAGTGCCAGCTTGAAGACTGCCAGGGGTCTGTTGGTAATCCCCCTTATGTATGCTGGGAGGCAGTTGAACAGTCTTGGGCCCCTGACACTTATTGTATGGTCTCTTAACGTGCTAGTGACACCCCTGCTTTTCATTGGGGGGATGTTGCATCGTTCGCCAAGTCTTTTGCTTTCGTAGTGAGTGATTTTCGTGTGAAAGTTTGGTACTAGTCCCTCTAGGATTTTCCAGGTGTATATAATCATGTATCTCTCCCGCCTGCATTCCAGGGAATACAGTTTTAGGAACCTCAGTGCTCCCGAAATTTGAGGTGTTTATCTCATTATGCGCGCCGTGAAGGTTCTCTGTACATTTTCTAGGTCAGCAATTTCACCTGCCTTGAAAGATGCTGTTAGTGTGCAGCAATATTCCAGCCTAGATAGAACAAGTGACCTGAGAGTGTCATCTGGGCTTGGCCTCCCTAGTTTTGAAGGTTCTCATTATCCATCCTGTCATTTTTCTAGCAGATGGATTGATACAACGTTGTGGCCCTTGAAGGTGAGATCCCCCGACAAATCACTCCCAGGTCTTTGACGTTGGTGTTTCGCTCTATTTTGTGGCCAGAATTTGTTTTGTACTCTGATGAAGATTTAATTTCCTCGTGTTTACCATATCTGAGTAATTGAAATTTTCATCGTTGAACTTCATATTGTTTTCTGCGCCTACTAAAAGATTTGGTTGATGTCCGCCTGGAGCCTTGCAGTGTCTGCAATGGAAGAAAAATAACAAAAAGGCACAATACCGTGACTGGAACGATACACAAATAACCCCGCACATAAAAGACAAAAGCTTACGACGACGTTTCGGTCCGACTTGGACCATTGACAAAAGTCACACTAACAGAGGAGGAGCAGGACGGCTATATATAGGCAGGAAGAGGTGGAGGAAGTAGTAGTGGTTATTTGTAGAAGTAGTAGAGTTGTAAGTAGTAGTAGTAAAGAATTGTATAATACCGACAGGATGAATGAACATGCAAAACACCCGGGCATCCCCACCGTAGACGTTTCGCATCCAGGCCACCCAAACTGGATGGCGAAACGTCCACAACAAAGACAACAGACGCCGCAACATGGTCTATTTCATAGTAGATGTAGTAGAAGAAAAGGGTGTAGTAGTGGTAGTGGTAAAGTGGGAAAAGGAAGACGAGCAGTCAAATACAAAGGAAGGGGAGCACTGCAAGAGAGCAGAAACACAGAGGGAGAGCAAGCGCACAGAGGTGCTGAAAGGGAAGTGGTGAAATAAAATAAGAAGGAACAGAAACACGGGGACAGGAGAGAGAAAGACAACCCAGAGGAGAAAAGGAGAGAGTAAGGGAAGAGGGAAGAAAAAAGAAGAAAGAAGAAAAAATGAGGATTGGGTTTAAAGTCACGGGTGTTCTGAAGTTTGGAGCATTTTACAATGTAGTGGGAGAGGAAGGCATCAAACAGAGCGAAGCCGGCAAAGGGTTCATACAAGGAAATTTTGTGTTTTAAGGAGGATTCAACTAAAGGGCGACTGTTCGATTTGGAAGTAGGGAAGACAGTTTTAGCAGGAAGACAGTCATAAAAGGCATGATCTTGACGTGACAGAAAAGAGATGTTATTTGTCGGCAAGCCTAACACTATTTTTGTGTCCTAAGTCTGTCAGAAAGAGATCGACAGTTTTTTCAAAGATTGAAGAGGACCGGAGGAGAAAGAAATAGAGTGGGACACAGGAACATCTGAGAGGGAGGGGTATGAACGAGATTAGTGCGAAGAGGTTAGTTGGCGGAAGGTAACTTGATGTCTAGGACGGAGAGAATTGTTGAGTTTAGAAAGACCGAAATGTAGGGAAGGCAGAGGATAGGGGTTTCCCCATGAGTAGAGAGGTTTGGAGAGAAGAAATTGCGTTTAGCACGTGAGAGGCAGAGTCTATGAAATGGGAAGGGTAGCCAAGACGGGAGAACGAATTATAAAGAGTGGAAATTTCTGCTGGAAGGAACTGAGGATCACAGATGCGGAGGGCACGGAGAAAGAGGGAGATAAGAACACTTTTCTTGACAGGGGAAGCATGATAGAAAAGTAGTGAATGTACATGCCACTGTGCATAGGTTTACGGTAAACGGAAAAGGAAAACCTGTATCTGAGCGTGGACATGGACATCAAGGAAAGGAAGTAAGGAATTAGATTCCCATTCAGCTTTTAAAATTAATGGAAGGGGCAAGATTGTTAAGAGCTTCAAGAAAAAGGTTGGAAGAGACGGAAGTCATTGAGGCCACAGAGCAAAGATGTCATTCCACAAAAGCGGAGCCAGAGTGAAGGTTGCACATCGAGGGTAGGAAAGAACAGTCTCGAAGTATTCCATGTAAAGATTAGCAAGGACAGGGGGGGAGAGGAGAGCCCATAGCGACACCGAAGGTTTGGGAATAATATTTCCCTTGGAAGGAAAAGGTTAGAGTCCACACAGAGGCGGATCAGATCAAGAAAGACATCAGTGGGGATAGGAAGATGAAGAAACCCTTCATGGGCCTTCTCTCTAAGGAAATCAAGGACATCATCAAGAGGGACATTGGTGAAGAGGGACTCAAAGTCAAGACTAAGCATCTTACAGGTTGGGAGAGAGCGAACCCCTTCAATGAAGTCTTGAGAGTGACGGAGGTGGGCAGGAGAAAAAGTACCAAGAAAGGGAGTGAGGGTTTTGGCCAGCCAAGAAGCAAGAGAATAAGAGACAGAACCCCTAGAGGATATGATTTGGACGAAGAGGAATATCAGGTTTATGAGTTTTGGGAAGGCCATAGAAATAGGGAGAGAGGGGCAGATGACACGAAAAAACCCTTGAACAAGGTCAAAGTCAGGAGGACAGAGGTCGGAAGGGGAGTCCTTGTTTTTTGTTTTAAAGTTCTCTTGATGCGATCAAGAGGGTTGGAAACGAGAGGAGATGTAGGTGCGTGAGTCAGAGAGCAAGACATCAGCTTTACGGAGGTAATCCTCGCGATCAAGGATAACTACCGAATTACCTTTGTCAGAAGATAGTATGACAATGTTTGTGGTTTGATTTAAGAGAAAAAAGGGCAAGTTGGTAACGGCGTGGAAGGTGGTGATTCTTGGAAAACAGACTAACAAGAGCAGGAAGGAGAGCACCACGAAAAGGGGGACAAGTCAGGAAGATTACGGAAGCGAGATTGACGAAAGGAATCAAAAGAGCTAATCAGGGAAATACCAGCGCGAGGAGTAGGCGAAGTGGCAAAGGAAAGACCAAAACCAAGAAGTTCAAGCTTTATACGAGAGAGTGAGACAGAAGACAGATTAGTAACACAGTCAGTGAGGGAGAATTTAGACCAAGGGCTAGCTGAGATGAGACATTGAAGTTTATTTTGTAGTTTGGAAGAATGAATTTGCGCATTCAGGGGAGCAGTGTCAAAGGCAATGGTAGAGAGAAGGTTACAGAGATCCTGTGGTAGGGCCGCCAAGAGAGCACGTTGACGTTGACGGAGAGTAAAGAAGGCAATCTTCAACCTGTGATTTAGTAGAAAGAATGAGCTGTTGAAGTTTGGAGACGGGCATGAAACAGGAAAGGGAGTGCCCAGTGGGTTGGTTTTCAGGAAGTGGGAGAAGGAAGGTGGCAGAACTTGTTCAGCAAGACAGTCACGTAGAAAGCGAAGCTGATTCTTACGACGTCGGGTAGCAATAAGAGCAGCCTCATAAGATCGAAAGAGGGGTTTTAAAAGAGGGAAGAACATTAAAAAAGTTGGAGAGAATATGACGCTTAACTGCGGGGTCCATAAATAAACAAAAAGGCACAATACCGTGACTGGAACGATACACAAATAACCCGCACATAAAAGACAGAAGCTTACGACGACGTTTCAGTCCGACTTGGACCATTGACAAAGTCACACTAACAGAGGAGGAGCAGGACGGCTATATATAGGCAGGAAGAGGTGGAGGTAGTAGTAGTGGTAGTATGTGGTAGTGTAGTAGTATAGTAGTAAGTAGTGTAAATAGTAGTTACAAGAATTGTATAATACCGACAGGATGAAATGACACATGCACAACACCCGGGCATCCCCACTGTAGACGTATGCACAGTGGCATGTACATTCACTACTTTTCCTATCATGCTTCCCCTGTCAAGAAAAGTGTTCTTATCTCCCTCTTTCTCCGTGCCCTCCGCATCTGTGATCCTCAGTTCCTTCCAGCAGAAATTTCCACTCTTTATAATTCGTTCTCCCGTCTTGGCTACCCTTCCCATTTCATAGACTCTGCCCTCTCACGTGCTAAACGCAATTTCTTCTCTCCCAAACTCTCTACTCATGGGGAACTCTTCTATCCTCTGCCTTCCCTACATTTCCGGTCTTTCTAATCTCAACAATTCTCTCCGTCCCTTAGACATCAAGCTTACCCTTTCCCCCAGACTAACACTCTTCGCACTAATTCGTTCATACCTCTCCTCCTCTACAGATGTTCCTGGTGTCTACTCTATTTCTTGCTCCCCCTGTCCTCTTCAATACTTTGGGGAAAACTGGTCGATCTCTTTCTGACAGACTTGGGAGCACAAAAATTTGTGTTAGGCTTGCCGACACTAACAATGCTCTTTTCTGTCACGTTTAGAGATCATAGCCATCCTATTGGATGGTCTTCTGCTAAAACTGTCTTCCCTACTTCCAACTCGAACAGTCGCCGTTTAGTTGAATCCTCTCTTATACACAAACTTTCCTTGTATGAACCCTTTGCCCTGGCTTCGTCTCTGTAGATGCCTTCCTCTCCCACTACATTGTAAAATGCTCCAAACTCAGAACACCCGTGACTTAACCCGAATTTCCTCATTTTTTCTTCTTCTTCTTTTTCTTCTTCCTTTCCCCTTTCCCCTCTCCTTTTCTCCTCTGGGTTGTCTTTCTCTCTCCTGTCTCGTGTTTCTGTTCCTTCTTTATTTTATTTCACACTTCCCCTTTCACGCACCTCTGTGCGCTTGCTCTCCCTCTGTGGGTTTCTAGCTCTCTTGCAAGTGCTCCCCTTCCCTTTTTATTTGACTGGCTCGTCTTCCTTATTTCCCACTTCTACCACTTTCCACTACTACTACCTCTTCTTCTTCTACTACATCTACTGATGAAATTAGACACATGTGCGGCGTCTGGTTGTCTTTGTTGTGGACGTTTCGCCATCCAGTGGCTGGCTGGATGGCGAAACGTCTACGGTGGGGATGCCCGGGTGTTGTGCATGTGTCATTTCATCCTGTCGGTATTATACAATTCTTGTACTACTACTACTACTACTACTACTACTACTACTACTACTACTACTACTACCACTACTACTACCTCCACCTCTTCCTGCCTATATATAGCCGTCCTGCTCCTCCTGTGTGTACTGCAATGGAAGACACTGTCATGCAGATTCGGGTGTCATCTGCAAAGGAAGACACGGTGCTGTGGCTGACATCCTTGTCTATGTCGGATATGAGGATGAGGAACAAGATGGGAGCGAGTACTGTGCCTTGTGGAACAGAGCTTTTCACAGTAGCTACCTCGGACTTTACTCTGTTGACGACTACTCTCCGTGTTCTGTTAGTGAGGAAATTATAGATCCATCGACCGACTTTTCCTGTTATTCTTTTAGCACGCATTTTGTGCTCTATTCCGCCATGGTCACACTTGTCGAAGGCTTTTGCAAAGTCTGTATATATTACATCTGCATTCTTTTTGTCTTCTAGTGCACTTAGGACCTTGTCTAGTGATCCAATAGTTGAGACAGACAGGAGCGACCTGTTCTAAACCCATGTTGCTCTGGGTTGTGTAACTGATGGGTTTCTAGATGGGTGGTGATCTTGCTTCTTAGGACCCTTTCAAAGATTTTTATGATATGGGATGTTAGGGCTATGGGTCTGTAGTTCTTTGCTGTTGCTTTACTGCCCCCTTTGTGGAGTGGGGCTATGTATGTTGTTTTTAGTAACTGTGGGACGACCCCTGTGTCCATGCTCCCTCTCCATAGGATGGAAAAGGCTCGTGATAGGGGCTTCTTGCAGTTCTTGATGAACACGAAGTTCCATGAGTCTGGCCCTGGGGCAGAGTGCATGGGCATGTCATTTATCGCCTGTTCGAAGTTATTTGGCATCAGGATAACATCAGATAGGCTTGTGTTAACCAAATTTTGTGGCTCTCTCATAAAAAATTCTTTTTGATCTTTGACTCTCAGTCTGGTTAGCGGCTTGCTAAAAACTGAGTCATATTGGGACTTGAGTAGCTCACTCATTTCCTTGCTGTCATCTGTGTAGGACCCATCTTGTTTAAGTAGGGGCCCAATACTGGACTTTGTTCTCGACATTGATTTGGCATAGGAGAAGAAATACTTTGGGTTTCTTTCGATTTCATTTATGGCTTTTAATTCTTCCCGCGATTACTGACTCCTATAAGATTCCTTTAGCTTAAGTTCGATGCTTGCTATTTCTCTGACCAGTGTCTCCCTACGTATTTCAGATATATTGACCTCTTTTAGCCGCTCTGTTATTCTTTTCTGTCGCCTCTAAAGGGAGCGCCTGTCTCTTTCTATTTTACATCTACTCCTCCTTTTTCTTAGAGGAATAAGCCTTGTGCATACATCGAGTGCCACCAAGTTAATCTGTTCTAGGCATAAGTTGGGGTCTGTGTTGCTTAGTATATCTTCCCAGCTTATATCGGTTAGGACTTGGTTTACTTGGTCCCACTTTATGTTTTTTTGTTATTGAAGTTGAATTTGGTGAATGCTCCCTCGTGACTAGTCTCATTATGTTGGTCTGGGGCTCCACGCATACATGTCTGAACCTCAATTATGTTGTGATCTGAGTATATTGTTTTTGATATGGTGACATTTCTTATCAGATCATCATTGTTAGTGAAGATGAGGTCTAGTGTATTCTCCAGTCTAGTAGGCTCTATTATTTGCTGGTTTAAATTGAATTTTATGCAGAGATTTAAAAGCTCGTGTGAGTGTGAGTTTTCATGAGAGCTGCCTCCTGGTGTTATTACTGCAACAATATTATTTGCTATATTCCTCCATTTTAGGTGCCTTAAGTTGAAATCCCCCAGGAGCAAGATGTTGGGTGCAGGAGCTGGAAGATTTTCCAGACAGTGGCCAATTTTTAACAGCTGTTCCTGGAATTGCTGGGATGTTGAATCCGGAGGCTTGTAGACTACCACAATGACTAGGTTTTGGTTCTCGACGTTTACTGCTAAAACTTCCACTACATCATTTGAGGCATTAAGCAGTTCTGTGCAAATAAGTGACTCTGCAATGTACAGGCCAACCCCCCCTTTTTGCCTGTTCACTCTGTCACATCTGTATAGGTTGTAACCTGGGATCCATATTTCGTTGTCCAAGTGATCCTTTATGTGGGTCTCAGTGAAAGCCGCAAACACTGCCTTTGCCTCTGCAAGCAGTCCATGGATGAAAGGTATTTTGTTGTTTGTTGCTGGCTTTAGACCCTGTATATTTGCAAAGAAGAATGTCATCGGACTGGTGGTATTGTTGGTACTGGGAAGGGGGGATTTTTTTTCCGGCATTAGTATCTGTATCTGTTGGTTTGGAGTGGAGGCCATCGACTGTGGTTCCACTCCAGGAATGACTGGATTTGGTGTACGATTTCTGCCATTTCCTGCCAGTTTTTTTTCCTTACTGGCACTAAAAAACCTCTCCCTCTTGAGTGGCTGTGGCTACCCAGGTTTTCCCATGGCCTGGATGTTTTGTATCTTTTTGTCCCCTTTAGATGGTGTGCCTGGCAATTTAAGTTATAGCACAGTCTTTCCTGTACTGAAGAGGTACACATTTCAGGGTGAAAAAGCTTACAGGAAGGGAGTTTGCATTTTCCTGTTGTCATATGGGCATAGCATTTTCTAGGGTGGTCATAGTTGCACGTCCCATCTGTTTTTCCAGATTTCCCATGTCTGCAGATACCAAGTGCATAGTATGTGCACAGGCTTGGTTTCTGTTTGCCTTGGGTTTCTGTGACTGTATTCCCTGTTGGTGTATGTTTCCCTGTCTTATTCCTATCCTCCCTAGCACCAACAATGGAGCTCCCACCAGTTGTTTTTGGTAATATATCCTCACTATTGCTAGTGGAGTCCTCTTGTTTGCTATTTCCTGTGGTATTTCTAGTTTGCAATATTGGTTTTATCTTATCTTTGACTACACTTGTTTCCCCACTACAGCTCCTGTCCCCTATGAGGTCATTTATATGTATTCCTTCCTGCGTATAATTCCCGACTACCTGGACAAAATCTCCAGCTTCACCATTACTGTCTCCCAGGACAGCACCTCCAGCTTCACCATTACTGTCTCCCAGGACAGCACCTCCAGCTTCACCATTACCATCTCCCAGGACAGCACCTCCAGCTTCACCATTACTGTTTCCCAGGACAGCACCTCCAGCTTCACCATTACTGTCTCCCAGGACAGCACTATCAGCCCCACATTTACTGACTACCAGGACATCACCTCCAGCCTTACAGTTTCTGACTACATGGCCAGTATCAAGGGCAGTACCATTCAGCCCAGACTTTTTATGTTCCCATCTGTTGTAGAAAGCTTCCAGGTTGTCTATGAAAGCAGCTTTGATGTTATTATTTTTTTTTATTATCACACCGGCCGATTCCCACCAAGGCAGGGTGGCCCGAAAAAGAAAAACTTTCACCATCATTCACTCCATCACTGTCTTGCCAGAAGGGTGCTTTACACTACAGTTTTTAAACTGCAACATTAACACCCCTCCTTCAGAGTGCAGGCACTGTACTTCCCATCTCCAGGACTCAAGTCCGGCCTGCCGGTTTCCCTGAATCCCTTCATAAATGTTACTTTGCTCACACTCCAACAGCACGTCAAGTATTAAAAACCATTTGTCTCCATTCACTCCTATCAAACACGCTCACGCATGCTGCTGGAAGTCAAGCCCTCGCACACAAAACCTCCTTTACCCCTCCCTCCAACCCTTCCTAGGCCGACCCCTACCCCGCCTTCCTTCCACTACAGACTGATACACTCTTGAAGTCATTCTTTTTTCGCTCCATTCTCTCTACATGTCCGAACCACCTCAACAACCCTTCCTCAGCCCTCTGGACAACAGTTTTGGTAATCCCGCACCTCCTCCTAACTTCCAACTACGAATTCTCTGCATTATATTCACACCACACATTGCCCTCAGACATGACATCTCCACTGCCTCCAGCCTTCTCCTCGCTGCAACATTCATCACCCACGCTTCACACCCATATAAGAGCGTTGGTAAAACTATACTCTCATACATTCCCCTCTTTGCCTCCAAGGACAAAGTTCTTTGTTTCCACAGACTCCTAAGTGCACCACTCACTCTTTTTCCCTCATCAATTCTATGATTCACCTCATCTTTCATAGACCCATCCGCTGACACGTCCACTCCCAAATATCTGAATACGTTCACCTCCTCCATACTCTCTCCCTCCAATCTGATATTCAATCTTTCATCACCTAATCTTTTTGTTATCCTCATAACCTTACTCTTTCCTGTATTCATTCAGCTTTGATGTTATCCTCTTTTAATACCCTTGTGATTTTAGTCCACAGATTTATCTCATTTGGGCATACCCAAAAACACTTCCCTGTTTTAATACTGCTTGTAGCTAGTTCTTGGATATCTGCACAAGGGGCGTGACACCAATTTCCACAAAAATGACAATTTATCCATGTGTAAGCCCGTTTGTTTGATTGACTGCAGACTACACAGAGCTTCATAATGATTTGAATGGTTGATTTACTGTAATTCTAATAGCAACCTCTTGAATACTCTATTAATAACCTCCTTAAATGAAGCTCTAGCTATTTGTATTTCTATTTCTAACTGTACTTGTATATTGGACAGCTTACCGTGTACGTTCCTGATTTATATTTATTGTTTGTGTTTGATAAGGGCGCCTACAACCCCATCCGTTTACAGTCTGCTTTATTGTCCAACGAAACCGTTTGTAACCAGTCAAGGGTTCGGACCAGTCGAGGGTTCGGACCAGTCGATCTGATCTGATCAGTGGGTCACTTATTTAAAACATACTGGTCGGTGATTTGGGCTAACACATGAAGAATCTACTTGAAATTATCTACCCGAGTAATATGTGATTTGATTGATACAAAAGTATCACATACAAAGCACGGGTGAATTTTATCATTATTCTCACGTTTCAGTTTTCTCACTCTGTACAGGAGGTTCTGTTGTTTTCTTGTGAGACTCATTTATGTATATATCTTGTATTGCTTTAATAAATGAAATTATTAGATCTTTTTTCCTGTCTTGTGTGTGAAATCTGAGCATAACACTTTTTCTACTTTGGTTCCCTAGTAATCGCGATTCTTTTATTTCCGACTCTGGTACATTAACATGTAGATGGTCACGTATGATCTGGAGAGTTGTATCCTTGCAGTTTGAATGGTTTAATTCGCTGGGAAAGAGTGGAGTGTTAATTACTACTGCATCAGATAACTTATCTTGCTCTGCCTTATCATCTTGGTTAGCAAAATAATTCTTCAATTGGGTATCCATGTTTATTTTCCAGTCCTTGATGGCATCATCAATCTTCATGTTTAGGGAAGTTATTTGGTCTGTGTGACTGGCTATGACTGATTAGAGGGTCTTGCCAAAATCAAGCATTGCCCTAAAAAAACTAAACAGATGACAAATAAGAGACTGAACAGTCCCTGGCTAACACCCAGCATTCTCAAATCCATAAATACAAAGCACCTATATGAAAAACAGTACAGAATGGGTCACATAACCAGAGACCAAACAAAACGTTACTCGTCAGTCCTAACCAGCCTGATAAGAAGGGCTAAAAAACTTGTATTATGAGAACAGATTATCCAACTTACAAGGTGATATAAAAAAGATCTGGAAAACCCTATCAGAAATTCTAGGAACAAAAATGATATCATGAAATAGTGAAATTAAATTAACAAAATCAGATGAACCCCAACTCCCACCATCTGAAACAGCAAACAGGCTCAATGATTTCTTCTCCACTATAAGAAAAAACCTTGCCAATAAAATCCCAAGTTCAGATACCCCACCCAATGACTAGCTCACTGGCAACTACCCGAACACACTGTTCCTAGCTCCGACTAACCCAACTGAAGTCTCCCTTATTATCAACGCACTAAAAAACAAGACAGGAGATTTAAATACCTTACCACCCTTTATATACAAAAAAGTGTCACAAGTGCTATCACCAATCATTGCAACACTCTTTAACAAATCCATTGAATCCTCTACCTTCCCTACAGTTCTCAAAATAGCAAGGGTCACCCCGATTCATAAAGGAGGAGACCAAACAGACTTCAGTAACTGTAGGCCAATATCCAACTTACACCCTCTCTCTAAAATCTTCGAAAAATTAATTCATCAGCGAATCTATTCCTACCTCATCTCCCAAAACATATTCAACCCCTGTCAATTTGGGTTCATGCCTAATAAAAATACTAATGATGCTATTATACACATGCTAGAACATATATACACTGCAATAGAGAAAAAAGAAGTCCCACTGGGGATCTTCATTGACTTAAGTAAAGCTTTTGATACAGTTGACCATGACTTGCTCCACATAAAATTGTCACACTATGGTATAAGAGGGCACTCCCTCAACTACCTAAAGTTATATCTCAGCAACAGAAGCCAATATGTGTACACAAATGGGGCAAACTCTTTTGCACAGCCAATTACAGTTGGTGTCCCACAGGGAAGTGTCCTTGGCCCTCTTCTCTTTCTCATATACATAAATGATCTACCAAATGCATCGCAACTACTCAAACCAACACTATTTGCAGATGACACTACATACGTCTTCTCTCGCCCGAGCCCAGTCATGCTAGCCAATACTGTAAATACCGAATTACAGAAAATATCTACCTGGATGAGGACTAACAAACTTACTCTAAACATTGACAAAACCTACTTCATTCAGTTTGATAACAGAGCTGCAGATGTCCCTCTTAACATAATGATAAATGGATCACCTATCACAAAACTCACAGAGGGAAAATTCTTACAAATTCACCTTGATAATAGACTCAAATTTCAAACACATATACAGCAAATTTCCAAGAAAATTTCCGAGACCGTAGGCATACTATCGAAGATACGGTACTATGTTCCACAGTCAGCCCTCCTGGCCCTGTATCACTCACTTATTTACCCCTATCTCACCTATGGAATTTGTGCATGGGGCTCAACAACAATAAACCATCTCAGACCACTAATTACCCCCAACAAAAGGCTGCAGTCAGAATGATAACAAATTCCCACTACAGGCAGCACACTCCACCAATATTCAAAACCCTAAACCTACTCACCATACAAAACATCCATACTTATTACTGCACCTATTACATACATAGAACACTTAACTCAGATATAAACCCTCCTCTCAAACGTCCCCTTTAAACGAACCTCAACAGAACACATGACCATAACAAAAGGGCACAGATCACTCTTTGATGTTCCTCGTGTCATCTCACGCTATGCAAAAACTCAATGCATATAAAAGGCCCTAAAATCTGGAATTCATTACCTGTAAATATAAAAGAAACACTTTCTGTTTATAAATCAAGTCTCTGCTCAAAAATCACTTACTCACCCACAACCAAATAAATACTGAATAATTGTAACTTAAAAATTGTATCTCATAAATGTTTCTCATAATTGTATCTCATAAATGTTTAACCTGATACCCAATCAAACTTTGTTATTTTTTTAATTAAATTACCTAACAGAATACTCCATTCTACTGAATGTACAGCAATACAGTAAATGACCATATGACCTGTCTTTGTAATACTCATTTGCGCTTAATTGTTATCTGTTTACAATAATGTTTTACCACTGAATATATCACTGCTTAGTTAATCTTAAGTTAATTTTAAGCCTGCCCATAATGCTCTGTGTGTCGAGTGTGTCGTTCTTCTTCCTGTACTTTCTTTCAACCAAAAATGTGCCACTCCTCGGTCCTCCAGAAGCAGTGTTACAACATCGACTGCCCTGCATACCATCTAAAAGGGACCAGGAGGCACAGACCCCACAAGACAAACAATAGTAGCTACGACAACTCAACTCCAGGTGATTTTTTAGTGGCAGGAAACAGAAAAAGAAAATGGAAGGAAATAACAAAAATATTCCACCACCTCGGAGCCTTGTTGGACTGGAGGCGCAGCCAGTGGCCACCCATGGCCCTCCAGAATTACAACTACTGATGCAATAACAAAATCCCCCAACAAACACAGAATCCCAAACCTCGTTCATATTGCTAATATACAGGGCCTTAAGCCATCCACCAACAACAAAATACCTTTTATCAGTGGACTTCTAAGGAGTCTAATGCAATGTTTGCAGCCTTCACAGAGACTCACACAAAAGATCACTTTGACATTTGAAATATGGATAAGTGGTACAACCTTTTTAAATGGACAGAAAAAACGGGCAACAAGGGGGGTTGGCCTGTATGTCAAAGAGTCCCTTATCTGCACGGAGTTGCTGAACACCACAAATGAGGTAGTTAAAGTTCTATCAATAAAGATCGAGAACCAAAACCTAGTCATTGTGGTTGTATCAAGCCACCAGATGCAACCTCACAACAGTTCAAGGAACAGCTACTGAAAATTTATTACTGTTTGGAAAACCTTCCAGCTCCACCCCCAAACATCTTACTGCTTGGTGATTTCAACCTAAGGCATACAAAATGGAAGAATGTAGCAAATAATGTTATAGCTGGAACAACCCCTGGAGGTAGCGCAGATGAAAGGTCACACACACATGAGCTACTAAGTCTCTGCAAAAAACACACCTTAAGCCAAGATAGTGGAGCCAACAAGACTAGAAAACAACTTGCCCTTTATCTTCACAAATAATGAGGACCTGATAAGAGACATAAGAATATCAAAAACAACTAATTCCGATCACAACCTAATCAAAGTCCCAGACGTACATGCATAGGGGTCCTGATCAGCAGAATACATGTACCTGTGAAGGTGTCTTCAAAAAATACAACTTCAACAAAAAGAACATCAACTGGGACCAGGTAACCATGTCCTAAACGAAACATTTGGGAAGATGTCTTAAATGACATGGATCCAAACCAGTGCCTTAAAAGGATCAATTTTCCTGGCAGCCAAAGCATTTCTAGGCATATTCCCCTAAGAAAGAAGAAGAGCAGGAGAAAAACTGGAGAGAGAAAGACGCTCCCTCAACAAAGACGACGAAGAGTCACTGAGCTCCTCAGGAGTGCTAGATATCTGATACACGAAAGGGGGTGCTGACATGGGAAGTGGAAACTATCGAACTTAAGTTAAATGACTCTTACAGGAACCAGGGGAGGCAGGGGGAGCTTAAAGCTAATTTGTGAAAAATTTAAAGAAATTTTCCCAAAAATTTCTTTTCATATGCCAAAAAACAAGGCAAATACCACATCTAGTATCGGGCCCCTTTCTCAGATAGGATGGGACTTACACAGAGACACAAGGAAAAAGTGAAATAATTTAAATCCCAGTACGACTCGTGTTTAGTGAACCACTAATACGGTCTGAGGATTGATGACCCAAATGATTTCTTCATGAAAGAGCCTCAAAACTCCTTAAATGTATGCCAATTTCCGACATTTCCCTAACTCCGATAGATTTCGAAAAGGCCATTGACAACATGCCTATGCACTCAGCCCCGGGCCCGACTCGTGGAACCTTTGTTTTCATTAAGAATTGCAAGAAACCCCCCTCCGGTCCCTAATACACTATGGAGGAGGAGCTTGGGCATGGGTGAAATTCCACAGTCACTTAAAAAAACAGATATAGCCCCACTCCATAAAGGTGGCACCAAGCATTAGCTAAGAACTATAGACCAATAGCTCTGACGTCCCACATCATAAAATCTTTGAAAGAGTGCTAAGAAGCAGGTGCAAATCACCTGGATTCCCCAAAAACTGCACAATCCAGGGCAACATGGGGGTTTAGGGCAGGTCGCTTCTGCCTCTCACAACTACTGGATCACTATGACATGGCCCGGATGCACTGGAAAAAATCAGAATGCAGATGTAATATACACAGACTTTTCAAAAGCATTTGACAAATGCGATCATGGCATAATAGCCCATAAAATAAGTGCTAAAGGAATAACTGGGAAAGTTGGGGAGATGAATCTTCAAATTCCTAACAAATCGACACAGAGTAGTGGTCAACAGAGTTAAATCGGAAGCTGCCATAGTGAAGAGCTCTGTCCACAAGGCACAGTACTCGCCCCCATCTTATTCCTTATCCCCATATCAGACATAGACAGAGATATACACCACGCACCGAACATCCTTTGCGGATGATACTAGGGTCTGCATGAGGCTGTCATCTGCTGAGGACACGGTTAAAACCCCCAATAAGATATAAACAAAAGGGTTTTCCAGTGGGCAACGGTAAACAATATGATGTTCAATGAGGACAAATTCCAACTACTTCCGTTATGGAAAACTGGAGGAGATAATAACTAGAACAGAGTATACTACGACTCCGGCCATACAATAAGCGGAAAAATAATGTAAGGGACCTGGGAGTAGTAATGTCTGAGGATCTCACTTTCAAGGATCACAACAGTGCCACGATCGCACGTGCAAAGAAAATGATAGGATGGATAATGAGAACTTTCAAAACGAGAGATGCCAAGCCAATGATGATCCTTTTCAAATCACTTGTTCTCTCTAGGCTGGAATACTGCTGTACATTAACATCTCCATTCAAAGCAGGTGAAATCGCAGATCTAGAGAGTGTACAGAGATCCTTTATTGCACGTATAAGTTCTGTCAAGCACCTTAACTACTGGGAACGCTTGGAAGCACTTGACTTGTACTCTTGGAAGGAATGGTCCCAAATCTTCACACAGAAATCACTCCCTACGAAAGTAAAAGACTGGGCAGGCGATGCAAAATGCCCCCAATAAAAAGTAGGGGTGCCATTGGTACACTAAGGAAAAACACCATAAGTGACCGGGGCCCAAAACTGTTCAACAGCCTCCCATCAAGCATTAGGGGAATTGCCAATAAGCCCCTGGCTGCCTTCAAGAAAGAGCTGGACAGATACCTAAAGTCAGTGCCGGATCAGCCGGGCTGTAGCTCGTACGTTGGACTGCGTGCGGCCAGCAGTAACAGCCTAGTTGATCAGGCCCTGATCCATCGGGAGGCCTGGTCATGGACCGGGCCGCGGGGGCATTGATCCCCGGAATAACCTCCAGGTAACCTCCAGGTAAGGGGCTTTGGCATGTTGCACTTAACTGCATTCATTTGTACTACTCTGTATCATGTTCAAATAAATAAATAAAGAAATAAATAAATTTTCATTAATCCATGTATAATATTTTCTTCAAAATTACAGGTCTCCCTCAACATTCACGAGGGTTAGGGGATCAAGAGCCTTGCAAATGTTGAAAAATCGCGAACGTTTGGTGCCCCAATATATTATAGAGAAATATAATACAATACTGCTTCCTTAACCTATTGAACCATGAACAATCCTAAAACACATGAAAACATCGTAAAATATTGTACTAGTGCCAGCCCTTTGGTAAAGAAGGTGAAAAAGACTATAAAATTCAAGAAAGAACTCATAGCAGAGTACCAAAGTGAAGGAGGAAGAGAGATGGGAGAATGTGCCTCTTTCAGTTATTCTATGATACGTACAATACTAAAGCAGCATAAATCAATGAAGGCTTTAGCGCCAGCCAGCAATAAAGAGTAGCATTAACAGTGTAGCAAGTAAGTTATGCAATTATGCCTTGGTGGGAATCGGCCGATGTACCTGGAGTTTACCTGGAGAGAGTTTCGGGGGTCAACGCCCCCGCGGCCCGGTCTGTGACCAGGCCTCCTGGTGGATCAGCCCCTGATCAACCAGGCTGTTGCTGCTGGCTGCACGCAAACCAACGTACGAGCCACAGCCCGGCTGATCAGGAACTGACTTTAGGTGCTTGTCCAGTGCCAGCTTGAAGACTGCCAGGGGTCTGTTGGTAATCCCCCTTATGTATGCTGGGAGGCAGTTGAACAGTCTCGGGCCCCTGACACTTATTGTATGGTCTCTTAACGTGCTAGTGACACCCCTGCTTTTCATTTGGGGGGGTGGTGCATCGTCTGCCAAGTCTTTTGCTTTCGTAGTGAGTGATTTTCGTGTGCAAGTTCGGTACTAGTCCCTCTAGGATTTTTCCCGTGTATATAAACATTTCTCTCCCTCCTCATTCCCGGATACAGGTTTAGAAACCTCAAGCGTCCCAGTAATTGAGGTGTTTTATCTCCGTTATGCGCGCCTTGAAAGTTCTCTGTACATTTTCTAGGTCGCAATTTCACCTGCCTTGAAAGGTGCTGTTAGAGTGCAGCAATATTCCAGCCTAGATAGAACAAGTGACCCGAAGAGTGTCATCATGGGCTTGGCCTCCCCAGTTTTGAAGGTTCTCATTATCCATCCTGTCATTTTTCTAGCAGATGCGATTGATACAATGTTATGGTCCTTGAAGGTGAGATCCTCCGACATAATCACTCCCAGGTCTTTGACGTTGGTGTTTTCGCTCTATTTTGTGGCCAGAATTTGTTTTGTACTCTGATGAAGATTTAATTTCCTCATGTTTACCATACGGAGTAATTGAAATTTCTCATCGTTGAACTTCATATTGTTTTCCGCAGCCCACTGAAAGATTTGGTTGATGTCCGCCTGGAGCCTTGCAGTGTCTGCAATGGAAGACACTGTCATGCAGATTCGGGTGTCATCTGCAAAGGAAGACACGGTGCTGTGGCTGACATTCTTGTCTATGTCGGATATGAGGAATGTAGGAACAAGATGGGAGCTAGTTACTGTGCCTTGTGGAACAGAGCTTTTCACCGTAGCTGCCTCAGACTTTACTCTGTTGACGACTACTCTCTGTGTTCTGTTTGTGAGGAAATTATAGATCCATCGACCAACTTTTCCTGTTATTTCCTTTAGCACGCATTTTGTGCGCTATTACGCCATGGTCACACTTGTCGAAGGCTTTTGCAAAGTCCTGTATATATATACATCTGCATTCTTTTTGTCTTCTAGTGCATTTAGGACCTTGTCGTAGTGATCCAATAGTTGAGACAGACAGGAGCGACCTGTTCTAAACCCAGTTGGCCCTGGGTTGTGTAACTGATGGGTTTCTAGATGGGTGGTGATCTTGCTTCTTAGGACCCTTTCCAAAGATTTTTATGATATGGGAATGTTAGTGCTATTGGTCTGTAGTTCTTTGCTATTGCTTTACTGCCCCCTTTGTGGAGTGGGGCTATGTCTGTTGTTTTTTAGTAACTGAGGGACGACCCCCCGTGTCCATGCTCCCTCTCCATAGGATGGAAAAGGCTCGTGATAGGGGCTTCTTGCAGTTCTTGATGAACACAGAGTTCCATGAGTCTGGCCCTGGGGCAGAGTGCATGGGCATGTCATTTTTTCGCCTTTTTTTCGAAGTCATTGGCGTCAGGATAACATCGGATAGGCTTGTGTTAATCAAATTTTGTGGCTCTCTCATAAAAAATTCATTTTGATCTTCGACTCTCAGTCTGGTTAGCGGCTTGCTAAAAAACTGAGTCATATTGGGACTTGAGTTAGCTCACTCATTTCCTTGCTGTCATCTGTGTAGGACCCATCTTGTTTAAGTAGGGGCCCAATACTGGACGTTGTTCTCGATTTTGATTTGGCATAGGAGAAGAAATACTTTGGGTTTCTTTTCGATTTCATTTATGGCTTTTAGTTCTTCCCCGCGATTCCTGAACTCCTAAAGGATTCTTTTAGCTTAAGTTCGAATGCTTGCTATTTCTCTGACCAGTGTCTCCCTACGCATTTCAGATATATTGACCTCTTTTAGCCGCTCTGTTATTCTTTTCCGTCGCCTGTAAAGGGAGCCGCCTGTCTCTTTCATTTTACATCTACTCTCCTCCTTTTTCTTAGAGGAATAAGCCTTGTGCATACATCGAGTGCCACCGAGTTAATCTGTTCTAGGCATAAGTTGGGGTCTGTGTTGCTTAGTGTATCTTCCCAGCTTATATCGGTTAGGACTTGGTTTACTTGGTCCCACTTTATGTTTTTGTTATTGAAGTTGAATTTGGTGAATGCTCCCTCGTGACTAGTCTCATTTTGTCGGTCTGGGGCTCCACGCATATATGTCTGAACCTCAATTATGTTTGTGATCTGAGTATATTGTTTTTTGATATGGTGACATTTCTTATCAGATCATCATTGTTAGTGAAGATGAGGTCTAGTGTATTCTCCAGTCTAGTAGGCTCTATTATTTGCTGGTTTAAATTGAATTTGTGCAGAGATTTAAAAGCTCGTGCGAGTGTGAGTTTTCATCAGAGCTGCCTCCTGGTGTTATTACTGCAACAATATTATTTGCTATATTCCTCCAATTTTAGGTGCCTTAAGTTGAAATCCCCAGGAGCAAGATGTTGGGTGCAGGAGCTGGAAGATTTTCCAGACAGTGGTCAATTTTTAACAGCTGTTCCTGGAATTGCTGGGATGTTGCATCCGGAGGCTTGTAGACTACCACAATGACTAGGTTTTGGTTCTCGACCTTTACTGCTAAAACTTCCACTACCTCATTTGAGGCATTAAGCAGTTCTGTGCAAACAAGTGACTCTGCAATGTACAGGCCAACCCTCCCCCTTTTGCCTGTTCACTCTGTCACATCTGTATAGGTTGTAACCTGGGATCCATATTTCGTTGTCCAAGTGATCCTTTATGTGGGTCTCAGTGAAAGCCGCGAACATTGCCTTTGCCTCTGCAAGCAGTCCACGGATGAAAGGTATTTTGTTGTTTGTTGCTGGCTTTAGACCCTGTATATTTGCAAAGAAGAATGTTATCGGACTGGTGGTATTGTTGGTACTGGGGGGGGATTTTTTTTCCGGCATTAGTATTTGTATCTGTTGGTTTGGAGTGGAGGCCATCGACTGTGGTTCCACTCCAGGAATGACTGGATTTGGTGTACGATTTCTGCCATTTCCTGCCAGTTTTTTTTTCCTTCCTGGCACTAAAAAACCTCTCCCTCTTGAGTGGCTGTGGCTACCCAGGTTTTCCCATGGCCTGGATGTTTTGTATCTTTTTGTCCCCTTTAGATGGTATGCCTGGCAATTTAAGTTATAGCACAGTCTTTCCTGTACTGAAGAGGTACACATTTCAGGGTGAAAAAGCTTACAGGAAGGGAGTTTGCATTTTCCTGTTGTCATATGGGCATGGCATTTTCTAGGATGGTCATAGTTGCATGTCCCATCTGTTTTTCCAGATTTCCCATGCCAGCAGATACCAAGTGCATAGTATGTGCACAGGCTTGGTTTCCGCTTGCCTTGGGTTTCTGTGACTGTATTCCCTGTTGGTGCATGTTTCCCTGTCTTACTTCTATCATCCCTAGCACCAACAATGGAGCTCCCACCAGTTGTTTTTGGTAATTTATCCTCAGTATTGCTATTGGAGTCCTCTTGTTTGCTATTTCCTGCGGTATTTCTAGTTTGCAATATTGGTTTTATCTTATCTTTAACTACACTTGTTTCCCTACTATGGCTCCTGTCCCCTATGAGGTCATTTATATGTATTCCTTCCTGCGTATAGTTCCTGACTACCTGGACAAAATCTCCAGCTTCACCATTACTGTCTCCCAGGACAGCACCTCCAGCTTCACCATTACTGTCTCCCAGGACAGTATCTCCAGCTTCACCATTACTGTCTCCCAGGACAGTATCTCCAGCTTCACCATTTCTGTCTCCCAGGACAGCACCTCCAGCTTCACCATTTCTGTCTCCCAGGACAGCACCTCCAGCTTCACCATTACTGTCTCCCAGGACAGCACTATCAGCCCCACATTTACTGACTACCAGGACATCACCTCCAGCCTTACAGTTTGTGACTACATGGCCAGAATCAAGGGCAGTACCATTCAGCCCAGACTTTTTATGTTCCCATCTGTTGTAGAAAGCTTCTAGGTTTTCTATGAACGCAGCTTTGATGTTGTCCTCTTTTAATACCCTTGTGATTTTAGTCCACAGATTTTCCTCATTTGGGCATACCCAAAAACACTTCTCTGTTTTAATACTGCTTGTAGCTAGTTCTGGGATATCTGCACAAGGGGCGTGACACCAATTTCCACAAAAATGACAATTTATCCATGTGGAAGCCCGTTTGTTTGACTGACCACAGACTACACACAGCTTCATAATGATTTGAATGGTTGATTTACTGCAATTCTACTAGCAACCTCTTGAATATTCTATTAATAACCTCCTTAAATGAAGCTCTAGCTATTTGCATTTCTGTTTCTAACTGTTTTTGTATATTGGACAGCTTACCGTCACGTTCCTGATTTTTAATGTTTGTGTGATAATAATAATAAAAAAAAAAAGGAGAGCACGAACCTAACTCCTCCAACTGTCTCCAGTCTTTACCTCCGCTGCCGCCTCAACCACCACTATGTACGGCTTATGTCTCAGTGGCCCTTATACACCCAACATCAATAACACAGCAACACTCGTGACATACTGAATGATGTATTTTATTCATTTTAGAGTGTATGTCATGTTTCTATGTTCTTAATATTGTTTGTCATATTAGATGAATTGTGATAGATAAATAAGCCGTAGAGTTGATATTAGTGTCATATTGAAGGACCATCTTGTCCTCTCTCCAAACAAACTCTGCCATTGCCACAATTCTTAACATATGTAATGACATATTTTAAATATGATTGGGCTGCTGGGAATTCACAAATGTTCGAAGCCCGCGAAAGTGGAAAATGCAAATGTTGTGAGGGACCTGTATATAAGAAACACATTACTTAGCATATACAGTGCAACCCAGAGTTTCAGCCGCCCTGAGTATCAGCCGCTTCGAGTTTCAACCGCTTTTTCCAGCTAAATTTTGTCCCGAGTTTTGGCCTGTGCCCTGTGTTTCAGCCAGCAAACCAGACCTGTCTGCCTGCCCACACAGGCATCATGAGTCAGTCTAGCTTTGTTTATCCTTGAGTGAACATTACCCTGTGTGCTCATCCAAACATTTCACAATAAATTACGTCATCCTAAGCTCCTTTCTTCTATGTGCAGGTTATTTGTGTATAATTTATAGTGTTTTGTAATTGCTTATTTATTGTGACTATGAAATAAGCCACCATGGGCCTGAAGAAATTTCACAGTGGCAGCCCTTTGGTAAAGAAACTGAGAAACACAATAGAAATGAAGAAAGAAATTGTAGCAAAGTACCAAAGTGAAGGAGGAAGAGAGAGGAGAATGTGCCTTCTTCAGTGATTCTACGA
Organism: Cherax quadricarinatus; assembly: GCF_026875155.1. Classification (NCBI taxonomy): domain Eukaryota; kingdom Metazoa; phylum Arthropoda; class Malacostraca; order Decapoda; family Parastacidae; genus Cherax; species Cherax quadricarinatus. The sequence continues at coordinate 57,515,017 of NC_069418.1, read as the reverse complement.
TATGTACGATACTAAAGCAGCACAAGTCGATAAAGGCTATAGTACCAGCCAGCAATAAAGTGTAGCATCAACAGTGTAGCAAGTAAGTTAAGCAATTAATTGACAGAAAAAGGACGAAACTGACTTCTCCAATGTTGTTGGAGTTATACAGGGTAACTGAAAACACCGCTGTCTCTGCTGCCCGCCTTCACTACCACTATGTAAGGCTTATCTTTCAGTGGCCCTTATAAACCCAACAACAAACAACACAGCAACAGTTAGGGGGAGAGACATGTGAAATATTTTATTCATTCTTTCTAGAGTATTATATGATGTGTCTCTGTTATTAATATTGTTTATTATGTCATATTAGATGACTTGTGCTAGATAAATAAGCTGTAGAGTTGATATTGGTGTCATATTGAAGGACTATCTTGTCCTGCCTCCGGACAAACTCTCCTCTCTCATATGCCAACAAGAGCCTTCAATAAAGGTAAAACTGATTTAAATGTTCATTTATCCATTAAAATTAGTGCTTTATATTTATTTCTCATTGTTTTCTGTATGTAAACCTATAGTATGTATTTATTCTTTAAAAAAATGAATTTTTTGTGAATATTTTTGGGTGGAATGAACTAACTGGATTTACATTATTTCTTATGGGAAATACTGCTTCGACTTTAGGCTGTTTCGACCTTAGGCCTAGCTCCTGGAATGGATTATGGCTGAAACTTGGGGTTCCACTGTAGCACATACACATGCAATGTTTATATGCTATGTGTGGTGAGTGGTGAGTTGGGTGGAGAGTAAACATTATGTTTTCTCTGATTCAGAGTTAGAGAAGACTGTAAATCTGTCATCTGGCCCAGTCACCACCCTTCATACGCATTTGTTTACAATTCTCGGTATGAATTATTTATTATTTCTCCCTTTGTTGATGATGGCATCTAAAATAGTTGTTAGAGACTATTAAACTCAGTGTACATGGTAATAATATGGCTGTGTAGTGTAATAATATGGCTGTGTAGTGTAGCCCAGGGGAGTTACATATGTGCACCTACATCTACCGCTGCCTACACTGACTTCCTACAAATAAATACTATTAACCTCTCACCCAACATTAAGACTGCAAATATTTTAAGGTAAGTAATGAATGTATTGTGGCAGTAAATGACAAAGAAGGAAAGTAACCCTAGAGAGGATTTTGATACCTGAAATCCTTATGGAGAGGGATTCCTACCTCTCTCTCCCCTCCTTGCCTTCTTCAATACACCAGGAAGAGTCTTCAATAAAGGTATGTAATGTTCATTTATCATTAAAATTTGTGCTTTATATTTCTTTCTCATTTTTTTGTGTATGTAAAACTATAGTTAATCTGTAAATGTATTTTTTTGTTAATATTTTTGGGTGTTTGGAACGGATTAATTGTATTTACATTAATTCTTATGGGAAATATTATTTCAGTTTTCGGCCTTTTCAGATTTAGGCCAACCTTCTGAAATGGATTACGGCTGATAACCGAGGGTCCACTATATTGAGTTACGTGTACATCAGCTGCTTATGCAACCATGCAGAGATATTGGTAACCCAGCCAGAACCTGGTAGTAGTGACATCAGAGTTTCTTCTGAGTTAGTAGGACCCACCATAGACATGTGGCTCCTCCTAAATGATAGAGTGATGAAAGGTGGACTGACAGGTGTTAATCTCCCTCAGTCTCAAGTTAATGAAGTTAAATTAAAGTTCTCTTCATATTACTGTTCTCAAATTGCTAGATGACAGCCCAAGATTATAATCTACCCCCACAGCCCAAGATTGTTATCTACCCCCACAGCTCAAGATTGTAACTTCTTCTTCTGTTGAGTTTGAGGGTAACTGACAGCATACGCTGTATCGAGTCCGGCCATCCAGTGCTAGGAGAGGGGACCTCGACCAAAGTGGAAGAATGTTCTGAATAGTAACTACATATTATATGTCCCTGAAATGCCCTGAAGCCAGCAGGAAGGAGCAGGTACAGGACAATATCTATCGACAGTCCAGAGGGCGAAACCCTTCCCCATTGAGAAGGAGAGGTAGAGTGAAAGCGTGCACCCCAAGCGTGTGCAAGGCCACACGGAGAGTAGTCTGTGCAGAGTGGTAATCTACCCCCACAGCCCAAGATTGCAACCTACTTCCACAGCCCAAGATTGTAAACCACTTCCACAGCCCAAGACTGTAATTTACTCCCACAGCTCGAGATTGTAATCTTTTCCCACAGCTCAAGATTGTAATTTACTCCCTCAGCCCAAGACTGTAATCTACTCCCATACCCCATGATTGTAATCTACTCCCACAGCCCAAGATTGTAATTTACTCCTTCCTTGAAAGCATAAGCCTTTGCCAATTCATCAGCTCTACCATGCATCTGAAGACCTGTGTGAGATGGCATCCACATAAGGTGTACTATGATTGTGTACTGTCTATAATCTTGCCATATCTGTGTCTGGCTTATGGCACAAGCATGACAATTGACACTCATGGAGTTAAGGGTATTTGTGGATGACAGAGAATCAGTTACTATTACGGCATCAGCCTTAAAACACAAGCACTGGAGTACAAGGAGTATAGCAGACAATTCAGCTTGAAGGGTAAAGTTGAAGTGTTGATGTGTGCTCCAATTTCTGTATAAAAGCCATCATTCTGTATGACAAGAGCAGCACTTTCAGATAATCTAACCTAACTGATAATATAAAAATTGGCATATGAAATACTTACGTCAAGTGCATTGTGCAATTGAGACAAGTTATATTTTGAGCCTACTGGATAGGCCCATTTTTTTGGTAACCCCCTAAAAATGTAAACCAACCCCTAAATCTGAATTAAAGTTAGGTTATTATAAGGTTTGGTTATTATGAGGTTTGTTTATTTTAGATTGGGTTGGTTTGAGTTACATTTTTTCAGAGGCACGCCAAAAAAAAGAAAAAAGTTTTCTCAGCATAGGCCCAAATTATAACTGTTCCCACGGCAGAACCCACTTAATACTGGAGATATTATATAATGAAAATTTTGAGATCACAAATGCAATACAGTACAGAGCCTCCCTGACTTCCGACCTGTGTGACTTACACCCATCTGCACATATGACAATACATTTCATACAGCATTTTAATTTGTGAAGCCTATGATAAAATGGAACGTCAGCTGTTGACTGCATTGCTTGTCGAACAAATAGGTTTACAGACGAGGAATTTGAGAAAAAATGTCCTGGTTTCTGTATGTTGTTTTGCTTATCGATCTTTCATCCAGCCCATGGACCAGCAGGTCATTTCTAACTTCAAGAAATTCTACATCAAAGCACTTGTTGAATGGTGCTTTGAAATCACTTCAGAAACAAATTTAACCCTCAGGGAGTTCTGGAAGGACAATTTCAATATCCTCACCTGCTTGAGGCTTATAGACAAAATCTAGGGAATGTGTCTTCTGGGACCATGCAGTCAGCATAGAAGAAATTGTGTCCGATTTTTTGGCAGCCAGGGATTTTGAAGGCTTTGAAGATGAGCCTGAGCCGGTAGAGGACATGTGTCCCTGGGAAAGACCTTGGGCCTAGAGGTGACTGAAGATGATGTGGAGGAGCTGGTGGAGGAACGTAGAACTGAACCCACAACAGAAGAACTTGTAGACCTTCAGAAGGAGCAGTAACAGACTGCAGCAGAGGAGCTGTCACCAGAGGAAGAGGAGGGAAGGGATGATGAGCCCATTGCACTTGTCAAGGAAATGTGTGCTAAATGGCATGAAGTGCAGGAGTTTGCCAAGAAACACTATCCAGACAAAACAGTGGCCATCCATCTCTCTAACATGTACAATGGCTGTGTAATGTCTCAGTTTAGACAAGTGTTAATGGAGCCTAAAACAAGCCCCACTGGACAGGTTTTTAATGAGACAAAGAACCAGTGAGCCAGAAGGTGTTAGTGGTGAAAAGAGACAAAGAAGAGAAATAACACCAGAAGGACAGTTGCCTGACATATTATTGGTGGGCAACTCTCCCTCCAAGCAGTTTATCTGCTTCACCTCCTGCTTCCAGTATGTCATTAGCTCTCCTCTGACAGGTAAGAGGAAGTTAAATTTTCATTTACTGTGCAGTATTTCAGTTAAAGGATATATTTTTAAATTTTATGTATTCATTTTTACAGTTTAATGTACTAGTAGTACATATTTAATAAATTATTATACAGTGAAACCCCGAGTTTCGGCCGCCCTGAGTATCAGCCGCTTCAAGTTTCAGCCGCTATTTTCAGCTAAATTTTGTCCCAGGTTTTGGCCTGTGCCCTGTGTTTTGGCTGGTGTACCAGACCTGTCTGCCTGCCCGTGCCTGCATGCCTGCCCATACAGGCATCGTGAGCCAGTCTAGCTTTGTTTATTCTTGAGTGAACATTACCCTGCATGCTCATCCAAACATTTCACAATAAATTCATTGTGTTTAGTGCTTGTTTATTGGGCCCAAAGAAACTTCATAGTGGCAGCTCTCTGGTAAAGAAAGTGAGAAACAATATAGAATTTGAAGAAAGAAATTGTAGCAAAGTACCAAAGTGAAGGAGGAAGAGAGGGGAGAATGTGCCTTCTTCAGTGATTCTACGATATGTATGACACTAAAGCTGCAGAAGTCGATAAAGGCTATAGCGCCAGCCAGCAATAAAGTGTAGCATTAACAGTGTAGCAAGTAAGTTAAGCGATTAATCGACAGAAAAAGGACAGAACGAAACTGACTTCTCCAATGTTGTTAGAGTTATATAGAGTGACTGAAAACACCACCATCTCTGCTGCCGCCATCACCACCGCTATGTAAGGCTTATCTTTCAGTGGCCCTTATAGACCCAACAACACAGCAATGCTCGTCAGTTAGGGAGAGAAACATGATACATGTATATTTTATTCATTCTAGAGTATTATATCATGTTTCTGTGTTATAATTATTGTTTATTATGTCATATTAGATGACTTGTGCTAGATAAATAAGCTGTAGAGTTGATATTAGTGTCACATTGAAGGATTATCTTGTCCTGCCTCCAAACAAACTCTCCGGTCTCTCTCATGCACCAACAAGTCTTCAATAAAGGTAAAACTGATTTAAATGTTCATTAATCCATTAAAATTAGTGCTTTATATTTATTTCTCATTGTTTTCTGTAAAACTATAGTATTTATTCTTTAAAAAAAATATTTTTTTGTGAATATTTTTGGGTGGAACAAATTAATTAGATTTACATTATTTCTTATGGGAAATATTGCTTCGACTTTAGACTGTTTTGACTTTAGGCCTAGCTCCAGGAACGGATTACAGCCAAAACTCGGGGTTCCACTGTATTGTTATTTAGGGTTTGGAACAGACTAATTCCATTTACATTATTCTTTATGGGAAAAATTGCTTTGGTTGTCGTCCATTTTGGCTGTCAAATCAACATCTGGAATGAATTAAATTTGACAACCAAGGTTCCCTTGTACCTAAAAGTAAGGAACATTAATTTGCGAGTAATGAAATTTAAGGTAATAAAGTAGGTTGGTAAAAAGAAAATGTGATAATCATGACAGAAATTTATCAAGTTAAAAGAATGTTGTATAGGCATATGACTTTTACAGGTCATGCTAACATAATTCTGATATCCGTCCATTTTGAGATCTGACCAGTCAGTTGGAATGAAACTTGGGGAGGATCTGAATTAGCTAAACTTTCTGCTTCATATATGATACAGTAAAGTAATGTACACAAACCTAATGCACAGCTTTAGAAAAGAGGAAAAAAGTGAGTGTAAATTAGTTCAACATTATGAAAAAGTTTAATTAGTTTAATATCTTTATTATGTACCCCATATCCATCCTGTGGGAAGTCATAAGATTACAGAAACATATAGTAAGTCAAGGGCCTTGGCCGCAAAGTTTTGAGAGCTAACCAAGTTACATTGGTAATGAACTATTTACATGTTTATATCTGCTTACAATCAAAATGAGTTATTTAAGCAGACATCAAGTAGGTTATAAAAAATATTAGTGTATCTTATATGTGGTGGCAACACACTCAGATCACATGCTTAGTGTCTGTGGTTCAATCCTCAACATGGGTGAAAACACTGGGCATGTTTCCTTACACTTGCTGTCCCTGTTTCCTTAGCAGTAAGTAGGTATACCTGGATGTTAGTCGACTAGCATGGGTCACATCCTGGGGTACAAAATTTTTAACCTGGGGGAAAGTTAGCCACCTAGAATAACCCATGGAAGACGGGGCATCATTGAGGACTGTCTTATTTCCACTATGGTCCTTCAATCTTGTCCCCAAAGATGCCACCCACACCAGTCTCCTAAAACCCATGTAGTACCTACTTACTGCTAGGTGAACAGTGACACTAGATGTAAGGAAACATGCCCAACATTTCCACCCATGAAGAGGATCAAACCCAATGTAAATAAGACAGACAATCCTAAATGATGCATTGATTTTATTGTGTTATCCTGGGTGGCTAACTTATGCTGGAAGGCTAACTTATCTTGGAAGACTAACTTATCCTGGGTGAATACCTCATCCTGGGTGGCTAACTTATCATGGGTGATTAACTTATCCTGGGTGGTTAACTTATCCTGGTAGGATAACTTATCCTGTGTAGCTAACTTAACCTGGGTAGCTAACTTATCCTGGGTAGTTAACTCATCCAGGGTGGTTAACTTAAATTGGGTAGCTAACTTCACCTGGGTGGTTAACTTATCCTGAGTGGCTAACTTATCCTGGGTGGTTAACTTATCCTGGGTGGCTAACTTATCCTGGGTGGTTAACTTATCCTGGGTGGCTAACTTATCCTGTGAAGCTAACTTATCATGGGCAGCTAACTTATCCTGGGTAGTTAACTCATCCTGGGTGGTTAACTTAAATTGGGTAGCTAATTTCACCTGGGTGGTTAACTTATCCTGAGTGGCTATTTTATCCTGGGTGGCTAACTTATCCTAAAAGGGTAACTTGACCTTTGAGGCTAACTTATCCTGGGTGATTAACTTATCCTGGGGAGCTAACTAATCCTGGGTGGCTAACTTATCCTGGGTGACTAACTTATCCTAAGAGGGTAACTTGACCTTTAAGGCTAACTTGACCTTTAAGGCTAACTTATCCTGGGTAACTAACTTATCCTGGGTGACTAACTTATCCTGGGTGGCTAACTTATCCTAGGTGACTAACTTATCCTGGGTGGCTAACTTATCCTAGGTAACTAACTTATCCTAGGTGACTAACTTATCCTAAGTGACTAACTTATCCTAGGTGACTAACTTATCCTAGGTGACTAACTTATCCTGGGTGGCTAACTTATCCTGGGTGGCTAACCATCCCCTGGGTTAAAAATCCCCCCCAAAATTGTCTTTAAGACGTGGCTCAACTTCCAAAAGCTTAAATAATTACAGGTTATTTATAATGGACAAAGTCTGGGTGTTGCTCCAGAATGTTTGATAAAACATAATGTATATTACTGTGGATAAAACACATCACAGTGAGACAAATATATTTGTCATTTGTTGATCCAAAGCACAATTTCTGAGATACATTGTTCCAGTATTATTACTTACTTCAGATACACTGTTCCAGCATTATTGCTTACCTTAGATACATTGTTCCAGGATTATCACTTACCTAAGGATACATTGTTCCAGCATTAATACTTACCTCACTTATATTGTTCCAGCATTATAACTTACCTCAGGTAAATTATTCCAGTATTATAACTTACCTCAGATACATAGTTCCAGCACTATTACTTACCTTAGATACATTGTTCCAGCATTATTACTTACATCAAATACATTGTTCCAGCACTATAACTTACCTCAGATACATTGTTCCAGCATTATAACTTACATCAGATACATTGTTCCAGCACTATAACTTACCTCAGATACATTGTTCCAGCATTATAACTTACATCAGATACATTGTTCCAGCATTATAACTTACATCAGATACATTGTTCCAGCACTATAACTTACCTCAGATACATTGTTCCAGCATTATAACTTACCTTAGATATATTGTTCCAGCATCATTACTTACCTCAGAAACATGTTCCAGCATTATACTTACTCAGATACATTGTTCCAGCACTATAACTTACCTCAGATACATTGTTCCGCATTATTACTTACATCAGATACATTGTTCCAGCACTATAACTTACCTCAGATACATTGTTCCAGCATTATAACTTACATCAGATACATTGTTCCAGCATTATAACTTAATCAGATACATTGTTCCAGCACTATAACTTACTCAGATACATTGTTCCAGCATTATAACTTACCTTAGATATATTGTTCCAGCATCATTACTTACCTCAGAAACATGTTCCAGCATTATACTTACCTCAGATACATTGTTCCAGCACTATAACTTACCTCAGATACATTGTTCCAGCATTACAACTTACCTTAGATATATTGTTCCAGCATTATTACTTACCTCAGAAACATTGTTCCAGCATTATAACTTACCTTAGATATATTGTTCCAGCATTATTACTTACCTCAGAAACATTGTTCCAGCATTATTACTTACCTCAGATACATTGTTCCAGCATTACAACTTACCTTAGATATATTGTTCCAGCATTATTACTTACCTCAGAAACATTGTTCCAGCATTATAACTTACTTAAGATACATTGTTCCAGAATTATAACTTACCTCAGATACATTGTTCCAGCACTATAACTTACCTCAGATACATTGTTCCAGCATTATAACTTACCTCAGATACATTGTTCCAGCACTATAACTTACCTCAGATACATTGTTCCAGCATTATAACTTACCTCAGATACATTGTTCCAGCATTATAACTTACCTCAGAAACATTTTCCAGCATTTAACTTACCTCAGATACATTGTTCCAGCATTATAACTTACCTCAGATACATTGTTCCAGCACTATAACTTACCTCAGATACATTGTTCCAGCATTATAACTTACCTCAGATACATTGTTCCAGCATTATAACTTACCTCAGATACATTGTTCCAGCACTATACTTACCTCAGATACATTGTTCCAGCATTATAACTACCTCAGATACATTGTTCCAGCATTACAACTTACCTTAGATATATTGTTCCAGCATTATTACTTACCTCAGAAACATTGTTCCAGCATTATAACTTAAGATACATTGTTCCAGAATAAACATACCTCAGATACATTGTTCCAGCACTATAACTTACCTCAGATACATTGTTCCGGCATTACAACTTACCTTAGATAATTGTTCCAGCATTATTACTTACCTCAGAAACATTGTTCCAGCATTATAACTTACCTCAGATACAGGGTGGCTGGTGGCCTGGTGGCTACAGACTTCCCGCTTCACAATGGAGGGCCCGGTTCGATTCCGCGGGTGAAACATTTCGACACGTTTCCTTACACCTATTGTCCTGTTCACCTAGCAGCAAATAGGTACCTGGTGTTAGTCGACTGGTGTGGGTCGCATCCTGGGGACAAGTTAAGGACCCCATGGAAATAAGTTAGACAGTCCTCGATGACGCACTGACTTTCTTGGTTATCCTGGGTGGCTAACCCTCCGAGTTAAAAATCCGAACGAAATCTTATCTTATCTTATTGTTCCAGCACTATAACTTACCTCAGATACATTGTTCCAGCACTATAAATTACCTCAGATACATTGTTCCAGCATTATAACTTACATCAGATACATTGTTCCAGCATTATAACTTACATCAGATACATTGTTCCAGCACTATAACTTACCTCAGATACATTGTTCCAGCATTATAACTTACCTTAGATATATTGTTCCAGCATCATTACTTACCTCAGAAACATTGTTCCAGCATTATAACTTACCTCAGATACATTGTTCCAGCACTATAACTTACCTCAGATACATTGTTCCAGCATTATTACTTACATCAGATACATTGTTCCAGCACTATAACTTACCTCAGATACATTGTTCCAGCATTATAACTTACATCAGATACATTGTTCCAGCATTATAACTTACATCAGATACATTGTTCCAGCACTATAAGTTACCTCAGATACATTGTTCCAGCATTATAACTTACCTTAGATATATTGTTCCAGCATCATTACTTACCTCAGAAACATTGTTCCAGCATTATAACTTACCTCAGATACATTGTTCCAGCACTATAACTTACCTCAGATACATTGTTCCAGCATTACAACTTACCTTAGATATATTGTTCCAGCATTATTACTTACCTCAGAAACATTGTTCCAGCATTATAACTTACCTTAGATATATTGTTCCAGCATTATTACTTACCTCAGAAACATTGTTCCAGCATTATTACTTACCTCAGATACATTGTTCCAGCATTACAACTTACCTTAGATATATTGTTCCAGCATTATTACTTACCTCAGAAACATTGTTCCAGCATTATAACTTATTTAAGATACATTGTTCCAGAATTATAACTTACCTCAGATACATTGTTCCAGCACTATAACTTACCTCAGATACATTGTTCCAGCATTATAACTTACCTCAGATACATTGTTCCAGCACTATAACTTACCTCAGATACATTGTTCCAGCATTATAACTTACCTCAGATACATTGTTCCAGCATTATAACTTACCTCAGAAACATTGTTCCAGCATTATAACTTACCTCAGATACATTGTTCCAGCATTATAACTTACCTCAGATACATTGTTCCAGCACTATAACTTACCTCAGATACATTGTTCCAGCATTATAACTTACCTCAGATACATTGTTCCAGCATTATAACTTACCTCAGATACATTGTTCCAGCACTATAACTTACCTCAGATACATTGTTCCAGCATTATAACTTACCTCAGATACATTGTTCCAGCATTACAACTTACCTTAGATATATTGTTCCAGCATTATTACTTACCTCAGAAACATTGTTCCAGCATTATAACTTAAGATACATTGTTCCAGAATTATAACATACCTCAGATACATTGTTCCAGCACTATAACTTACCTCAGATACATTGTTCCGGCATTACAACTTACCTTAGATATATTGTTCCAGCATTATTACTTACCTCAGAAACATTGTTCCAGCATTATAACTTACCTCAGATACAGGGTGGCCTGGTGGCCTGGTGGCTACAGCTCCCGCTTCACACACGGAGGGCCCGGGTTCGATTCCCGGCGGGTGGAAACATTTCGACACGTTTCCTTACACCTATTGTCCTGTTCACCTAGCAGCAAATAGGTACCTGGGTGTTAGTCGACTGGTGTGGGTCGCATCCTGGGGGACAAGATTAAGGACCCCAATGGAAATAAGTTAGACAGTCCTCGATGACGCACTGACTTTCTTGGGTTATCCTGGGTGGCTAACCCTCCGAGGTTAAAAATCCGAACGAAATCTTATCTTATCTTATTGTTCCAGCACTATAACTTACCTCAGATACATTGTTCCAGCACTATAACTTACCTCAGATACATTGTTCCAGCATTATAACTTACATCAGATACATTGTTCCAGCATTATAACTTACATCAGATACATTGTTCCAGCACTATAACTTACCTCAGATACATTGTTCCAGCATTATAACTTACCTTAGATATATTGTTCCAGCATCATTACTTACCTCAGAAACATTGTTCCAGCATTATAACTTACCTCAGATACATTGTTCCAGCACTATAACTTACCTCAGATACATTGTTCCAGCATTATTACTTACATCAGATACATTGTTCCAGCACTATAACTTACCTCAGATACATTGTTCCAGCATTATAACTTACATCAGATACATTGTTCCAGCATTATAACTTACATCAGATACATTGTTCCAGCACTATAAGTTACCTCAGATACATTGTTCCAGCATTATAACTTACCTTAGATATATTGTTCCAGCATCATTACTTACCTCAGAAACATTGTTCCAGCATTATAACTTACCTCAGATACATTGTTCCAGCACTATAACTTACCTCAGATACATTGTTCCAGCATTACAACTTACCTTAGATATATTGTTCCAGCATTATTACTTACCTCAGAAACATTGTTCCAGCATTATAACTTACCTTAGATATATTGTTCCAGCATTATTACTTACCTCAGAAACATTGTTCCAGCATTATTACTTACCTCAGATACATTGTTCCAGCATTACAACTTACCTTAGATATATTGTTCCAGCATTATTACTTACCTCAGAAACATTGTTCCAGCATTATAACTTATTTAAGATACATTGTTCCAGAATTATAACTTACCTCAGATACATTGTTCCAGCACTATAACTTACCTCAGATACATTGTTCCAGCATTATAACTTACCTCAGATACATTGTTCCAGCACTATAACTTACCTCAGATACATTGTTCCAGCATTATAACTTACCTCAGATACATTGTTCCAGCATTATAACTTACCTCAGAAACATTGTTCCAGCATTATAACTTACCTCAGATACATTGTTCCAGCATTATAACTTACCTCAGATACATTGTTCCAGCACTATAACTTACCTCAGATACATTGTTCCAGCATTATAACTTACCTCAGATACATTGTTCCAGCATTATAACTTACCTCAGATACATTGTTCCAGCACTATAACTTACCTCAGATACATTGTTCCAGCATTATAACTTACCTCAGATACATTGTTCCAGCATTACAACTTACCTTAGATATATTGTTCCAGCATTATTACTTACCTCAGAAACATTGTTCCAGCATTATAACTTAAGATACATTGTTCCAGAATTATAACATACCTCAGATACATTGTTCCAGCACTATAACTTACCTCAGATACATTGTTCTGGCATTACAACTTACCTTAGATATATTGTTCCAGCATTATTACTTACCTCAGAAACATTGTTCCAGCATTATAACTTACCTCAGATACAGGGTGGCCTGGTGGCTACAGCTCCCGCTTCACACACGGAGGGCCCGGGTTCGATTCCCGGCGGGTGGAAACATTTCGACACGTTTCCTTACACCTGTTGTCCTGTTCACCTAGCAGCAAATAGGTACCTGGGTGTTAGTCGACTGGTGTGGGTCGCATCCTGGGGGACAAGATTAAGGACCCCAATGGAAATAAGTTAGACAGTCCTCGATGACGCACTGACTTTCTTGGGTTATCCTGGGTGGCTAACCCTCCGGGGTTAAAAATCCGAACGAAATCTTATCTTATCTTATTGTTCCAGCACTATAACTTACCTCAGATACATTGTTCCAGCATTATAACTTACCTTAGATATATTGTTCCAGCATTATTACTTACCTCAGAAACATTGTTCCAGCATTATAACTTACCTCAGATACATTGTTCCAGCACTATAACTTACCTCAGATACATTGTTCCAGCATTATAACTTACCTTAGATACATTGTTCCAGCACTATAACTTACCTCAGATACATTGTTCCAGCATTATAACTTACCTTAGATACATTGTTCCAGCACTATAACTTACCTCAGATACATTGTTCCAGCATTATAACTTACCTCAGATACATTGTTCCAGCATTACAACTTACCTTAGATATATTGTTCCAGCATTATTACTTACCTCAGAAACATTGTTCCAGCATTATAACTTACTTAAGATACATTGTTCCAGAATTATAACTTACCTCAGAAACATTGTTCCAGAATTATAACTTACCTCAGATACATTGTTCCAGCATTATAACTTACCTCAGATACATTGTTCCAGCATTATAACTTACCTCAGTGAATCTCATGTACAAAGCTGTATGCAGTGGTTAATTTTTTTGGGGTTTACCTTGGGTAATTTTCACCTACAACTGTTCTTTCTTTCTTTGTTGTTGTTAGGGTTTACAGGCCACTGACAGTGTACGTCGTAACGAACCTTCCATTAACGAGCCATCAAGTAACAAGCCTTCCAGTAACGAGCTTTCCACTAACGAGCCATCAAGTGACCAGCCTTCCAGTGTCAGGGATAGAAACGTCGACCAATACCACCAGTCTGACGGCCCGGTGGCCTGGTGGCTAAAGCTCCCGCTTCAAACGCGGAGGGCCCGGGTTCGATTCCCGGCGGGTGGAAACATTTCGACACGTTTCCTTACACCTATTGTCCTGTTCACCTAGCAGCAAATAGGCACCTGGGTGTTAGTCGACTGGTGTGGGTCGCATCCTGGGGGACAAGATTAAGGACCCCAATGGAAATAAGTTAGACAGTCCTCGATGACGCACTGACTTTCTTGGGTTATCCTGGGTGGCTAACCCTCCGGGGTTAAAAATCCCAACGAAATCTTATCTTATCTTATCTCTTATCACCTTTGCAAATATGTTGGGAAGCATTTCTTCAGGCACAGAGTAGTTAGGAAGTGGAATAGTTTGAGAATCGATGTAATGGAGGCAGGATCCATTCATAGTTTTAAGCAGAGGTATGATAAAGCTCATGGTTAAGGAAGAGTGACCCAGTAGTGGCCAGTGAAGAGGGGGGCCAGGAGCTATGACTCGACCCCTGCAACCACAACTAGGCGAGTACAACTAGGTGAGTACAACTAGGTGAGTACAGGGTCTAAACTCTAAAACCAACAACGAACAACAAAATACCTTTCATCCGTGGACTGCTTACTGAGTCAAACGCAATGTTCTCAGTTTTCAAAGAGACCAATATAAAGGATCACATGGACAATGAAATATGAATCCCGGGTTACAACCTATATAGATGCGACAGAGTGAACAGGCAAAAAAGGAGAAGTGGGGAATCGGGTTGGCCTGTATATCACAGAGTCACTTATATGCTCAGAACTACTGAATGCCTCTAATGATGTAGTTGAAGTTTTGGCAGTAAAGATCGAGAACCAAGACCTGGTCATTGTGGTTGTATATAAGCTTCCGGATGCAACTTCCCATCAATTTAAGGAACAGCTTTTGAAAATTGATCACTGTCTGGAAAATCTTCCAACTCCTGCTCCCAACATCTTGCTAAGGCACCTAAAATGGAGGAATGTAGCAAATAATGCTGTAGCAGAGATAACACCAGGAGGCAGCTCAGATGAAAACTCTCACATACACGAGCTTTTAAATCTCTGTACCAAATTCATCTTAAGCCAGCAAATAATAAAGCATACAAGACTGGAGAATACACTGGACCTCATCTTCACTATTACAACCCAGGAGTCCCAAAGGCCTGTTATCCTGGGTGTAAAAAGAGCGAAATAAACACAGCAGAAAAACTTTTGACTTATATTATCCTTCACCAAGTATGAACAAAATTATGTACACTATATACACTATGTACAACAATAGGTATTAGTGCACTCCACGGTAAGCAAGGCAGAATAGAAATCACTAGAGAGCAGACCGTGCTTCAATCAGCTCTAGAATGGGAATGACAAGGGCAGACAGGTGTGTGGTACCCACAGCACCTCTGCAATTGCCAAAACCATCTTCTCATTGGCTAGAACCTGGGTACTGATTGAACGATGTGACCCCATCATGAACCCTTAGTACCTGGTTTGCTGGTTGGGGGAGATAGCCTTTCAATGAGGGTGTGTACATGCGCCAAATAAAGGTTACGTACTCTTTGCATGCCACATTCACTAACAATGATGATCTGATACGAAATATTATCATATAAACAATATACTCAGATCACAACATAATAGAGGTTCAGATGTATGGGCGGGGCTCCAGACCAACAAAATGTGATCAGTCATAAGGCAGTGACTGCTTAATTATTTATTTATTTATTTAGTAATTTGAGCATGAATTCCAGATTTTAGGGCCTTTTATGTGCATTGAGTTTTTGCATAGTGTGAGATGGACACGAGGAACATCAAAGAGTGATCTGTGCCTTGTGTTATGGTCATGTGTTCTGTTGAGGTTGGCAAGGAGATGTTTGAGGAGAGGGTTAACATCAGAGTTAAGTGTTCTATGTATGTAATAGGTGCAGTAATAAGTATGGATGTTTTGTATGGTGAGTAGGTTTAGTGTTTTGAATATTGGTGGAGTGTGTTGCCTGTAGTGGGAATTTGTTATCATTCTGACTGCAGCCTTTTGTTGGGTAATTAATGGTCTGAGATGGTTTATTGTTGTTGAGCCCCATGAACAAATTCCATAGGTGAGATAGGGGTAAATAAGAGATTGATATAGGGCCAGGAGAGCTGCTGACTGTGGAACATAGTGCCGCATTTTTCGATAATATGCTTACGGTCTTGGAAATTTTCTTAGAAATTTGTTGTATATGTGTATGAAATTTGAGTCTATTATCAAGGTGGATTCCTAAGAATTTTCCCTCTGTTAGCTTTGTGATAAGTGATCCGTTTATCATTATGCTAAGAGGGACATCTGTAGCTCTGTTACCAAACTGAATGAAGTAGGTTTTGTCAATGTTTAGTGTAAGTTTGTTAGTCCTCATCCAGGTAGATATTTTCTGTAATTCGGTATTTACAGTATTGGCTAGCGTGACTGGGCTCGGGTGAGAGAAGACGTATGTAGTGTCATCTACAAATAGTGTGGGTTTGAGTAATTGGAAGCATTTGGTAGGTCATTTATGTATAGGAGAAAGAGAAGAGGGCCAAGGACAATGAACAGCTAAAGAACAAATTCATAGAGGAAGTACCTCCTGAGCAGGCAAAAATTTATGGTCATTACTTGCATTGCCATCGAGTTAGAAGTGACTAAAACTACTCTCCTAAGAATTTCTTTTAACTGTAGTGCTAGTAGTAAAAATGTAACAGGTTTAAATGACTTTAATGACAGGTCCGTTGTTGACGGAAAAATTAGGATATATATATTTAAACTTCTCTAAAAAAGAGAAGAAGAAAAACTTTATAAAACTGGGATGCTTGAATGTGCGTGAATGTAGTGCGGATGACAAGAAACAGATGATTGCTGATGTTATGAATGAAAAGAAGTTGGATGTCCTGGCCCTAAGCGAAACAAAGCTGAAGGGGGTAGGGGAGTTTCGGTGGGTAGAAATAAATGGGATTAAATCTGGAGTATCTGAGAGAGTTAGAGCTAAGGAAGGGGTAGCATTAATGTTGAAGGATCAGTTATGGAAGGAGAAAAGAGAATATTAATGTGTAAATTCAAGAATTATGTGGATTAAAGTAAAGGTTGGATGAGAAAAGTGGGTCATAATAACCGTGTATGCACCTAGAGAAGAGAGGAATGTAGAGGAGAGTGAGAGATTTTGGGATATGTTAAGTGAATGTATAGGAGCCTTTGAGCCAACTGAGAGGGTAATTGTGGTAGGGGACCTGAATGCTAAAGTAGGAGAAATTTTTAGAGAGGGTGTGGTAGGTAAGTTTGGGGTGCCAGGTGTAAATGATAATGGGAGCCCTTTGATTGAACTTTGTATAGAAAGGGGTTTAGTTATAGGTAATACATATTTAAAGAAAAAGAGGATAAATAAGTATACAAGATATGATGTAGGGCGAAATGACAGTAGTATATTGGATTATGTATTGGTAGATAAAAGACTGCTGAGTAGACATCAGGATGTACATGTTTATAGAGGACCCACAGATATATCAGATCACTTTTTAGTTGTAGCTACACTGAGAGTAAAAGGTAGATGGGATACAAGGAGAATAGAAGCATCAGGGAAGAGAGAGGTGAAGGTTTATAAACTAAAAGAGGAGGCAGATAGGGTAAGATATAAACAGCTATTGGAGGATAGATGGGCTAATGAGAGCATAGGCAATGGGGTCGAAGAGGTACGGGGTAGGTTTAAAAATGTAGTGTTAGAGTGTTCAGCAAAAGTTTATGGTTACAGGAAAGTGGGTGCGGGAGGGAAGAGGAACGATTGGTGGAATGATGGTGTAAAGAGAGTAGTAAGGGAGAAAAAGTTAGCATATGAGAAGTTTTTACAAAGTAGAAGTGATGCAAGGAGGGAAGAGTATATGGAGAAAAAGAGAGAGGTTAAGAGAGTGATGAAGCAATGTAAAAAGAGAGCAAATGAGAGAGTGGGTGAGATGTTATCAACAAATTTTGTTAAAAATAAGAAAAAGTTTTGGAGTGAGATTAACAAGTTAAGGAAGCCTAGAGAACAAATGGATTTGTCAGTTAAAAATAGGAGAGGAGAGTTATTAAATGGAGAGTTAGAGGTATTGGGAAGATGGAGGGAATATTTTGAGGAATTGTTAAATGTTGATGAAGATAGGGAAGCTGTGATTTCGTGTATAGGGCAAGGAGAAATAACATCTTGTAGGAGTGAGGAAGAGCCAGTTGTGAGTGTGGGGGAAGTTCGTGAGGCAGTAGGTAAAATGAAAGGGGGTAAGGCAGCCGGGATTGATGGGATACAGATAGAAATGTTAAAAGCAGGTGGGGATATAGTTTTGGAGTGGTTGGTGCAATTATTTAATAAATGTATGGAAGAAGTAAGGTACCTAGGGATTGGCAGAGAGCATGCATAGTTCCTTTGTATAAAGGCAAAGGGGACAAAAGAGAGTGCAAAAATTATAGGAGGATAAGTCTGTTGAGTATACCTGGTAAAGTGTATGGTAGAGTTATTATTGAAAGAATTAAGAGTAAGACGGAGAATAGGATAGCAGATGAACAAGGAGGTTTTAGGAAAGGTAGGGGGTGTGTGGTGAAGCTCGGTGTGGGGTGAAGCTCCCGCTTCACACACGGAGGGCCCGGGTTCGATTCCCGGCGGGTGGAAACATTCGACACGTTTCCTTACACCTGTTGTCCTGTTCACCTAGCAGCAAATAGGTACCTGGGTGTTAGTCGACTGGTGTGGGTCGCATCCTGGGGGACAAGATTAAGGACCCCAATGGAAATAAGTTAGACAGTCCTCGATGACGCACTGACTTTCTTGGGTTATCCTGGGTGGCTAACCCTCCGGGGTTAAAAATCCGAACGAAATCTTATCTTATCTTATCTTATCTTAAAGAGGTTTTTGTGGCATTTTTGGATTTGGAAAAGGCGTATGACAGGGTGGATAGGGAGGCAATGTGGCAGATGTTGCAGGTGTATGGTGTAGGAGGTAGGTTTCTGAAAGCAGTGAAGAGTTTTTACGAGGATAGTGAGGCTCAAGTTAGAATATGTAGGAAAGAGGGAGATTATTTCTCAGTAAAAGTAGGCCTTAGACAAGGATGTGTGATGTCACCATGGTTGTTTAATATATTTATAGATGGGGCTGTAAGAGAAGTAAATGCGAGGGTCTTGGCAAGAGGTGTGGAGTTAAAAGATAAAGAATCACACATAAAGTGGGAGCTGTCACAGTTGCTCTTTGCTGATGACACTGTGCTCTTGGGAGATTCTGAAGAGAAGTTGCTGAGGTTGGTGGATGAATTTGGTAGGGTATGCAAAAGAAGAAAATTAAAAGTGAATACAGGAAAGAGTAAGGTTATGAGGATAACAAAAAGATTAGGTGATGAAAGATTGGATATCTGATTGGAGGGAGAGAGTATGGAGGAGATGAATGTATTCAGATATTTGGGAGTGGACGTGTCAGCGGATGGGTCTATGAAAGATGAGGTGAATCATAGAAATGATGAGGGGAAAAGGGTGAGCGGTGCACTTAGGAGTCTGTGGAGACAAAGAACTTTGTCCTTGGAGGCAAAGAGGGGAATGTATGAGAGTACAGTTTTACCAACACTCTTATATGGATGTGAAGCATGGGTGATGAACGTTGCAGTGAGAAGGATAGAGGCAGTGGAGATGTCATGTCTGAGGGCAATGTGTGGTATGAATATAATGCACAGAATTCGTGGTTTGGAAATTAGGAGGAGGTGCGGGATTACCAAAACTGTTGTTCAGAGGGCTGAGGAAGGGTTGTTGAGGTGGTTCGGACATGTAGAGAGAATGGAGCGAAACAGAATGACTTCAAGAGTGTATCAGTCTGTAGTGGAAGGAAGGGGGGGTAGGGGTCGGCCTAGGAAAGGTTGGAGGGAGGGGGTAAAGGAGGTTTTGTGTGCGAGGGGCTTGGACTTCCAGCAGGCATGCGTGAGTGTGTTTGATAGGAGTGAATGGGGACAACTGGTTTTTAATACTTGACATGCTGTTCGAGTGTGAGCAAAGTAACATTTATGAAGGGATTCAGGGAAACCGGCAGGTCGGACTTGAGTCCTGGAGATAGGAAGTACAGTGCCTGCACTCTGAAGGAGGTGTGTTAATGTTGCAGTTTAAAAACTGTAGTGTAAAGCACCCTTCTGGCAAGACAGTGATGGAGTGAATGATGGTGAAAGTTTTTCTTTTTCGGGCCACCCTGCCTTGGTGGGAATCGGCCAGTGTGATAATAAAAAAAAATTAAACTTCAGGGTTAAGAATTGCGCCTTTACGGCCGACATAAGTAAAGCTTTCCTTAGGGTGGGTTTGTAGGCAACAGACAAGGATTGTATCTGCTTCTTGTGGCCTGAGAATCCTAATGATCCACTTAGCCGTCTTCGATCCACCAAGTTTAGTGTCAACCCTTTACAATACGAGGGAAATTATTAACAGAAGAAAAATAGAAACTCGAATGTACTTTGGATGAAGCCCTACCTAAAGAATTATAAAGTGGGAAGAATTAATAAGTGATTATGTAAAAATACCACTCTTGAAATTCCCACGTAATGTAGCTAGTCAAGATGGTGATATATTACACATTTTTATTTTTTTTTGCGATGGAGCAGTCGCTTGTATTCAATGTAATCAATCAATTTCTCTTGTCATGTCTAAGGCCAAAGTGGCTCCAATTAAAGCATGTACATTGCCTCAGTTGGAATTAACAGCCATTTACATCGGTGTCAAATTGGCAAATTATGTGAGAGATAAATTGTGGGAAATAAATATTAGTGACACTGTGATTTTGTTTGACTAGTAGGTTCGAGTCTCCTTCAGCCAGAGATCAGTGTTTGTATATATATATATATACAGTGGACCCCCGCATAACGATCACCTCCGAATGCGACCAATTATGTAAGTGTATTTATGTAAGTGCATTTGCACGTGTATGTTTGGGGGTCTGAAATGGACTAATCTACTTCACAATATTCCTTATGGGAACAAATTCGGTCAGTACTGGCACCTGAACATACTTCTGGAGTGAAAAAATATCGTTAACCGGGGTCCACTGTATATATATATATATATATATATATATATATATATATATAATATATATATATATATATATATAATATATATATTATATATATATATATATGTCATGCCGAATATGTAAAACTGGTCAATTAGCAAAAACTCATTTAAAATTAAGTCCTTTCTAAAATTTTCTCTTATACGTTTAAAGATATATTTTTTTCATTAATGTTAATGTAAAATTTTTTAACTTTGCTCCAAAAGTATCTTAAAAAACTTACCTAACCTTATTATAACAAGAACAATTTATTTTAGCCTAACCCAACTAAATATATTTTAGATTTGTTTACAATAATTTAATACTAAACAAACACAGTGAAATATATTTTTTTCGTTAGGTTCAGAATGATTTTGGCGAAATTATTGCATACACAAATTTTCACTTGTCCTATATGGCAAGATGAGCGTTGCTATTTAAGCCAAGATCGCAAGTTCTGCCTATTCGGCACGACATATATATATATATATATATATATATATATATTATATATATATATATATATATATATATTATATATATATATATATATATAATATATATATATATATATATATATATATATATATATATATATATACATAAAATTTAATTTGGTAATATTGCATTTCTAACATGTTTTATATACTAAAAGCAAAAATCATAACTTAAAGATCTAGCAAAAAATTGTTTCAGATCACGATAAGAATTACTGGCAGTATTTCAGATTTTACAGACTCACAAGGGACATTACGGAGAGAGTAAGTAGTGTTAATCTTATAGATAATGGAATCAAAGTTAGACTGGATGATTGATGTCGACCTTTACAGTAAATGACTAAGAGTGACTGGTGCAGTTTACTGAGTGGACGGCACCCAGCATTATTCTGTACATTATCAGTCCCCTGTGTGTTCACCACAATAATGCTATGTTATTAGCATGTAGGAGGCTCCAACCAGTGGCCCCAGGTAAGCAAAAATTTAGGGAATATATATATATTAATATATATATATTATATATATATAATATATATATATATATAATATATATATATATATAGATATATATATATATATATATATAAATATATATATATATATATATATATATATATATATATATATATATATATATATAATATAATATATATATATATATATATATATATTATATAATATATATATCAGGGATGTGCAAAAGTATAGGTGTTCGTATCGGCGGGTACTGGCCCTTTTTTCAGTATTGGTAAAAAATCGACTGATACTCTTTAAATTATTAATACTACATGTGTTCTCACACTATCAGACAGAGAGAATAAAGGTAATTATCCCCTGGCAGACATGAAGATGATACAGCAAGTGACGCTTCAGTATTATTGTTGTACCATCACACTGACACCAAACACTACCTTATAATTACCACTGATAATGTTGAAAACTCAGACTCTCCCTTTGTTTCACCCAAAGTTTTTGTCTTTAGTAGTTTCTAAACAATTACCTGGAGTTTACCTGGAGAGAGTTCCGGGGGTCAACGCCCCCGCGGCCCGGTCTGTGACCAGGCCTCCTGGTGGATCAGAGCATGATCAACCAGGATGTTACTGCTGGCTGCACGCAAACCAACGTACGAGCCACAGCCCGGCTGGTCAGGAACCGACTTTAGGTGCTTGTCCAGTGCCAGCTTGAAGACTGCCAGGGGTGTGTTGGTAATCCCCCTTATGTATGCTGGGAGGCAGTTGAACAGTCTCGGGCCCCTGACACTTATTGTATGGTCTCTTAACGTGCTAGTGACACCCCTGCTTTTCATTGGGGGGAGCTTGCATCGTCTGCCAAGTCTTTTGCTTTCGTAGTGAGTGATTTTCGTGTGCAAGTTCGGTACTAGTCCCTCTAGGATTTTCCAGGTGTATATAATCATGTATCTCTCCCGCCTGCATTCCAGGGAATACAGGTTCAGGAACCTCAAGCGCTCCCAGTAATTGAGGTGTTTTATCTCTGTTATGCGTGCCGTGAAGGTTCTCTGTACATTTTCTAGGTCAGCAATTTCACCTGCCTTGAAAGATGCTGTTAGTGTGCAGCAATATTCCAGCCTAGATAGAACAAGTGACCTGAAGAGTGTCATCATGGGCTTGGCCTCCCTAGTTCTGAAGGTTCTCATTATCCATCCTGTCATTTTTCTAGCAGATGCGATTGATACAATGTTATGGTCCTTGAAGGTGAGATCCTCCGACATGATCACTCCCAGGTCTTTGACGTTGGTGTTTCGCTCTATTTTGTGGCCAGAATTTGTTTTGTACTCTGATGAAGATTTAATTTCCTCGTGTTTACCATATCTGAGTAATTGAAATTTCTCATCGTTGAACTTCATATTGTTTTCTGCAGCCCACTGAAAGATTTGGTTGATGTCCGCCTGGAGCCTTGCAGTGTCTGCAATGGAAGACACTGTCATGCAGATTCGGGTGTCATCTGCAAAGGAAGACACGGTGCTGTGGCTGACATCCTTGTCTATGTTAGATATGAGGATGAGGAACAAGATGGGAGCGAGTACTGTGCCTTGTGGAACAGAGCTTTTCACCGTAGCTGCCTCGGACTTTACTCTGTTGACGACTACTCTCTGTGTTCTGTTAGTAAGGAAATTATAGATCCATCGACCGACTTTTCCTGTTATTCCTTTAGCACGCATTTTGTGCGCTATTACGCCATGGTCACACTTGTCGAAGGCTTTTGCAAAGTCTGTATATATTACATCTGCATTCTTTTTGTCTTCTAGTGCATCTAGGACCTTGTCGTAGTGATCCAATAGTTGAGACAGACAGGACCGACCTGTTCTAAACCCATGTTGCCCTGGGTTGTGTAACTGATGGGTTTCTAGATGGGTGGTGATCTTGCTTATTAGGACCCTTTCAAAGATTTTTATGATATGGGATGTTAGTGCTATCGGTCTGTAGTTCTTTGCTGTTGCTTTACTGCCCCCTTTGTGGAGTGGGGCATGTCTGTTGTTTTTAGTAACTGTGGGACGACCCCCGTGTCCATGCTCCCTCTCCATAGGATGGAAAAGGCTCGTGATAGGGGCTTCTTGCAGTTCTTGATGAAAACGGAGTTCCATGAGTCTGGCCCTGGGGCAGAGTGCATGGGCATGTCCTTTATCGCCTGTTCGAAGACATTTGGCGTCAGGATAACATCGGATAGGCTTGTGTTAACCAAATTCTGTGGCTCTCTCATAAAAAAATCATTTTGATCTTCGACTCTCAGTCTGGTTAGCGGCTTGCTAAAAACTGAGTCATATTGGGACTTGAGTAGCTCACTCATTTCCTTGCTGTCATCTGTGTAGGACCCATCTTGTTTAAGTAGGGTCCCAATACCGGACGTTGTTCTCGACTTTGATTTGGCATAGGAGAAGAAATACTTTGGGTTTCTTTCGATTTCATTTATGGCTTTTAGTTCTTCCCGCGATTCCTGACTCCTATAAGATTCCTTTAGCTTAAGTTCGATGCTTGCTATTTCTCTGACCAGTGTCTCCCTACGCATTTCAGATATATTGACCTCTTTTAGCCGCTCTGTTATTCTTTTCCGTTGCCTGTAAAGGGAGCGCCTGTCTCTTTCTATTTTACATCTACTCCTCCTTTTTCTTAGAGGAATAAGCCTTGTGCATACATCGAGTGCCACCAAGTTAATCTGTTCTAGGCATAAGTTGGGGTCTGTGTTGCTTAGTATATCTTCCCAGCTTATATCGGTTAGGACTTGGTTTACTTGGTCTCACTTTATGTTTTTGTTATTGAAGTTGAATTTGGTGAATGCTCCCTCGTGACTAATCTCATTATGTCGGTCTGGGGCTCCACGCATACATGTCTGAACCTCAATTATGTTGTGATCTGAGTATATTGTTTTTGATATGGTGACATTTCTTATCAGATCATCATTGTTAGTAGGGATGAGGTCTAGTGTATTCTCCAGTCTAGTAGGCTCTATTATTTGCTGGTTTAAATTGAATTTTGTGCAGAGATTTAAAAGCTCGTGCGAGTGTGAGTTTTCATCAGAGCTGCCTCCTGGTGTTATTACTGCAACAATATTATTTGCTATATTCCTCCATTTTAGGTGCCTTAAGTTGAAATCCCCCAGGAGCAAGATGTTGGGTGCAGGAGCTGGAAGATTTTCCAGACAGTGGTCAATTTTTAACAGCTGTTCCTGGAATTGCTGGGATGTTGCATCCGGAGGCTTGTAGACTACCACAATGACTAGGTTTTGGTTCTCGACCTTTACTGCTAAAACTTCCACTACATCATTTGAGGCATTAAGCAGTTCTGTGCAAACATGTGACTCTGCAATGTACAGGCCAACCCCCTCTTTTGCCTGTTCACTCTGTCACATCTGTATAGGTTGTAACCTGGGATCCATATTTCGTTGTCCAAGTGATCCTTTATGTGGGTCTCAGTGAAAGCCGCGAACATTGCCTTTGCCTCTGCAAGCAGTCCACGGATGAAAGGTATTTTGTTGTTTGTTGCTGGCTTTAGACCCTGTATATTTGCAAAGAAGAATGTCATCGGACTGGTGGTATTGTTGGTACTTGGGGGGATTTTTTTTCCGGCATTAGTATCTGTATCTGTTGGTTTGGAGTGGAGGGCATCGACTGTGGTTCCACTCAATGAATGACTGGATTTGGTGTACGATTTCTGCCATTTCCTGCCAGTTTTTTTTCCTTACTGGCACTAAAAAACCTCTCCCTCTTGAGTGGCTGTGGCTACCCAGGTTTTCCCATGGCCTGGATGTTTTGTATCTTTTTGTCCCCTTTAGATGGTGTGCCTGGCAATTTAAGTTACAGCACAGTCTTTCCTGTACTGAAGAGGTACACATTTCGGGGTGAAAAAGCTTACTGGAAGGGAGTTTGCATTTTCCTGTTGTCATATGGGCACGGCATTTTTCTGGGTGGTCATAGTTGCACGTCCCGTCTGTTTTTCCAGATTTTCCATGTCGCAATACCAAGTGCATAGTATGTGCACAGCTTGGTTTCCGTTTGCCTTGGTTTTCTGTGACTGTATTCCCTGTTGGTGCATGTTTTCCTGTCTTATTCCTATCCTCCCTAGCACCAACAATGGAGCTCCCACCAGTTGTTTTTTGTAATATATCCTCACTATTGCTAGTAGAGTCCTCTTGTTTGCCTATTTCCTGTGGTATTCTAGTTTGCAATATTGTTTTATCTATCTTGACTACACTTTTTGTTCCCACTACGGCTCCTGTCCCCCTAGGTCATTTTATTGTATCTCCTTCCTGCGTAAATTCCCGACTACCTGGACAAAATCTCCAGCTTCACCATTACTGTCTCCCAGGACAGCACCTCCAGCTTCACCATTACTGTCTCCCAGGACAGCACCTCCCTTCACCATTACTGTCCTCCCGGGAGAGCACCTCCAACTTCACCATTACTGTCTCCCAGGACAGCACTATCGGCCCCACATTTACTGACTACCAGGACATCACCTCCAGCCTTACAGTTTCTGACTACATGGCCAGTATCAAGGGCAGTACCATTCAGCCCAGACTTTTTATGTTCCCATCTGTTTGTAGAAAGCTTCCAGGTTGTCTATGAAAGCAGCTTTGTGTTATCCTCTTTTAATACCCTTGTGATTTTAGTCCACAGATTTATCTCATTTGGGCATACCCAGAAACACTTCCCTGTTTTAATACTGCTTGTAGCTAGTTCTTGGATATCTGCACAAGGGGCGTGACACCAATTTCCACAAAAATGACAATTTATCCATGTGGAAGCCCGTTTGTTTGATTGACTGCAGACTACACAGAGCTTCATAATGATTTGAATGGTTGATTTACTATAATTCTACTAGCAACCTCTTGAATACTCTATTAATAACCTCCTTAAATTAATCTCTAGCTATTTGTATTTCTATTTCTAACTGTACTTGTATATTGGACAACTTACAGTGTACGTTCCTGATTTATATTTATTGTTTGTGTTTGATAAGGGCGCCTACAACCCCATCCGTTTACAGTCTGCTTTATTGTCCAACGAATCCGTTTGAAACCAGTCAAGGGTTCGTACCAGTCATGGGTTCGGACCAGTCGAGGGTTCGGAACTAGTCTGATCTGATCAGTGGGTCACTTATTTAAAACATACTGGTCGGTGATTTGGGCTAACACATGGTTAAAATATTGGTGATAAATCACAAATGTTTCTTTTGGTGACCCTTGAAGGAAGGTTCCATGACGCTGGTAAGAGGTTCTTGATCCAGGGAATTGGATCTGTGCTCCAGTTCCCTGAATTAAGCCTGAATGCCTTCCATTCCCCCCGCCAACATGCGCTGTTTAATCCTACGGGTTTAGCGCTCCCCCATGATTATAATACAGTGGACCCCCGCATAACGATTACCTCCGAATGCGACCAGTTATGTAAGTGTATTTATGTAAGTGCGTTTGTATGTGTATGTTTGGGGGTCTGAAATGGACTAATCTACTTCACAATATTCCTTATGGGAATAAATTCGGTCAGTACTGGCACCTGAACATACTTATGGAGTGAAAAAATATCGTTAACCGGGGGTCCACTGTAATTCTTTTGGTGACAAAGATTTTTCTGGTAATGTTTCTTCCGTGAGCATTGTCAGTCACGTGACATTCCAAAAACAGTAAATTATATAAGTTAGTTTTTAATTATTTTTTTTATACGGTGCAATGTGCGGTGGATCATAATCATGTTGAACATACAATGCAACACATATTGCACAATGGGTATTAACTATCACTGGGAGGCTAAATATTAAATAACTTCGTTTCTCTGAGAAGATGAAGTTATTACTCACTACTCACTGTGTTAATTACTGTTTGTCAAAGGTACTTGTCGATAGTGTGTCTGCATATGTGTGTGTGTGTCTGTGTGTACTCTCCTGTGTCTGTATGTGAGTCTGTGTGTGTACTCATGTAGTTGTGTTTGCAGGGGTCGAGACTCAGCTCTTGGCCCTGCCTCTTCATTGGTCGCTACTAGGTCACTGTCCCTGCTCCATGAGCTTTATCATACCTCTTCTTAAAGCTATGTATGGATCCTGCCTCCACTGCATCGCTTCCCAGACTATTCCGCTTCCTGACAACTCTGTGACTGAAGAAATACTTCCTAACATCCCTGTGATTCATCTGTGTCTTCAACTTTCAATTTGTGTGTGTGTGTGTGTGTGTATGTGTGTGTGTGTGTGTGTGTGTGTGTGTGTGTGTGTGTGTGTGGTGTGTGTGTGTGTGTGTGTGTGTGTGTGTGTGTGTGAATACATAGAGAAAGAGAGACAGACTGACAGACAGACAGACAGGCGGACAGACAGGCGGACAGACAGACAAAGTAAAAGAGAGAGAGAGAGATAGAGACAGAGAGATAATGAAAGCAGTTATCTCCTGGCAGACATGAAGATGATAGAGCAGGTGACGCCTCGTTAATATAAGATTATTGTTGTACCATCACACTGACACCAAACACTAACTAATAATTACCACTGATAATGTTGAAAACTCAGACTCTCCCTTTGTTTCACCCAAAGTTTTTCTCTTTAGTAGTTTCTAAACACATGGTTAAAATATTGGTGACAAATCACAAACGTTTCTTTTGGTGACAAATATTTTTCTCGTAATGTTTTTCCTTGAGTACTTTTATTTTCAACTAATATATTAATAAAATACTGAAACGAAGTTTTATAAATATACATTAAAGTGTATATATATACACCGAATAGTGTGGTATCATGTTTATATTAAACCGGATCCAGCATCTTGTTGCATTCACAGCACTGTGAACTCTGGTTGTTGTAGGATGAAAGGAAGACATACCCAGTACTAGAAGTCTGTACCTAATATTACAGTAGTATACCTAGCTACGGGGCTTTTAATAAGAAAGTTTGACAAAAAGGCACTGCTGTGTCCTGTCTGTGTCACTACTGTGTCCTGTCTTTGTCACTGCTGTGTCCTGTCTTTGTCACTGCTGTGTCCTGTCTTTGTCACTACTGTGTCCTGTCTTTGTCACTGCTGTGTCCTGTCTTTGTCACTGCTGTGTCCTGTCTTTGTCACTGCTGTGTCCTGTCTGTGTCACTACTGTGTCCTGTCTTTGTCACTGCTGTGTCCTGTCTTTGTCCACTGCTGTGTCCTGTCTTTGTCACTACTGTGTCCTGTCTTTGTCACTGCTGTGTCCTGTCTTTGTCACTGCTGTGTCCTGTCTTTGTCACTGCTGTGTCCTGTCTTTGTCACTGCTGTGTCCTGTCTTTGTCACTGCTGTGTCCTGTCTTTGTCACTGCTGTGTCCTGTCTTTGTCACTGCTGTGTCCTGTCTTTGTCACTGCTGTGTCATGTCTTTGTCACTGCTGTGTCCTGTCTTTGTCACTGCTGTGTCCTGTCTGTGTCACTACTGTGTCCTGTCTTTGTCACTGCTGTGTCATGTCTTTGTCACTGCTGTGTCCTGTCTTTGTCACTGCTGTGTCCTGTCTTTGTCACTACTGTGTCCTGTCTTTGTCACTGCTGTGTCCTGTCTTTGTCACTGCTGTGTCCTGTCTTTGTCACTGCTGTGTCCTGTCTGTGTCACTACTGTGTCCTGTCTTTGTCACTGCTGTGTCCTGTCTTTGTCACTGCTGTGTCCTGTCTTTGTCACTGCTGTGTCCTGTCTTTGTCACTACTGTGTCCTGTCTTTGTCACTGCTGTGTCCTGTCTTTGTCACTGCTTTTGTCCTGTCTTTGTCACTGCTGTGTCCTGTCTTTGTCACTGCTGTGTCCTGTCTTTGTCACTGCTGTGTCCTGTCTTTGTCACTGCTGTGTACTGTCTTTTTCACTGCTGTGTCCTGTCTTTGTCACTACTGTATCCTGTCTTTGTCACTGCTGTGTCCTGTCTTTGTCACTGCTGTGTCCTACCTTTGTCACTGCTGTGTCCTGTCTTTGTCACTGCTGTGTCCTGTCTTTGCCACTGCTGTGTCCTGTCTTTGTCACTGCTGTGTCCTGTCTGTGTCACTGCTGTGTCCTGTCTTTGTCACTGCTGTGTCCTATCTTTGTCACTGCTGTGTCCTGTCTTTGTCACTGCTGTGTCCTGTCTTTGTCACTGCTGTGTCCTGTCTTTGTCACTGCTGTGTCCTGTCTTTGTCACTGCTGTGTCCTGTCTTTGTCACTGCTGTGTCCTGTCTTGTCACTGCTGTGTCCTGTCTTTGTCACTGCTGTGTCCTGTCTTTGTCACTGCTGTGTCCTGTCTTTGTCACTGCTGTGTCCTGTCTCTGTCAGTGAATACATTCTGTAGCCAAACCTCTCTTCTACACCTCCAGTAGTTTTCACAGTAAATCTGTTTTCACACTTTTCAAGCCACAGGAGGTGAGGACAGATTTACCATGAAAACTGCTGTAACTGTGGGAAACAACAGTTAGGTCCAGTTAATAGCCACTGACAAAGACAGGACACAGCAGTGACACAGACAGGACACAGCAGTGAAATTTCTTATTAGAAGCCCCGTAACTCACTGGTACAGAACTGGGTGCGTTAATCTCTGGATCACTGTTCGAGTCCCGTCCGCCTTTCTGTTTATTCATCGGCAGTACTTCATTAAGAATTAAATTAAGTTCATATGTACGTACATATGGGTGTGTATGTACGTACATGTGGGTGTGTGTGTATGTACGTACATGTGGGTGTGTGTGTATGTACGTACATGTGGGTGTGTGTGTATGTATGTACGTACATGTGGGTGGGTGTGTATGTACGTACATGTGGGTGTGTGTGTATGTACGTACATGTGGGTGTGTGTGTATGTACGTACATGTGGGTGTGTGTTATGTAACGTACATGTGGGTGTGTGTGTATGTATGTACGTACATGTGGGTGGGTGTGTATGTACGTACATGTGGGTGTGTGTGTATGTACGTACATATGGGTGTGTATGTACGTACATGTGGGTGTGTGTGTATGTACGTATATGTGGATGTGTGTGTATGTACGTATATGTGGGTGTGTGTGTATGTACGTATATGTGGGTGTGTGTGTATGTACGTCTTTCTAATTAAGCCAAATCGGCCGAACTTCCATAAAAGTTAAACTTTCCCCCAAAATTTCTTGCAGATTGGTAGCTATTTTTTTCATAAACAACGATACGATGATTTTTATTTGTCGATGAAAATTAACTTAGAAACCTAACCTAATCTCCATAATATTAACATAATATATATATATATATATATTATATATTATATATATATATATATATATATATATTATAATATATATATATATATAATATATATATATTTGTCGTGCCGAATAGGTAAAAATGGTCAATTACCAGGAGTCCAGTTAAAATTACGTCCTTTCTAAAAATTTCTCTTATACCTGGAGTATACCTGGAGAGGGTTTCGGGGGTCAACGTCCCCGCGGCTTGGTCTGAGACCAGGCCTCATGGTGGATCAGGGCCTGATCAACCAAGCAGTTAATGTTGGCCGCACGCAATCCAACTTACGAGCCACAGCCCGGCTGGTCAGGTACTGACTTTAGGTGCTTGTCCAGTGCCTGCTTGAAGACAGCCAGGGGTCTATTGGTAATCCCTCTTATGTATGCTGGGAGGCAGTTGAACAGTCTTGGGCCCCTGTCACTTATTGTGTTGTCTCTTAACGTGCTAGTGACACCCCTGCTTTTCATTGGGGGGAAGTTGCATCGTCTGCCAAGTCTTTTTTTTTTTTTTTTTTTTTTTTAACGCAGGGTTTGACAAGGTTAAGGATCCCTAGCTTTATTGACAAGCTATTTACAGGTTAAAGATTCCTAACTTTATTGACAAGCTAAGAGCTGTTACCTACATCAGCTCATTTGAAAGCATTTTTATTGTTATGAGACATACAAGTAGGGAACAGGATGATGTTGCAGCCATCTGTTGGCCAGCATTTTCATTTGATCCACTGACTTTATCTCGTTGACATCATTATCCTGTACGAATGTGTTCTATACTCGAGTCATCCTGGGTATATATTATCTCAGATGGAGTGATGTTCTGGAGAAGGGTACAGCCAGAGTAAAGTTGCTGCTTTCTGCCCGTCTTGTGGCATAAAAGCTTGTTTCACGCTGTCCTCGAAGTGGATCCAAGTGTTCTACTTTGACAATATTGGCCTTGTACATAACAGTAAGGCCACCCACATCCCTCCTATGTTGAAGGCTCTGCTGAAATGACAGATCTATCCAGGATGGGTCCAGGCGAGAGATGAGACGTCTTGCTCTGTTCCCTACTCTGTCAAGCAGTCGCAGATGAGAGGGGGGGGCAGGCAAACCAAGAAAGTGGAGCATACTCAAGGTGTGAGCGTACTTGTGCCTCGTACAGAATCTTGCAACCCCTACTCTCAAGTAGATGCGAGATACGACGAAGTGATGTAAGCTTCCTGGCTGTCTTGTTTGCAAGATTTACAACATGGTTCTTCATGGTTAGTTTGGAGTCAAATTTCACTCCAAGGATATCAACTTCTTCTCCAGGTGCCAACACCCTCCCATTCATCCTTACTACTGCACCAGCATTACCATCAAGGTGCAAATGTTACTTGCCATCTATTTCCCCAAGCTGATATAGCTCTCAGCTGGTGATTGATGTAGCTTAGAGCAGCTGGCATTTCTTCTCTTGGATAAGTGAATGTCAGTGTACAGTCGTCTGCATATGCATGTGATTCTGGGATGAGATGAAGAAGGTCGTTGAAGTAGACATTCCATAACAATGATCCCAGCACGCTTCCTTGTGGAACACTTGCCCCAATAGGATGTCTTGCTGATTCCGTTCCATTGAGAACTACACTTAGAGATCTACCATGAAGGTAATCACTGAGGAGACATAGCGTAGAGCCTGCAATTCCCAGTGCTTGAAGTTTTGCTAAGAGGCCCTGGTGCCACACCCGGTCGAAAGCGCCAGCAATGTCCAGTGTTACCACACAGCTGACTTTGGATTCATCCAGTGACTCGTGCCACTTAGTGGAGAGGTTTAACAACAGACCAGCAGCAGAGTAACCTTTCCTGAAGCCATATTGACGATCTTTTGATTTCATAGTGAGTGATTTTCGTGTGCAAGTTCGGTGCTAATCCCTCTAGGATTTTCCAGGTGTATATAATCATGTATCTCTCCCTCCTGCGTTCCAGGGAATACAGGTTTAGGAACCTCAAGCGCTCCCAGTAATTGAGGTGTTTTATCTCCGTTATGCGCGCCGTGAAGGTTCTCTGTACATTTTCTAGGTCAGCAATTTCACCTGCCTTGAAAGATGCTGTTAGTGTGCAGCAATATTCCAGCCTAGATAGAACAAGAGACCTGAAATGTGTCATCATGGGCTTGGCCTCCCTAGTTTTGAAGGTTCCCATTATCCATCCTGTCATTTTTCTAGGAGATGTGATTGATACAATGTTATGGTCCTTGAAGGTGAGATCATCCGACATGATCACTCCCAGATTTTTTACATCAGTTTTTCGCTCTATTGTGTGGCTGGAATTTGTTTTATACATCGATATAGTTTTAATTTCCCCACGTTTTCCATATCGAAGTAATTGAAATTTCTGATCATTGAACTTCATATTCTTTTCTGCAGCCCATTTAAAAATTTGGTTTATGTCCGCCTGGAGCCTTGCGATGTCTTCAGTGGAGGACACTGTCATGCAAATTCTGGTGTCATCTGCAAAGGAAGACACGGTGCTGTGGCTGACATCCTTGTCTATGTCCGGAATGAGGATGAGGAACAGGATGGGAGCGAGTACTGTGCCTTGTGGAACAGAGCTTTTCACTGTAGCCGCCTCAGACTTTACACTGTTTACTACTACTCCTTGTGTTCTGTTTGTAAGGAAATTATAGATCCATCTACCAACTTTTCCTGTTATTCCTTTATCACGCATTTTGTGTGCTATTACATCATGGTCACACTTGTCGAAGGCTTGTGCAAAGTCTATGTATACTACATCTGCATTTTATACACAAATAACCCGCACATAGAAGAGAGAAGCTTACGACGACGTTTCGGTCCGACTTGGACCATTTACAAAGTCACACTAACCAGAAGTGGAGCAGGACGGCTATATATAGGCAGGAAGAGGTAGAGGTGGTAGTAGTAGTAGTAGTAGTAGTAGTAGTAGTAGTAGTAGTAGTAGTAGTGGTAGTAGTAGTGGTAGTATAGTAGTAGTAGTAGTAGTAGTAGTAGTAGTAGTAGTGGTGGTGGTAGTAGTAATAGTAGTAGTAGTGGTAGTAGTAATAGTAGTAGTAGTGGTAGTAGTAGTAGTAGTAGTAATAGTAGTAGTAGTGGTAGTAGTAGTAGTAGTAGTAATAGTAGTAGTAGTGGTAGTAGTAGTGGTAGTAGTGGGGAACTAAGGAGGAGGAGCCAGTCAAATATAAAGAAAGGGGAGCACTGCAAGGGAGGTAGGTGCCCACAAGGGAGCTAGGTGCCCACAAGGGAGCTAGGTGCCCACAAGGGAGCTAGGTGCCCACAAGGGAGCTAGGTGCCCACAAGGGAGCAAGGTGCCCACAAGGGAGCTAGGTGCCCACAAGGGAGCTAGGTGCCCACAAGGGAGCTAGGTGCCCACAAGGGAGCTAGGTGCCCACAGAGGGAGAGCAAGTGCACAGAGGTGTGGGGGGGAAAGGGGAAAGGGGTTTAAAAATAAAAAATTTAAAGGAACAAAAAAACCCCGAAAAAAGAAAGACAAAAAAGAAAGGGGAAAGGGGAAAGAGGGAAAGAAGAAAAAAATGGGGAATTGGGTTTTAATTTTAAACGGTTTTGGGCCCTTTTTTTTTGTTACTCTGCTTTTTTGGTTCATCCTCTAAAAAAAACCCAGGACCTTGTCGTATTGGCCCCGTGGGTTGGGGACGACGGGGTGACCTGCTAAAAACTCAGGCTGCCCGGGGTTTTGCGAAAATGATGGGTATCTAGTAAAGTGGTGATCTTGCTTCTTAAAAACCCTTTCAAATATTTTTATGAAAGGGGAAACGTTAGGGGATCCGTTTGAAGTTTTTTTTGCTATTTTTTTACTGCCCCCCTTTTTGGTTTTTGATAAATTTTTTTCTTTTTAGGGTTAAAAAAAAAAATTAATAATTTTTTTCCCAAAAGAACCTTAGAAAACTTACCTAACCTTATTAAAAAAACCCCCCCCCTTTTAATTTGCCTAACCCAACTAAATAAAAGATAACAATAAAACCCGCGAAACAAGGGGTTTATTGAATCTTTTAAACCCAAACTGCGGCAAGCCAGGGATCGCCCCCCGATACTTTGCCCACCCTAAAGAGACAAAAACAACTTTAGTGTCCCCTTTTCCTTTCCACCATCTATCCAAAAAAACGGCATGAGCCTAGCGAATTTGGCCTTGTTTCATGTTCCCGAGGACACTCGTGGAAATGGATGCTAAAGGTTTAAATTTTTACCTCCTTTTTTAAATCCCCGGGTCTAAACAAGCAGTCTATTTTGGGAAATTTTAAAACCACAAAACCCAAGTGGTATTGAATTTTTTTACCAAAAAAAAAAAAATTTAGATATGTTTACAATAATTTAATAGTAAGCAAAAACACAAGGGAAAAATATTTTTTTTTTTCATTAGGTTCACAATGTTTTTTTGGGCAAAATTCTTGCTTATACAAACCCAATTCGGCAAGAAGAACATTGCTTTTTAACCCAAAAAATTCGCAGTTTTCCCTATTCGGTACGACACATTTAAAAATAAAAATTTGGACAAAAAATTAAAGAGAGAATCTTTTATCTCAGCGTCAGAAAGAGACCTCGGGGGTTTTAAAACTCGGGTCCAGTCAACAGTAAAAACCGGGGCCAGTGAAAATTTCAAACCAGGCCAGTGCAACATACTACCGGGCCCAGTGCAACAGTATACCGGGCCAGTCCCAACAGTACAAACCGACCAGTAAAAACGTACTACCGGGCCAGTGGAAAAAAGTACTAACCGGGGGCCATAAAAACGTATACCAACCATTTGAAACGGGTACTCCCGGGGCCATCCCAACATTTACTCCCTGACCAGTGCAACAGTATACCAGGCCAGTAAAACAGTAATTACCAGGCCTGAAACAGTACTACGGGGCCATGAAAATACCCCCAAAGGGCCAGTGAAACAGTACAAACCAGACCAGTGAAAACAGTACTACCAGGTCAGTCAACGAAATTTCCCAGGCCAGTGCAACGGGACTACGGGGCCGGTGCAAAAAATACTCCCAGGCCAGGGGCAACAGTACTCCCAGGCAAGGGCAAACAGTACTACCGGGCCCAGTGAAAACGTACTCCCAGACCATTGAAAACATTCCCTACCAGGCCATTTCCCAAAAATTTCAAAACCAAAGGCCAGTGCAACAAACTCCCGGGCCAAAGTCCCAAACATTTTTTCTACCAGGCCATTGCAACGTACTCCCAGGCCAGTGAAAACCAGTATTTAACCAGGCCAGTCAACAGTACTCCCGGCCAGTGAAACAGAAATACCGGGCCCAGTCCCAACAGTACTACCAGGCCAAAGTGAAACAGTACTACCAGGCCAGTGAACAAAAAACTACCGGGCCGTGCAAAAATTACTACCGGGCCCAAGGCAAAAAGAACAACCAGGCCATTGCACAGTATTTCCAGACCAGTGCAACATACTACCAGGCCATTTCCCAACAGTACTCCAAAGCCAGTGAAAAACAGAAATACCAGGCCAGTGCAACAGACTCCCGGGCCCAGGTCAACGTACTCCCCAGTCCAGGTGCAACGTCCCAAACCGGGGCCATTTGAAACCCAGTACTACCGGGCCCATGCAACAGTCTCCCAAGACCATGCAAAAAAAAATTACCGCCCGGGGCCCAAAAAGATACCAGACCATGCAACATTACTCCCCAGGCCAGGAAACCCAGTACTACCAGACCGTGAAACAGTATTTACCAGACCGTGCAACAGTACTACCGGGCCCAAGTGAAACAGTACTACCGGGCCCAGTGCAACATTTTACTACCAGGCCGTGCAACAGTATTACCAGGCCATAAACGAAACTACCGGGCCCAAAGTGCAACATACAAACCGGGGCCAGTGTAACAGAAACCCCAAAGGACCAGTGCAACAGTACTACCAACCAGTGCAAAAAGTACTACCAAAACCAGTGAAAACAGAAATCCCAAAGCCCAGTGAAAACATACTCCCGGGCCCAATGAAACAGTATACCCGGGCCCAGGGGCAACAGTAACCGGCCCAAAGTCCCCAACAAAATCCCAACCAGTGCAACATTTACTACCACCCCCGTGAAACCCAGTACTACCCCCCCATGCAACAGTATTTAACCAACCAGGGGCAACTTTACTACCGCCCAGTGCAACAGTACTACCCAAAACCAGTGAAAACAGAAATTTACCAGGGCCAGTGCAACAGAAATCCCGACCAGTGAATTTCATGCATCCTCTCAGAATCTAAATTTCCCTAAGGATAGGGTCTTTCTGAAAATTAGTTTTTTATAACATTTTAAACCACACAATCCCCAAAAAACCTGAAAACCCCCACATTGAAACCCCTTTTATAGAGAATAAACTTGGGGTTGGGAATTTAAAATTTTAATTCTTTCTTTGTAGATATCAAAATACCCAATTTATTTTATAATTTTTATTTTTCCCCCGTTTTTGTTCAATAGACCTCATTTTTTCTAATTAGTTCCAGAGAGTGAATGTTTAGTGCCAGCAGTCAACAAATTTTTGGGAGGGAAATTTTTTCACAACAACCCTCTTTGTTTACTTTTCCGTCCCCTTTTGGTAAGTCTCAAAAAAATCTTTTAGGGTCAATCTCTTTGCCTGTTGTAACAAAAATAACTCCCTGATGAACAAAAATAAAAGGAAAAAATATGCCAACCCGCAAAGAAATTAAGAGTCCTTCAATATTGAGGAAGGTGGGGCCGGTTGCCCGTGGCCCCTGGTTCACTCGGGTGGCAGCTTCCCCGTCCTGCGGCAGTTTTCCCGGCGATCCTCCTGCGATCCCCATCCATGCACTCAAAAAGCATTCATTAAAACCCCCTTGTCGTATAATCCAGGGCCTAAAAAAAAAGATAAAAGTATTCTTCATTGAATTTCATCCCAAAAACTTTTAAAAAATGTATTTATCCTAAGGGTTAAAAAAATTTGTTAAAATTTTCCTTGAAATTAAGCCAACCCTCTTATTTAAAGTGGAAAAGTTAAAAAACATTTTCCCAAAAATAGTCCCGGACCTTTTTAGGTAGCTTTGTAAAAATTTTTTTTTTGAATATTTTTTATAATATTGGGGCCCCCCGTTGGGTTTAAAAAAGCCCAAAAGTGGAGGGTAAACCGAGAGAACAATGGTAGAGGGGAAAAAGGAAGGGGGGGAGGGGGAACCGGGGAACAACCCCGGGGGGAAGAGGGGGAGAACCCCCAAAAAAAAGGTAAAAAGGGAGAGCAACCCGGGTTTCAAACAAGGGGGGAGAAAAAAGGGGGAGTATAAGGGAGGGTTTGAGCAACAGGACGGGTAACAAAGGGAGGAAGCTGGGGGGTTTAAAAGGGGGAAGAGCAACCCCCGGGGATTAAAAAAAAGGGAGATCAACAGTGAAAAGGGAAAAGGGGGGGCAACCCCGGGAGAAGGCAAAAAGGGGAGGGGAAAAGGGGAAAGCAACAGGGGAGAGTAACAGGAAGGAACAAGGATTGGGTAACAAAGAAAAAGCCACAGTGCCGAGTTTCCTTTGCAGAGTTTGTTAATCCCGGGGTTTTTTTACCTGGCCCCCAGCAATGAAAGTGGGTACCCGTACCGCTGGGCAACGCCGACCCCCTCACCTTTGCAGATGAACCCCCGAAAACTGCATGAAGTGTTTAATTGCAGACACTAAAACCTTTAAAGGGGGACCTTTAACCAAATCTTTCAAAAGGGCTTTCAAAAAAACAATTTTGAAGTTCGACGAAGGGGAAATTTCAATTACTCCGGGTATGGTAAACAGAAAGGAAAAATTAAAAAATTCATCCGAGTATAAAACAAAATTTCCCAAACCCCACAATAAAAGCGAAAAAATTTAAAGTCAAAGACCCGGGGGTTTATCATGTCGGGGGATTCCCCCTTCAAGGACCAATAACATTGGGATCAATGCATCGCTAGACAAATAGCGGAGGGGTAATTTAGAAACCTTCAAAACTAGGGAGGCCCAAACCCCTGTTTACACTCTTAAAGGGTTTATTGTTCTTAAACTAGGCTGGAATATTTTCGTACCCCTAACAGAACC
The DNA here is from genome assembly GCF_026875155.1 of Cherax quadricarinatus. Taxonomy (NCBI): domain Eukaryota; kingdom Metazoa; phylum Arthropoda; class Malacostraca; order Decapoda; family Parastacidae; genus Cherax; species Cherax quadricarinatus. The sequence goes on along the minus strand of NC_069418.1, from coordinate 57,475,808 downwards.
CTTTTAAAGGGAGGGGAAATTGCTGACCTAGAAATTTACAGAGAAACCCTTTACGGCGCGCATAACGGAGATAAAACACCTCAAAAAAATGGGGGTTTCTTGAAGCTCCTGAAAAAAGTAATCCCTGGGGAAGCGGGGGGGAGAGTTTCATTAAATTTTACCCCTGGGGGGAAAACCTTAGAGGGGCTATACCCAACTTGCACACGAAAATCCCCTCGCAAAGAAAACAAAAGACTCGGCAACGATGAACACCCCCCAATGAAAAGCAGGGGGTCCCCTAGCACGTTTTAAAAGAAACACAATTAAATGTCAGGGGCCCAAGACTGTTTTAAACCTTTCCTCCCAGCATACATCCCCGGGGGGGTTACCCTTAGAACCCCCGGCTTTTCCTTAAAGCCGGCATGGACAAGCACCCCAAAATCGATACCTGCCAAACCCAGCGTGGCTCGTACGTTGGATTGGGGTGCAGCCCCGTAGTAACAAACCTGGTTGATCAGGGGCCCCGATCGACCATGGGGCCTGGTTTTACAAGACCGGGCCCCGGGGGCGTTGACCCACGGAATCCTCCCCTTTGGTAAACTCCCCGAGCAACAGGGGGAGGGTACCCGGGAAGTAAAAAAGGGTAGGGTAACAGGGGAGAAACAAAAAGGGAAGGGTAACCGGAAAGCAACAGGACAGGGTAAAACGGGGGTGGGAAAAGGGGAAGGTAACAGGGAGAAAAAAAAAAAGGGGGGGGTAACGGGAAGAGAAAAGGGGGAAAAATAAAAAGGGGGGGGGGGGTTGGGGGGGGGGGGGGGGGGGGGGGGGGGGGGGGGGGGGGGGGGGGGGGGGGGGGGGGGGGGGGGGGGGGGGGGGGGGGGGGGGGGGGGGGGGGGGGGGGGGGGGGGGGGGGGGGGGGGGGGGGGGGGGGGGGGGGGGGGGGGGGGGGGGGGGGGGGGGGGGGGGGGGGGGGGGGGGGGGGGGGGGGGGGGGGGGGGGGGGGGGGGTAATGATGGGTGGGAGATAGGGTGGTGAGGGGGGTAGAGGGGTTGGTGGGTAGATGATGGTGGGGTGTTGGGGTGGGTAGTTGGTGGGGGGGAGATGGTGGGTAGAGGTGGTGGTGGGGGTGGGTTAGTGATGGTAGGGTTGTGTGGGTGGTTAGATGATGGTGGGAGATGATGGTGGGTAGATGATGGAGTGGTTGTGGTAGGGTGATAGGGTGGGTAGGGTGAGTGTGGTAGATGATGGTGTGGTAGATGGGTTGTGGTAGATGTGGAGGGTAGGTGATGGTTGGGTAGATGATGGTGGGGTAGATGATGGTGGGTAGTGATGGTAGGGTAGGTGGGGGTAGTGATGGTGGGTTGATGGATGGTAGGGTAGATGATGGTGTGGTAGATGAGGGTTGGGTAGATGATGTGGGTAGTGATGGTTGGGTAGTGATGGTGGGTAGATGGGTTGGGTGGGTAGATGATGGGGGGGTAGTGATGGGTGTGGTGGGGGGGTGGTGGTGGGGTGGGGGGGGGGTGGTGTGGTGGGTGTGTGGGGGGGGGGTTTTGGGGGGGAGTGGGTAGGGAGGGGGGGGGGGTGTGTTGTGGTTTTGGGTTAGTGAGGGGGTTTTGGGGGGTTGTGTGGGGGGTTTTTTGTTGTGGGGGGGGTGGGTTTGGGGGGGGTTGTGGGGGGGTAGTGGGTGGGGGGTGTGGGGGGGTGTGTGGGGGGGTGTGTGGGGGGGTGTGTGGGGGGGGAGAGTGGGGGTTAGGGGGGGTGTTGGGTGTTTGTGTTGGGTTTGAGATGGGGGTGGGGTGGGGGGGAGGTGGGGGGGTGAGGTGGGAGTGTGGTTGGGGTTTGGGTGGGGGAGTGTGGTGGGGTGTGATTTGGTGGGGGTAGGGGGGTGGGTAGTGTGGGGGTGAGGGGGGTGGGGGAAATTGGGGGGGTTTGGGTTAGTGTGGTGGGGTGTGGGGGGTAATAGGGGGGGGTTGTGGTTTGGGTGAGTGGTGGGGTAGTGGTGGGGGGTTGTGGTTTTGTGAATGGTTGGTGGGTGGGGGGGATGGGGGGGTTGGGTGTGTGGTGGGTGTGTGGGGGGGGTTGTGTGGTGGGGTGTGGTTGTGTGGTGGGTGTGTGGTGGGGATTGGTTGGTGTGGGTGGGGGTGGTGGGGGGTATGGGTTTGGGGGGGTTTTTGTGGGTGGGTTGGGGGGGGGTGTGTGGTGGGGGTTTGGTGGGGTTTTGGGGAGGGTGGGAGGTGGTGGGGGGTGTGGGTTGGGTTGTGGTGGGGGGGTGGTGGGGGTTGTGGGGGGGTGTGTGGTGGGTGTTGATGGGGGGGGGGAGGGGGGGTGGGGGGTGTGTGGGGGGTGTTTGGGGGGGGTGTGGGGGGGTGTGGGGGGGGTTGAGGTGGGTGTGTGGGGGGGTTTTGGGGGGGGGAGGGGGGTGGTGGGGGTGGTTGGGGGAGTGTGGGGGGGGGTGTGGGAGGGGGGTGGGGGGGGGGGAGTTTTGGGTGGTGTGGGGGTTGTGTTTTGGAGAGGGGGTTTTGGTGGGGGTGTGGGGGGGTGTGTGGTGGGGGGTGTGGGGGGTTGGTGGGGGTAGTGTGGGGTGATGTGGGGGGGTGAGGGGGGTGTGTGGTGGGGTGTGGGGTTGGGTGTGTTTGGGGTTGAAATGTGGGGGGGTAGAGAGGTGGGGAGTTGGGGGGTGTGGTTGGGTGAGGTGTTGGGGGTTTGGTGGGGGGGTGGTGGGGAGTGATGGGTTTGGGGGGGGGGTGGGGGGTGGGTAGGAGGGGGTGATGTGGGGGTAGTGTGGGGGGGTTTGTGGTGGGTTGTGGGGGGTGTGGGGGGGTGTGTGGTGGGGGGTGATGGTGGGGGTGAGATGGGGGGGTGTGTGGGTGGTTAGAAGGGGGGGAGGGTGTGATGGGTGGGGGGTGGGGGGTTTTTGGTGTGGTGGGGGGGGTTGTGGTGGAGTGTGGTGGGGGTGTGGTGGGTGTGGGGGTTTGGGTGGGTGGGGGGGGGTTTTGGGGGTTGGTGGGGGGGTGTGGGGGGGGGTGTTGGGGGGGTGTGGTGGGGGGGTGGGGGGTGTGGGTGGGGGGTGTGGGGGGTTGGGGGTGGGGTGGGTGTGTGGGGGTGGTGGGGGGGGGGTGTGTGGTGGGTGTGTGGTGGGGTGTGGGTGGGGTGTGTGGTGGGGATGGGTGTGGGTTTTGGGGGGTGTGTGGGGGTGGGTGTGGGGGGGGTGTTGGGGGGAGGTGGGTGTGGGGGGTGTTGGGGGGGGGTGGGGGGTGTGGGGGGGGGGGTGTGGTGGTGGGGGAGGGTGTGGTGGTGGGGGGGGGTTGGGGGAGGGGATGGTGGGTTGGGGTTTTGGTGGGGGGTAGGTTTGGGGGTTGGGTGTGTGGTGGGTAGTTTTGGGGGAGTGTGGTGGGGGGTAATATTTTTTTTAAAGGTAGGTGATGGGTGGGTGGTGGTGGTAGGGAAGATGGTAGGGTAATGTTGTGGGAGTTTGAGGGGTTTTGGAGATGAGGTGTGTGAGAGGTGTGGGGGTGATGGGTTGGGGGTTATGGTGTTTTAAAGTGGGTGGTAAGGGGTGGTGGGGGATTTTGGGGGGTAAATGATGGTGTGGGGTTTGATTGGGTAAATGTGGTGGGAGATGTGGGGGAGTGGGTAGGGTAGTGTGGGGTAGATAGGTAGGGGATATGGTGGGGTAGTGTGGAGGTAAGTGGTGTGGGATGTGGTAGGTAAATGATGGTGGGTGATGATGGGGGGTAGGGTGATGTGGAGGGGAGAGGGTGGTAAATGATGGTGGGTAATTTAGGGTTGGTAGTTTGGGGAGGGAATTGATTGGGTAGAGAGGAGGGTAGATGATGGTTTGGGTAGATGATGTGTGTGGTAGATGATGGTTAGGGTAGATGATGGGTGTTGGTAGATGATGGTTGTGGTAGTGATGGTAGGGAGTTGATGGGTAGGGTAGTGATCGGCTGGGGTGCTAGGGTAGATGATGATAGGGTTGATGATGGTAGGGTAGATCGATGGTAGGTAGATGATGGTAGGGTAGATGATGGTAGGGTAGATGATGGTAGGGTAGATGATGGTAGGGTAGATGATGGTAGGGTAGATGATGGTAGGGTAGATGATGGTAGGGTATAAGACTGATGGTGTGTAGATGATGGATAGGGTAGATGTTGGTAGGGTAGGTGAATGGTAGGGTAGATGATGGTAGGGTAGATGATGGTAGGGTAGATGATGGTAGGGTAGATGATGGTAGGGTAGATGATGGTAGGGTTGATTGATGGCTGTGTTAGATGAAGGTAGGGTAGATGATTGGTAGGGCAGGATGATGTAGGGTAGATGGATGTTAGGTAGATGATGGTGGGTAGATGATGGTAGGTAGATGATAATAAGCTGGACACAAAGACGTGTGTCACTGTCACTTAGCACCATCTGTTCCCAAATGTTTAAGCGTCTGAGAGGAAATTTAGCGCTGGTCAGTGTCCCCTTCTGTGGTAAACGATTTTTTTTTTGAAGATGAAATAATAATCTAGAAATTCAGAGGAAAAATGCATTACTGTCTATTCTCTTGCGCTACACATCTAACGTATGCTCCATTTTCTTGGACTGCCTGCCCCCCGTTTCGTCTACGAATGTGCCCCGTTGTCTGGTAGTTAAACCTCTCGCTTCACACGGCGAGGGTTTGGGTTCGAGTCCCGGTGAGCGTAGAAACATTGGGCGTGTTTTTTTTTACACTGGTTGTCTATGTTCCCCATCAGTAAATTTGGTACCTGGGTGTTAGTCGACTGGTGTGGGTCACATCCTGGGACAAAACTGACCTAATTTGTCCCAAATGTTCTGCATAACAAGCAGCTTTCTATATAGTATTATGTCATTGATGTCAGCTAGGCCTATATACCTTGTACACATACTTGTAAAAATTAAGACATTACATTATTATTATTATTATTATTATTATTATTATTATTATTATTATTATTATTATTATTATTATTATTATTATTCCAAAGAACAGAGAAAGGCAACTCATTTCTCGGCTGTACCCAGGCTGGACGGAACTGTTATTTCAGCAGTGCCTTCAACTGCAGTGCCAATACTGTCGAAGTACCATACTTGACTCCAAGGCAGCAAACAATTACTATATTCTGATTATACCCTTCTCAAGAACATTACTTCATATGATAAAATTCATTCCTAAAATGACTCGAGTCTGGAACACGTTCGTATAGCATAACAACGTCTATGAGCTAAAATCAGTTGACCAAAGAAAATCTCTGGTCCATAGATGGCTCTAACTTCATTCTATTCTTTATATGTATGTTTACTAACAATTAAAATGTTTAGCTTGTAGATCGAGAGAGAGAGAGAGAGGAGAGAGAGAGAGAGAGAGAGAGAGAGAGAGAGAGAGAGAGAGAGAGAGAGAGAGAGAGAGAGAGAGGACAGCGTGAAACAAGCTTTTATGCCACAAGACGGGCAGAAAGCAGCAACTTCACTCTGGCTGTACCCTTCTCCAGAACATCACTCCATCTGAGATCATATATACCCAGGATGACTCGAGTATGGAACACATTCGTACAGCATTATGATGTCAACGAGATAAAGTCAGTTGATCATATGAAAATGCTGGCCAACAGATGGCTCCAACTTCATCCTGTTCCCTACTTGTATGTCTCATAACAATAAAAATGCTTTCAAATGAGCTGATGTAGGTAACAGCTCTTAGCTTGCCAATAAAGTTAGGAATCCTTAACCTGTAAATAGCTTGTCAATAAAGCTAGGGATCCTTAACCTTGTCAAATCCTGTGAAAAGAGAGAGAGAGAGAGAGAGAAAAGGGGAGAGGAGAGAGGAGAGAGAGAGAAGAGAAGAGAGAGGAGACGGAAGAGAGAGAGAGAGAGAGAGAGAGAGAGAGAGAGAGAGAGAGCACTGGACATAGCTGGGGCTTTCGACCGGGTGTGGCACCAGGGCCTCTTAGCAAAACTTCAAGCACTGGGAATTGCAGGCTCTACGCTATGTCTCTCAGTGACTACCTTCATGGTAATCTCTAAGTGTAGTTCTCAATGGAACGGAATCAGCAAGACATCCTATTGGAGCAAGTGTTCCACAAGGAAGCGTGCTGGGTCCATTGTTATGGAATGTCTACTTCAACGACCTTCTTATCTCATCCAGAATCACATGCATATGCAGACGACTGTACACTGACATTCACTTATCAAGAGAAGAAATGCCAGCTGCTCTAAGCTACATCAATCACCAGCTGAGAATTATCAGCTTGGGGAATAGATGGCAAGTAACATTTGCACCCGAGAAAACGCAAATGATGATCGTCTCTAGGCACCATGATGGTAATGCTGGTGCAGTAGTAAGGATGAAGGGGAGGATTGTTGGCACCTGGAGAAGAAGTTGATATCCTTGGGGTGAAATTTGACTCCAAATTAACCATGAAGAACCATGTTGTAAATCTTTCAAACAAGGCAGCCAGGAAGCTTACAGCACTTCGCCGTATCTCCATCTGCTTGACAGTAGGGGTTGCAAGATCCTGTACGAGGCACAAGTACGCTCGCACCTTGAGTATGCTCCACTTTCTTGGTTTGCCTGCCCCCCTCTCATCTGCGACTGCTTGACAGAGTAGAGAACAGAGCAAGACGTCTCATCTATCGCCTGGACCCATCCTGGATAGATCTGTCATTTCAGCAGAGCCTTCAACATAGGAGGGATGTGGGTGGCCTTACTGTTATGTACAAGGCCAATACTGTCAAAATACCACACTTGGATCGACTTCGAGGACAGCGTGAAACAAGCTTTTATGCCACAAGACGGGCAGAAAGCAGCAACTTCACTCTGGCTGTACCCTTCTCCAGAACATCACTCCATCTGAGATCATACATACCCAGGATGACTCGAGTATGGAACACATTCGTACAGGATAATGATGTCAACGAGATAAAGTCAGTTGATCAAATGAAAATGCTGGCCCACAGATGGCTCCAACTTCATCCAGTTTCCTACCTGTATGTCTCATAACAATAAAAATGCTTTCAAATGAGCTGATGTAGGTAACAGCTCTGAGCTTGCCAATAAAGTTAGGAATCCTTAACCTGTAAATAGCTGTCAATAAAGCTAGGGATCCTTAACCTTGTCAAACCCTGTGTAAAAAAAAAAAAAAAAAAAAAAAAAAAAAAAAAAAAGAGAGAGGAGAGAGAGAGAGAGAGAGAGTGAGAGAGAGAGAGAGAGAGAGAGAGAGAGAGAGGAGAGAGAGAGTGAGAGAGAGAGGAGAGAGAGAGAGAGAGGGGAGAGGTGAGAGAGAAAGAGAGTGAGGACAGGACAGAGACAGAGACAGAGAGAGAGAGAGAGGAAGAGAGAGAGAGAGAGAGAGAGAGGGAGGGAGGGAGGGAGGGAGGGAGGGAGGGAGGGAGGGAGGGAGGGGACAATATTGCAATCTTTCATAACTAATATTTATCTTACCTCGATGATGGACATCATTAACCTGTCAAGTTGTTGTTTATAAGGAGCGTCGTGAGGTATGGGCCAGGCTTCCCGGCCAGGAAGTATGCCCTCTCTACCGATGTAGAGCCTGGTGCTGCCATCTACGCTTGTAAAGTAGTCAGCGATCATCTGCTGGATGTAGCGGTAGCCATCCATGTATGCCTGTCTGATCCAAGGTACTCGGTGACTGTGTAATCCAGATCTGAGGCAACACTAGACCCTCCATAAAATTTCTTTAAGGCTTTAAACCTGAGAAAACTAGAGTAACATTCTTTTATTGATGTGCACCCTAGATGTAAGTCCCTCCCTAAGACAGATAGATAGATAGATAGAGAGGGAGAGAGAGAGAGAGAGAGAGATAAAATAAGCGAGTGTGTACTCACCTAGTTGTACTCACCTAGTTGAGGTTGCAGGGGTCGAGTCCGAGCTCCTGGCCCCGCCTCTTCACTGATCGCTACTAGGTCACTCTCCCTGAACCGTAAGCTTTATCATACCTCTGCTTAAAGCTATGTATGGATCCTGCCTCCACTACATCGCTTCCCAAACTATTCCACTTACTGACTACTATGTGGCTGAAGAAATACTTCCTAACATCCCTGTGACTCATCTGTGTCTTCAACTTCCAACTGTGTCCCCTTGTTACTGTGTCCCATCTCTGGAACATCCAGTCTTTGTCCACCTTGTCAATTCCTCTCGGTATTTTGTATGTCGTTATAATGTCCCCCCTATCTCTCCTGTCCTCCAGTGTCGTCAGGTTGATTTCCCTTAACCTCTCCTCGTAGGACATACCTCTTAGCTCTGGGACTAGTTTTGTTGCAAACCTTTGCACTTTCTCTAGTTTCTTTACGTGCTGGCTAGGTTGGGTTCCAAACTGGTGCGCAACTCCAATATGGGCCTAACGTACACGGTGTACAGGGTCCTGAACGAATCCTTATTAAGATGTCGGAATGCTGTTCTGAGGTTTGCTAGATGCCCATATGCTGCAGAAGTTATTTAGTTGATGTGCGGCTCAGGAGATGTGACTGGTGTTATACTCACCCCAAGATCTTTTTCCTTGAGTGAGATTTGTAGTCTCTGGCCCCCTAGACTGTACTCCATCTGGGGTCTTCTTTGCCCTTCCCCAATCTTCATGACTTTGCACTTGGTGGGGTTGAACTCCAGGAGCCAATTGCTGGACCAGGTCTGCAGCCTGTCCAGATCTCTTTGTAATTCTGCCTGGTCTTCGATCGAATGAATTCTTCTCATCAACTTCACGTCATCTTCAAACAGGGACACTTCGGAGTCTATTCCTTCCGTCATGTCGTTCACAAATACCAGAAACAGCACTGGTCCTAGGATTGACCCCTGTGGGACCCCGCTGGTCACAGGCTCCCACTCTGACACCTCGCCACGTACCTTGACTTGCTGCTGTCTTCCTGACAAGTATTCCCTGATCCATTGTAGTGCCTTCCCTGTTATCCCTGCTTGGTCCTCCAGTTTTTGCACTAATCTCTTGTGTGGAACTGTGTCAAACGCCTTCTTGCAGTCCAAGAAAATGCAATCCACCCACCCCTCTCTCTCTCGTCTTATTGCTGTCACCCTGTCATAGAACTCCAGTAGGTTTGTGACACAGGATTTCCCGTCCCTGAAGCCATCTTGGCTGCTGTTGATGAGATCATTCCTTTCTAGGTGTTCCACCACTTTTCTCCTGATAATCTTCTCCATGACTTTGCATACTATACATGTCAGTGGCATTGGACTGTAGTTTAGTGCTTCATGTCTGTCTCCTTTTTTACAAATTGGGACTACATTTGCTGTCTTCCATGCCTCAGGCCATCTTCCTGTTTCGATAAATGTACTGAATATTGTTGTTAGGGGTACACATAGCACCTCTGCTCCCTCTCTCAGGACCCATGGAGAGATGTTATCCGGCCCCATTGCCTTTGAGGTATCTAGCTCACTCAGAAGCCTCTTCACTTCTTCCTCGGTTGTGTGTACTGTGTCCAGCACTTGGTGGTGTACCCCATCTTTCCGTCTTTCTGGAGCCCCTTCTGTCTCCTCTGTGAACACTTCTTTGAATCTCTTGTTGAGTTCCTCACACACTTCACATTCATTTCTTACTGTCTCTTCTCCTTCTTTCATTAGCCTGATTACCTGGTCCTTGACTGTTGTTTTCCTCCTGATGTGGCTGTATAACAGCTTCGGGCCAGATTTGACTTTCGCTGCTATGCCGTTTTCATATTGTCGTTGGGCCTCCCTTCTTATCTGTGCATATTCATTTCTGGCTCAACGACTGCTCTCTTTATTCTCCTGGGTCCTTTGCCTTCTGTACTTCTTCCATTCCCTAGCGTGCTTGGTTTTTGCCTCCCTGCACTTTTGGGTGAACCATGGGCTCATCCTGGCTTTTTCATTATTGCTGTTATCCTTGGGTACAAACCTCTCCTCAGCCTCTTTGCATATTGTTGCTACATATTCCATCATCTCATTAACTGGCTTCCCTGCCAGTTCTCTGTCCCACTGAACCCCGTTCAAGAAGTTCCTCATTCCCGTGTAGTCCTCTTTCTTGTAGTTTGGCTTCATTCGCCCTGGCCTTCCTGCTTCCCCCTCCACTTGTAGTTCTACTGTGTATTAAAAGCTTAGAACCTCATGATCGCTGGCCCCAAGGGGTCTTTCATATGTGATGTCCTCAATATCTGCGCTACTCAAGGTGAATACCAGGTCCAGTCTTGCTGGTTCATCCTCTCCTCTCTCTCTCGTAGTGTCCCTTACGTGTTGGTACATGAAGTTTTCCAGTACCACCTCCATCATCTTAGCCCTCCATGTATCTTGGCCCCCATGTGGCTCCATGTGTGTGTGTGTGTGTGTGTGTGTGTGTTCACATAGGTATTACATAGTAATACACAACCTGTCACCCACCCAACAGCAGAAGACTTGTTCAGAAGTATGAAAAGATAACTGGGCAACAACAACCATAACGTAAGTGATTGTTACCCTTTTTACTGTGTAGCATGAATGAAGGTTGTGGCTCCTAGCGGTAAACAACATGCCTAGTCTAGGGACATTAAATTATTCTCAATAAACCAACCCTGGAGGCAACAGTACTTCACATTAAGTGTGAAGTCAGTAGTTATTAACAGGAAAGGCACAAAAATTAACATATATAAAACTATAATATATTATTAATAGTAAATCTTACATATAAAGCATAAACATATTTATCTACATATCAATTTCACCACGACTCACGAAAATCGTATTTATTGACACGATTGCAAACAAACCACGAATCTTATTGTGGCTAGCTGGTCTAGTGAGCTACGCGACTGCGTTGGACGTTTGAGACTCTCTGCGCTGGTTCAATCCGGCCGGGGTATGGTTTTGTTTCAAATTCACCACACCTAGAGTTCACCTGTTACTCACTACATTAGCTCACTAACAAACTGCTAATGGTGAGTATAATCAATATATGTAATCAGAAGGCTTTGTAAACACTCTTCCTTTTTCCTTTGGCTCGGTTACTTACTTCAGTCAAAAAGTTTTATGTATTCTCCAGGAACAAGGGCCCTTGCACTGCACACACTGGGTTTTAAAGGTAAATCGCAGAGCATAACAAAAATAAAATTATCAAAATATTATATCCAAAATACACCCACGTATCCTACACAAACCATGGACAACTTGTACCAGGCTGTTTTAACGTCTGTTCTCGTACTCAAAAACACCTCAACTACACCTTGTCATGACCTGGCTACTCTCAGACTAATACGAGTCCAAATTTCAGAACAAATCCGGAAACTGACAATAATATGGTGCGCTTCTTTAATACACATTTTATAATACAGGGGTAATATTTATCACAGGAATCTGATGAGAAAGAATGTTAAAGACTACCACGTGAGTGAGCAAAAACGCGGCGAGAAGATATGACATCGTGTTAATGCTCAATTTATCAGATGTTGTAGAAATAAGTTACAAAGTACAGTAAGTCCTCACTTAGCGTCGTTTCCATATAACGTTGATGAGAATAAAAATTGATACTCGGTTGGGTGTTACTGTCTGTTGGAGTATAAGGATCGTTTTTTATTGCCTGGAGCAGCTGGTTCTCCTGAATATTTATTCCTTGATTAAACCCTGTTACAAGGTTCACTGTGCACCCCTGATGTTTATATCAATTAGCCTATGGTAAAATTTTTTTTTTGTTTGTATGCAGCTATTCGCAAAAATTATTCTTGAACTAACGAAAGAAGATATATTTCATGCGTTTTGTTTATTATTAAATTATTGTAAACTCTCTAAAAATATATTTTGCTTGGTTTAGGCTAAATTAAACTGTGCTTGTTATAATAAGGTTAGGTAAGTTTTCTAAGGTTATATTTGGTTTAGCAAAATCATTAATTTTTACATAACATAAATGGAAAAAATGCATCTTTAAAATTGTATATGAGAAAAAATGTTAGAAAGATCTTTATTTGAATTGAGTTCTTTCTAACTTGACCAATTTTACACATTTGGCACACATATATTTTTATATATATATATATATATAAATATTAATAAATATTTATATATATAATATATATATTTATATATATATATATATATATATATATATATATATAGGTTTTGTGTGCGGGGGGCTTGGACTTCCAGCAGGCATGCGTGAGCGTGTTTGATAGGAGGTGAAATGGAGGGACAAATGGATTTTTTTTTATAATATTGACGTGCTGGTGGAGTGTGAGCAAAGTAACATTTATGAAGGCGATTCAGGGAAACGGCAGGCACCGGACTTGAGTCCTGGAGATGGGAAGTACAGTGCCTGCTCTCTGAAGGAGGGGTGTTTATGTTGCAGTTTATCAACTGTAGTGTTTTAAGCTCCAACCGGCTACCTTATGGCAAGACAGTGATGGAGTGAATGTGCTTTGAAAGTTTTTTTTTCGTGCCACCTTGCCTCTGGTGGGAAATCGGCAGAGTGTTAATAAAAAATAAATAATAATATATATATATATATATATATTATGATATATAATATCCATATATATATATATATATATAAATATATATAGTATATATATATATATATTTATATTTATATATATTTATATATATATATATATATATATATTTATATTATATATATATATAATTATTATATAGATTTATATAAAGTTTAAGATTTTAAACAATGTTTTAATTTCTTCTCAAATTTTATTATTTTATAAGTGAATCTAATTTGTATATTTTTGAGCAACTTTTGTTATTATTTCAAATTTTTTTTTATGAATCTTACACAAATTACCCGCACAGAGGCGAGGGCTTACCTCGAGTTTTTTTCGAGTCAGGACTTGAACTTTCTGAACCAGTTACAGTCGTCACACAGGTGTGACGTTGTAAACCTACCAATGGTGGGATTTGAACCGCGGTCCAAGAGTCTCAAAACTCCGGACAGTCGAATTAGACGCTAGACCGTGGATAACGCGACGGTCTGGAGTTCAAGATTCTCTGATCGCGGGTTCAAACCCCACCCGTTCTATGGTTTGTTTGCAATCGTGTCATTACGATTTCGTGAGTCGTGACGTTGTAAATGTTTCAAATCGGACCGAAACGTCGTGGTAAACTCCTCTCTATGTGCAGATTATTTGGTATATTGTCCAGTCATAGTGTTGTGTCCCTTTTATGTTTTATAATCTTCATTCCACTGTATTTTCTCAATCTTGAACGTCCAGGATTACAACTTTCTCGGCTTTTTGAAAATAAATTTAATGGTTTTATTAAAATCTGTCAATTTGACTCTTGTCCACTTTTCATGCTTTAATTTTATTGTTTTTTGATATTATACTTCATCAACATTTTATATAAGGATTCTTGTTGGCACAGCCGTCAGATATTCAGATATTTTTTGTTTGGAATTTTAATCAATTCTTTATAGTGTACGAGATTTTCTTTAAATAATTGCAACTTTGTATTTTAAAATTCTCAAGTGATGAAGTATATCGGAAAGGTTTCAACATATATTTATTTCTTGTAGTTGTCCTTTTTTGAATTATAATAAATTACGTAATATTAATTTTAAAAGATTTGTTGAGTTAAGTGTTTAGGTATTTTAGATCATAAGCTTTTTCATAAATCTTCAACTATGTATCTCGGCTGCTGCTTAATATGCAAACTCTCAGCTAACATTGTGAGATCACAAAATGTTTAACTCTATCATGATGTGAAGATTAATTAGTGACACCAGTACTGTTTTTTGTTGGTTTTCTGTAAATTTAAATTTTAAAGGTCTCATGGTTCTCCTTGGTCATTTTTACTTTTAGGAAATGCCCTGTGAGTAATTTGTTCAAATTCAACAGATATAATTTTTGGAATGAGGTTAGGGACTATTAATTTCACAAGGAAATGGTTTATATCTATATATCTTAGATAATAGACATAAAACACCATCTACATGTCTGTACCACTTGGCTCTATTTAGAGTTAAGTTAGTTCTTTTGTGATAATATTTTTTTCCTTTTACTCTTAGAGGTAATTATAAGACATTGAAACTATTTATTTTTTAGAATATCTGGGTATGTAGTGAATTACAGTACTTTCATCATCATCATAATAATATTTATTAATATTATTAATAATAATAATAAGAAATATTATTATTATAATATGAATTTTATTTTTTTTAAGTTCGTATTGTTTGTGATAGCCTGGTGATAGTCCATATGCTGCAGATGGAAACAATTTCCATGATGTTAGAGAGTGTCTGGAACACTAAAGATATTTACTGTTTGAAGAATTCTTGAAATTTCTTCCATAGGTCGGCATCTGCTATCCTGTGACGTACATGACTGGGCGTAACGATGGTCTATCATTTTTAAACAAAGTATAATGTATATGTGTCATGGTGTGCTCTCACCTATCTGAACTAATTTATTTGTGTTTGTAAGATTGGTTCTCAGCTCTGGCTTCTCCTTTCAACCTACTGATGCCAAGATTTAATACATCTTAGTATGCCTGGGCTCTTTCATACCTATTCTTAAAGATGGTTGGAGCTTGCCTCCATCTTTTCATTCAGGGAGTTCTAGACCTTCCAGACCAACTGAGGTTGAAGAAGTTTTTTTAATAACATCCTACGACTGTCTGTGTTAACTTACAGATGTGCCCTCGTGTACTGTTCCCGCCTCTCGAATGACTCTTGCCCGTTCACTTCTATCAAAGGCTTCTGATATGTCAAGTCTTCTGAATGTGTTATTATGCGACCCACTGTAACTTATAACAAGCAGCTAAGTGCATTATTATAGATCTTCTAGGGTAAAGAATTTGTTCTTTTTATGTACTTCATTGTTAAGAAATAAGGAACCTAAGAACGACGGAACACTGCCAGAAGGCCTATGGCCAGATGCGGCAGGTCAAGTTCCTACCACTTATTAAGCCTATGCATGCATGCATTGAAATCTTGCATGGTGAGTACATTGAAAAAATATTTATTATTGGCAGGAATTTTTTCATCAAGAGAGCCTTTTGATAACCACGAGCTGTAGGCTGGGTTTTCTTAAAAAAGTTTTATGGCCATGGGTCTCTAGCCTTTGACTGTCGCAACCCCAATATGGTGTCGCCAAAATTTAAAAAAAAAATAATTTATCTTATGAAATGATAGAAGAATATTTTCCCGATTGTATGCACCAAAAAAATAACTAAATTTGATGGAAAACTGACGGATTATTGCTCTCGCGAAGTTAGCGACCTCGGCGCTTGTTTACAAATCGGCGATTTCGCCACTTTGACCCTATTTGCGGCTATTTCCATTGTTTATTCCAGTTGCCCTAATCATAGCTATTCTTTAGTACTCTATTTTTGCTATAGGAATGGAGTACATTAGATATCTGCCATTTCCGATTTCAATCCTAATATTGTGGTCTGATAAATTTGCAATTTGCCAATTGCACGATAAAAATAAAAATATGACCAATTCAAAATATGGTCCAGAATGAACAATGCAGACATTCCTGGCTTAAAAATAACATTTTCTTTGTCATCGGTCATGTCTCCAGGCCCTCTGATATTACTCTTTTACCTTTCTATTTGAATTTTTTTCAAACAAAAAATAGAAAGACTACTATTTTCAGACTACTGCAATACTGTATGTTAATAATTGTATTAAATAACAATCAACCATTCATGACTGATTTTGAAAGGGCTAGTTGGACATTTATTGGACAAATGGCAAACAAATGTTTACTTGTGAATCATTGGCAAAAATCAAACATTTTCCCCTAATTTGAGTCCATTTTGGTTCTTTTTTATTAGTAAAATCATGAAAATTACCTCTATTTCTATAATATGCTTTCAATTCTATTCAAATGAGACCAGATAACGCGAATACAACCCTCAAATACTATACGATAATAGGGACCACAAAGTCGGGCATTTTAATTAAAAAAACGGTCAGGAGTTTTTTTTTCTCATTATGCACTGCATGCTCCAGAATTTTTTTATATGTGCACTCTGGACCTCACAGACCCATTCTTCACATGTGGGGCCTACAGCTTTCTCCTGCTTGATTTGAAGCCGCTAGAATTTTTAAGAAATTTATGAGTATATTTAAGTCAAACACGGGTACCTACGTAGGACGTTTTTTATACGGCCCGCGCAGGTCAAGGGCTAGACTAGTTTTAAACACGTAAGGTTTTTAAGTGAATGAATTTCTGTCCTTGTGCACTGCTTGTTTCCAATCAGGTTATATTATAGTGGTTACTTCTCTAATATGCCATATATAAAGATTAAGAATCGGAGGAAACTCGATAGACAATAATAATAATTTAATTCAGGATGAATGATACATGTTTGTACAAAGGAGTATAACAATTTGAGTGTTACATGCCAGAAGCCCTTTATATGTAGAGCATTCAGCAATCTTAAGAGTAACTTAATGATTAAAGGCAATAAACTGAGCAGTAATTTTGTACATGTAATCATTAGGTGAGTTTACAATGATACAGCGAATTGAATAATTCTTTCTAGTTCAGTTGTTATATGGCTTTAATTAGGCTTGGTTTAGAGAGGAATTACAGTTCTATTTATATAACTCAGTCGGACACAATGGAATAATTTCATTCGAGAAGAATACAGATATTGAGAATAAATTTATATTGATTTAATGTTTTACCTATGTTCATGAAATTGTGCAACTGCATGTTTCGTTTTTACATATGTATTTATGATTGGGCTGGGATAGGTTAAGGAGATAGGGTGTTTAGTTGTATTTTAAAAATGGTAGCTGAGTTAGTGGTTCTGGAGATTTCTGGCAGAGGTTCCGATTTTGTACTTTTTTATGCACATTGAGTTTTTTTTAAAGAATTAACGTGACACGGGGAAAAGTCAGAGAGATTTCTGATTGCCGAGTATTATTGTTTTGAGTCTATTGCAACTGTCAAGAAAGCGCTTCAGGATCAGGATTTACAATTAGAAATGATCTGTTCTGTGAATGTAGGCTGCACAGTAGTACTAGTTGAATGTTTTGCATATTGATTAGGTTTAAGTTTTTGAGAGGGGGAGGGGGGTATTGTCTAGCAGTGAATTATGTGATCATTCGCACTGCAGTTTTTTGTTGGGTCATTTTTGGCTTTAGGTGATTTGTTCGTTGTGGATCCTCAGGCAAAATAGATAGGTTGAGGTAGGGGTAGAATCAGTGAGTTGTATAGTGTAAGTAGTGTTGTTTGTGGGTACATAGAAACGTATCCTTGAGAGGATGCAACTGTTTTACGTACTTTTTTTAGTTATATCTTGGATATGGGTGTTGATTTTCAGGTTGTTGTTCAAAGTGCAGACCAGGGTATTTTCCCTCTATTATGTTTTGCTATATGGATGATATTAGC
This sequence comes from Cherax quadricarinatus, assembly GCF_026875155.1. NCBI lineage: Eukaryota > Metazoa > Arthropoda > Malacostraca > Decapoda > Parastacidae > Cherax > Cherax quadricarinatus. The sequence continues at coordinate 57,458,522 of NC_069418.1, read as the reverse complement.
ATAATGTTAGTGGTCCTCACTCTACTCCCAAAACATAATGTTGAAGGTTTTGTCAGTATTAAGTTTAAGTTTATTGACAGTCAACCAGGGTTGGTATTTTCACGAGCTTCTTCCAACATAGTGTTGAAGTGAGCAAAGATTAGGGTGGAAATGTCAAAGGTCGTGTCGTCCAAGCAGGTCAAGAAAATAGGGCGTAACTTGTTGTCATACCCTTGGGAAGATCGTTGATGTATAACAGGAAAAGGAGGGGGCCAAGAAAACGCTTCCCTAGGTACAACAGTTATTCCATGGTCTTCTTGAAGTGAGGTTGTGTTCCTTTGATAAAGAAGCATTGGGCTTCTTGTTAGGTAAGACATGATAAATGCAGGTTGCATGGCCTTCTTTTACCGTATGATTAAAGCTTTGAGGAGTGGGATGCTATGGATTGCTGTATCAAATGCTTTCTTTAAGGTCGATAAAGAGTTCAAGCGGGGTTTCGTTTTTTTTCACGTGTTGTGAAAGTAGGTCTAAATTTTTTGTATTGGTCTATTGTGCTTTTGTTTCTCCTGAAGCCAAACTGGCAGGGTTGTGGATGATTTGTGATGTAATGAAGGAGTATAACCTTTTGAGTATGAGATTTTCGAAGATTCGAAGTAAAGGCAGTTGATATGGCACTCTGTTCTCTACATATGATGGGTCACTAGTTCTTGTGTATTGTATAATCCTTGCTAATTTGAGTGATTCAGGAAAGTGTGGTTTCTAGTGATTTGTTTGAGGAGTAATGTAGTTGGTGGTGAAAGGGCTTGAGTCGCTCTTTTGTTATAGTAGTAGGTGTTACTTAAGCAATATTTCTTTTTTGTTTTTTAGATAGTTAACAATAATGGTACCCTCAGTGGGCTCGTTGGTTTGCCGATAGAGGGATGCTGGGAGGAAGTTTCTCTCTAGATAATCATAGCCTTGGGATTGGTATTTGGAATTTTCCCGGCCGGGGAGATTGATCCTATGGTCGAAAGGAGTCATTTTTTTGTTAGCTGTTTCAGGGTAGAATGGAGTTTCGGTTCTTCGGGTTAGTTAGTACAATATTACTAGCTCGGTTCAGTTTGTGGTTGTCCAGGATCTGAGAGAGTGTCTTCCAGTCCTTTTTATAATTTCCAGAGCCGTTGGCGAATCTATTAGAATAGATAGTTGTTTGGATTTTTCTGTCGATAATGTTTGAAAATTCTTAATTTATTAAGAATGTTGTAAGTAAGCCAGGACCACTTAGCCTTTTATTAGTGATCTGTTTAGTTTTTACACTGGAGTATACCGGGAGGGGTTTTTTCGGCGGTCAACGCCTCCGCGGCCGGTCTGGATCAGACCTCATGGTGGTCAGGGCACTTAAACAACTAGTTATTTTCCATTGGTTGTTACAATGCTTTATAGGAGGAATTTGGGAAGTGGTCAGTAGTGTTGTCTGTGTTATCCAGCTTTAAGGGGGTCTAGTATGCTTGTCCAAATATGGTCAGTTTTATATTTTGCACTCGTCTCAGTTAGGTTTGTTGGTTCTGTAATTGTTGGTATGGTATGTATTATTCATATTGTTAATGACAATCAGTTACATTGTTGGTATCTGTCAGGACAAGAATAAGATGCTGGTGCTTATTCATTGTGTATCTGTAATCAGTGATATTTAAGCCATATCAAACCAGAAAATGATTCTCTTTACTTTGAACGGACCTTGACGAGTTGCTTCCAGTGTCTCTGGTTGGGTGGGTATACTGGGCAGAGTGAGCGCAGCGTGTGGTTGCTTATGCTACATTGATGCGATGAAGGCGAACACCAGCCATTGTCACCAGCAGCAATCGACTCGAGGTGCTCTCAGGTAGTATCTTTTTGGTTACCTTGACCCAGCAACGTTCTACAGTATTTCAGCCGCATATCTCCTTAGAGTTAGTCGTGACTTAATTCTGTTCTGTCTCCCGAGCGGGAGATTGAGCAGGATAAAATATGCTTGTAACACCTTTCTTTTGAAACAATATAATGAGTAAGTGCAGTTGAGTTTTACTAGGCTAATCCATGGGTTAAAAAAATTTCTTCTTGAAACACTCCTTTCTAATACTAATAAGAACATAGAAAGAAGGAACTTGCAACAGGCCTTACTGGCCTATGCGAGCAGGTTCAATTCTTCCTCCGGCTTAAGCCAATTTGTCGATGATTGGATTCAGAGAACCGACAGGTTGAATAAATTAGACACATAGCAACTCTTGGGTATCTTTATGAGGAATAACGTTTCACCCCACTGTGGCTTCATCAGTCCATAGTAGAGAACTTGAAGAAACAGGAGGAGATGAGGTAATCAGTCCTTCAACCTTGACGTCGATGTGTTCAGTCCTTCATTCTTGTATTGAATACCTATCTGTTCAAGATTGATGACTGAACACAATCGATCTCAGGGAGGGATAGATTACCTCATTCTCCTCCTCGTTCTTCAAGTTTCTCCTATGCTGTTCACAATCACATAAACGACATACGATAGTGGGCCATAAAGAGCGACATCGGCAAGTTTGCCGATGACACAAAATGGGCGTCGAATTCATTATGAAGAGGACATCGAGAGCACTCCAGAAGATATGAAAAAAGATGATGCGTGGTGGAGAAGTGGCAGATGCAGTTTAATATAGACAATGAAAAGTTCTAAATGTTGGGACAGGCAATAAACCATGCAATATAAAAACTAAATAATGTAGATCTTAGGAATTTTAAATCAATTCTTTTTAGTGTATCGAGAATTTTAAATGCAACTTTGATTTTAAAATTCTCAAGTGAAGAAAGTATATCAGGAAAGTTTTCAACATATATTTATTTAATGTAGTTGTCCTTTTTTGAATTATAAAAAATATTACTAGTAATTTTAAAAGATTTGTGAATTAAGTGTTTAGGTATTTTAGATCATAAGCTATTTCATAAATCTTCAACTATGAACTCTGGGCTGCAAATATGCAAAACTCTGAGAAACATTGATGAGAATACAAAAAGTTTAACTCTATCATGATGTGAAGATTAATAGTGCACACCAGTACAGTTTTTTGTTGGTTTTCTGTAAATTTTAAATTTAAAGTCATGGTTCTCCTTGGTAATTAATACTTTTAGAAAAGCCTGTGAGTTAATTTGTTCAAATTCAACAGTAAAATTTATGGAATGAGTTAGACTACTTAATTTCACAAGGAAATGGTTTATATCTATATTCTTAGATAATAGACATAAAACACCATCAACATATCTGTACCACTTGGCTCTATTTAGAGTTAAGTTAGTTCTTTAGTGACTAAATAATTTATTCCTCTTACTCTTAAGAGGTAATTATAAGACATTGAAACTTAAATATTATTTAGAAAATCTGGGTATGTGTGAATACAGTACTATCATCATCATCATCATAATAATAATAATAATAATAATAATAATAATAATAATAATAATAATAATAATAATAATAATAATAATAATAATTACGTATTTGTTGTCTATAGCCTGGTGAAGTCCATATGCTGCAGATGGAACAATTTCCATGATGTTAGAGAGTGTCTGGAACACAGAAGAATCTGACTGTTTGAAGAATTCTTGAAATTTCTCTCCATAGGTCGGCATCGCTATCCTGTGACGTACATGACTGGGCGATAACGATGGTCCTATCATTTTTAACAACAGTATAATGTATATGTGTCCATGGGTGCTCACCTATCTGAACTAATTTATTTGTGTTTGTAAGATTGGTTCTCAGCTCCTGGCTTCTCCTTTCAACCTACTGATGCCAGATTTAATACATCTTAGTGCCCTGGGCTCTTTCATACCTATTCTTAAAGCAAGGTATGGAGCTTGCCTCCCATCTTTTTCATTCAGGGAGTTCTACTTCCAGACCACACTGAGGTTGAAGAAGTTTTTTTACTAACATCACTACGACTCGTCTGTGTCTAACTTCCAGATGTGCCCTCGTGTACCTGTACCCCGCCTCTCGAAGACTCTATTCCCGTCACTTCTATCAAGTCTTCTGAATATGTCAAGTCTTCTGAATGTTGTTATTATGCGCCCACTGTAACTTATAAAAAGCTGCAAAGTGCATTATTATAGATCATTCATGGGTAAAAGAATTTGTTCTTTTATGTACTTCATTGCATAAGAACATAAGAACATAAGAACGAAGGAACACTGCAGAAGGCCTACTGGCCCATGCGAGGCAGGTCCAAGTCTCCTACCGACTTAATAAGCCAATGCATGCATGCATAAAACTTGCATGGTGAGTACATTGAAAAATATTTATTATTGCAGAATTTTTTTCATCAAGAGAGCCTTTTGATAACACGACGCTTTAGGCAGGGTTTATTAAAAAGTTTTCTGGCCCATGGTTCTCTAGCCCTTTGACTGTCGCAACCCCCAATCCTGGTGTCGCAAAATTTAAAAAAAAAAATAATTTTTTCTTATGAAATGATAGAGAATCTTTTCCCGATTGTAATGACACCAAAAAAACTAAATTTGATGGAAAACTGACGGAATTATGCTCTCGCGAAGTTAGCGACCTCGGCGCTGTTTACAAATCGGCGATTTCGCCCACTTTGAGCCCTATTTTCGGCTAATTCCATTGTTCCAGTTGCCCTAACTCATAGCTATTTCTTTAGAACTCTATTTTTTCTATAGACTGAGTACAAGAAACTGCCCATTTACCGATTTCAACTACCTAATAATGTGGTCAGAAATTTGCAATTTGGCCAATTGCACGAAAAATAAAAAATATGACAATTTCAAAATAAGGTCCAGAATGAACAATGCAGACATTCCTGGCTCTAAAATAACATTTTCTTTGCTCATCGGTCATGTCTCCAGGCCCCTCTGATATTACTCTTACTTTCTATTTTGAATTTTTATTCAAACAAAAAATAGAAGACTTACTATTATTCAGACTACTGCAATACTGTAATAATTGTATAAATAACATCAACCCATTCATGACTGCATATTAGAATGGCTAGTTGGACATTTATTGGACAATGGCAACATTTGTTTACTTTTGAACATTGGCAAAAATCAAACATTTCCCCTAATTTGAGCTCCATTTCTAGGTTCTTTTTATAGTAAAATCAATGAAAATTACCTCTATTTCTATAATATGCTTTCAATTCTATCAAATGAGACCAAGAAAACGAGAATACAACCATAAATACTATACGAAAATAGACCACAAAGTCGGCATTTTAATTAAAAAAACGGTCGGAGTTTTTTTTTTCTCATTATGCACTGCATGCTCCAGAATTTTTTTTATATGGTGCACACTGACCACACAGACCCATTCTCTCACATGTGGGCCTACCAGCTTTCTCCTGCTTGATTTGAAGCCGCTAGAATTTATGAGTATATATACGTCAAACACGGTACCTCGTAAGACGTATATATACGGCCGCGACAGTCAAAGGGCTAGACTAGTTTTAACACGAAAGGTTTTTATGTATAATGAATATCTGTCCTTGTGCACTGCTTGTTCCAATAGGTCTATATTAAGTGGTTTTTCTCTAACATATAGCCAAATATAAAGTAAGAATCGGAGGAACTCGATAGTAATAATAATAATTTTAATTCAGGATGATACATGTTTGTACAAAGGAGTATAACAATTGAGTGTACATGCCAGAAGCCCCTTTATATGTAGAGCATTTCAGGCAAACTTAAGAGTAACTTAAGATTAATAAGGCAATAACAGAGCAGTAATTTTGTACATGTAATCATTAGGTGAGTTTACAATGAATACAAGAGAATTGAATATTCTATTAGTTCATGTTATATGGCTTTAATAGGCTTGGTAGAGAGGAATTACAGTTCTAATTCATAACCTCAGGCGGACACAATGGAATAATTAACATTCGAGAAGATTACAGATATTGAGAATAAATATATATTGATTTTAATGTTTTACCTATGTTCATGATATTGAGCAACTGCATGTATAGTTTTTACATATGTATTTATGATGGGCTGGGATAGGTTAAGGAGATAGGGTGTTTTAGTGTAGTTTTAAAAATGGTAGCTGAGTTAGTGGTTCTGGAGATTTCTGGCAGAGAGTTCCAGATTTTGTACTTTTTTATGCACATTGAGTTTTTTTTAAAAGATTTAACGTGACACGGGGAAAGTCAGAGAGATTTCTGTGCCTAGTATTATGTCTTTGAGTCCTATTGCAACTGTCAAGAAAGCGCTTCAGGTCAGGATTTACATTAGAAATGATTGTTCTGTGAATGTAGGCTGCACAGTAGTACTAGTGAATGTTTTGCATAATGATTAGGTTTAAGTTTTTGAAGGGGGGGGGGGGTATTGTCTAGCAGTGAATTATGTGATCATTCGCACTGCAGTTTTTTGTTGGGTCATTTTTGGCTTTAGGTGATTTGTTGTTGTGGATCCTCAGGCACAAATAGCATAGGTGAGGTAGGGGTAGATCAGTGAGTAGTATAGTGTAAGTAGTGTTGTTTGTGGTACATAGAAACGTATCCTTGAGAGGATGCCAACTGTTTTAAGTACTTTTTTAGTTATATCTTGGATATGGGTGTTGAATTTCAGGTTGTTGTCAAAGTGCAGACCAGGAATTTTCCCTCATTATGTTTAGCAATAAGGATGTTATTAAGCATAATGTTTAGTTGGTCCTCACTCTACTCCCAAACATAATGTTGAAGGTTTTGTCAGTATTAAGTTTAAGTTTATTGACAGTCATCCAGGTTGGTATTTTCACGAGCTCTTCATCAACAATAGTGTTGAGTGAGGCAAGATTAGGGTGGGAAATGTCAAAGGTCGTGTCGTCAGCAAGGAAAATAGGCGTAACTTGTTGTCATACACTTGGAAGATCGTTGATGTATAACAGGAAAAGGAGGGGGCCTAGAACGCTTCCCTATGGTACAACAGTATCCATGGGTCTTCTTGAGGAGGTTGTGTCCTTGATAAAGACGCATTGGTTTCTGTTAGGTAAGACATGATAAATGCAGGTGCATGGCCTTTTTTACCGTAATGATTAAGCTTGAGGAGTGGGATGCTATGGATTGCTGTATCAAATGCTTTCTTAAGGTCGATAAAGAGTTCAAGCGGGTATTCGTTTTTTTTCACGTGTTGTGGAAAGTAGGTCTAACATTTTTATTATTGCGTCATTTGTGCTTTTGTTTCTCCTGAAGCCAAACTGGCAGGGGTTGTGGATGATTTGTGATGTAATGAAGGAGTATAACCTTTTGTGTATGAGATTTTCGAAGATTTTCGAAAGTAAAGGCAAGTTTGATATTGGCCTTAGTTCTCTACATCTGATGGGTCACTAGTTCTGTGTATTGGTATAATCCTTGCTATTTTGAGTGATTCCAGGAAAGAGTTGGTTTCTAGTGATTTGTTAGAGAGTAAAGTAATGGTGGGTGAAAGGGCTTGAGTCGCTCTTTTGTATAGTAGTGGTGATACTTAAGCAATATTTCTTGATTTGTTTTTTAGATAGTTAACAATAATGGTACCCTCAGTGGGCTCTGTTGGTGCAAGATAGAGGGATGCTGGGAAGTTTCTCTCTAGATAATCATTAGCTTGGGCATTGGTATTTGGAATTTTCCCGGCCGGGGAGATTTGATCCTATGGTCGAAAAGGAGTCATTTATCTTGTTAGCTGTATCAGTAGAATGGAGTTTCGGTTCATTCGGTTTAGTTAGTACAATATTACTAGCCTCGTTCAGTTTGTGGTGTCCAGGATCTGAGAGAGTGTCTTCCAGGTCCTTTTTATAATTCCAGGCGTTTGAGCGAATCTATTAGAATAGAATAGTTGTTTGGATTTTCTGACGGATAATGTTTGAAAAATTCTTAATTTATTAAGAATGTTGTTAGTAAGCCATGGACAACTTAGCCTTTTATTAGTGATCTGTTTAGTTTTTACCTGGAGTATACCCGGAGAGGGTTTCGGCGGTCAACGCCTCCGCGGCCCGGTCTGGGATCAGGCCTCATGGTGGATCAGGGCCTTATCAACTAGTTATTTTCCATTGGTTGTTGACAAATGTTTATTAGGAGGAATTTGGGAAGTGGTCAGTAGTGTTGTCTGTGATTATCCCAGCTTTAAGGGGGTCGAGTATGCTTGTCCAAATATGGTCAGTTATATTTGCACTCGTCTCAGTTAGTCTTGTTGGTTCTGTAATTGTTGGTATGAGTAATGTATTATTCATATTGTTAATGAAATCAGTTACATGTTGGTCATCTGTCAGGACAAGAATAAGCTGGTGCTTATTCATTTGTGTATCTGTAATCAGTGATATATTAAGCCTATATCAAACCAGAAAATGATTCTCTTTACTTGTGAACGACCTTGACGAGTTGCTCCAGTGTCTCTGGTCTGGGTGGGTATCTGGGCAGAGTGAGCGCAGCGGTGAGGTTGCTTCTGTACACATTGCTGACGATGAAGGCGAACACCAGCCATGTCACCAGCAGCAACCGACTCGAGGTGCTCTCAGGTAGTATCTTTTTGGTACCTTGACCCAGCAACGTTTCTACAGCTATTTCAGCCGCATCTCCTAGAGTTAGTCTGTGACTTAATTCTGTTCTGTCTTCCGAGCGGGAGATCTGAGCCAGGAAAAAATATGCTTGAAATAACATTCTTTGAACAATATAATGGAGTAAGTGCAGTTGAGTTTTACTAAGTCTAATCATGGGTTAAAAATTTATCTTGAAACACTCCTTTCTAATATCTAATAAGAACATAAGAAAGAAGGAACACTGCAACAGGCCTACTGGCCTATGCGAGGCAGGTTCAATTCTCCCACCGGCTTAAGCCAATTTGTAGATGAATGGTTCAGAGAACCGACATGTTGATAAATTAGACACATATGCAACTCTTGGGTATCTTTATTGAGGAAACGTTTCACCACACAGTGGCTTCATCAGTCCATACGTAGGAGAAACTTGAAGAACAGGAGGAGAATGAGGTAATCAGTCCCTCAACCTTGAGTCGATGTGTTCAGTCCATCAATCTTGAATAGAATACCTATTCTATTCAAGATTGATGGACTGAACACATCGACTCAAGGTTGAGGGACTGATTACCTCATTCTCCTCCTGTTCTTCAAGTTTCTCCTACTGCTGTTCACAATCTACATAAACGACATAGATGAGGGCATAAAGAGCGACATCGGCAAGTTTGCCGATGACACCAAAATAGGCCGTCGAATTCATTCTGACGAGGACATTCGAGCACTCCAGGAAGATTTGAATAGACTGATGCAGTGGTCGGAGAAGTGGCAGATGCAGTTTAATATAGACAAATGCAAAGTTCTAAATGTTGGACAGGACAATAACCATGCCACATATAAACTAAATAATGTAGATCTTAATATTACGGATTGCGAAAAAGATTTAGGAGTTCTGGTTAGCAGTAATCTGAAACCAAGACAACAGTGCATAAGTGTTCGCAATAAAGCTAATAGAATCCTTGGCTTCATATCAAGAAGCATAAATAATAGGAGTCCTCAGGTTGTTCTTCAACTCTATACATCCTTGGTTAGGCCTCATTTAGATTATGCTGCACAGTTTTGGTCACCGTATTACAGAATGGATATAAATTCTCTGGAAAATGTACAAAGGAGTATGACAAAGTTGATCCCATGTATCAGAAACCTTCCCTATGAGGATAGACTAAGGGCCCTGAATCTGCACTCTCTAGAAAGACGTAGAAATTAGGAGGGATATGATTGAGGTGTATAAATGGAAGACAGGAATAAATAAAGGGGATGTAAATAGTGTTCTGAAAATATCTAGCCTAGACAGGACTCGCAGCAATGGTTTTAAAGTTGGAAAAATTCAGATTCAGGAAGGATATAGGAAAGTACTGGTTTGGTAATAGAGTTGTGGATGAGTGGAAACAAACTCCAAGTAACCGTTATAGAGGCCAGAACGTTGTGTAGCTTTAAAAATAGGTTGGATAAATACATGAGTTGATGTGGGTGGGTGTGAGTTAGACCTGATAGCTTGAGCTACCAGGTCGGTTGCCGTGTTCCTCCCTTAAGACAATGTGACCTGACCTGACTTGGTTGGGTGCATTGGCTTAAGCCGGTAGGAGACTTGGACCTGCCTCGCATGGGCCAGTAGGCCTTCTGCAGTGTTCCTTCGTTCTTATGTTCTTATGTATTGACTGATGAAGCCACTGTGTGGCGAAACGTTTCCTCAATAAAGATATCCAAGAGTTGAACATCAAAATGGTATACAATACCGACAGGTTGTTAGGTAAGACACATATGCAACAGTTAGACAACTTTATTCCGAAACGTTTCGCCTACACAGTAGGCTTCTTCAGTCGAATACAGAAAGTAGGCAGGAACAGTAGAGATGTGAAGACGATGTAATCAGTCCATCACCCTTGTAGTCGTAGAATTTGAGGTTGTCAGTCCCTCGGCCTGGAGAAGTTCAGTTCCATAGTCAGGAACTGACCCCGCCTCCGCCTGCTTCACCTCACCTCACTACAGTATATAAGCCACGTCTACGGCCCTACGCTCTACTTTCTATAAGATTGATGGACTGAACACATCGACTCCAGGCTGAGGGACTGATTACCTCATACTCCTCCTCTCCTTACGCCTTCCTCTTTGTATTGGACTGATGAAGCCACTGTGTGGCGAAACGTTTCCTGAATAAAGATTCCCATGAACATTAAAATGGTATAAAATACCGACAGATTGTTAGGTAAGACACATATGCAACAGTTAGGTATCTTTATTTCGAAACGTTTCGCCTACACAGTAGGCTTCTTCAGTCGAGTACAGAAAAGTTGATAGAAGCTTCTATCAACTTTTCTGTACTCGACTGAAGAAGCCTACTGTGTAAGCGAAACGTTTCGAAATAAAGATACCTAACTGTTGCATATGTGTCTTACCTAACAAAGATTCCCATATGCTGCACAAGTGTCTCAATCTTCAACCCACTCATGTATTTATCCAACCTATTTTTAAGACTACACAACGCCCAAGGGGCATATAAGGGGCATTACCAATAGACCCCCTGGTCGTCTTCAAGAGGGAGCTGAACAGATACCTAAAGTCAGTGCCGGATCAGCCGGGCTGTTGTTCGTACATTGGACTGCGTGCGGCCAGCAGTAACAGCCTCGTTGATCAGGCACTGATCCACCGGGAGGCCTGGTCGTGGACCGGGCCGCGGGGGCGTTGATCCCCGGAATAACCTCCAGGAAGACTCAAGGAAGGATTTTATACACTGTGCATATTGGGACCAGATCCTCATAATTTTCTATGTAAAAAAATTCTCGTCTCTTTTCACCTTCTAGAAAGAATAATCCTGGTATTTTAAGGCGATCCTAATAATGTTTATTTAATCTATACTGGTAGTATACTTCCTGCACAATTATGATATATTATCTGTGCCAAGTATGGCACTGTGATCAAATAACAATATTCGAGGCGTGACAGTACAAGGGATTTGGAAAACACAATCAGTTTCATTACTTTTCTTGTTTTGAAGATTGAGACACTTATGCAACATACTAGGTAATCAGTCCCTCAGCCAGGCTGAGGGACTGATTACCTCAAACTCCTCCACTTCTTACCCTTCTCTGATTTGTATTGGACTGATGAAGTCACTGTGTGGCGAAACGTTTCCTTAAAAAGAGATTCCCATATGTTGCATAAGTGTCTCAATCTTCAACTAAACTTTTCCAGATCTTCTGCTGCTCTTATTTGAATTCTTTATTTTCCCACAATAAACCAGTTCCAGTTTGTGACATAAGAACTTAAAATTATTTTTCTTCACCCACTCACTACAAGCGCTTTCAAGTTCACTATTCTTTTCACAGTGGTTGTTCTGCATATAAAATATATATTATATATATATATATATATATATATATATTATATATATATATATTTTAAATATAAAATATATATATATTATATATATATATATATATATATAATATATATATATATATATATTTATATATATATTATATATATATATATATATATATATATATATATATATATATATATATATATTATATATATATATTATATATATATATATATATATATATATTTTATGAATGTAGGATTGCGGATGAGCAAGGAGGTTTTAGAGTGGGTAGGGGATGTGTAGATCAGGTGTTTACATTGAAGCATATATGTGAAAGTATTTAGATAAAGATAGGGAAGTTTTTATTGCATTTATGGATTTAGAAAAGGCATATGATAGAGTGGATAGAGGAGCAATGTGGCAGATGTTGCAAGTATATGGAATAGGTGGTAAGTTATTTAAATGCTGTAAAGAGTTTTTATGAGGATAGTGAGGCTCAGGTTAGGGTGTGTAAAAAGAGAGGGAGACTACTTCCCGGTAAAAGTAGGTCTTAGACAGGGATGTGTAATGTCACCATGGTTGTTTAATATATTTATAGATGGGGTTGTAAAGGAAGTAAATGCTAGGGTGTTCGGGAGAAGGGTGGGATTAAAATTATGGGGAATCAAATTCAAAATGGGAATTGACACAGTTACTTTTTGCTGATGATACTGTGCTTATGGGAGATTCTAAAGAAAAAATTTCAAAGGTTAGTGGATGAGTTTGGGAATGTGTGTAAAGGTAGAAAGTTGAAAGTGAACATAGAAAAGAGTAAGGTGATGAGGGTGTCAAATGATTTAGATAAAGAAAAATTGGATATCAAAATTTGGGGGGGGAGTATGGAAGAAGTGAATGTTTTCAGATACTTGGGAGTTGACGTGTCGGCGGATGGATTTATGAAGGATGAGGTTAATCATAGAATTGATGAGGGAAAAAAGGTGAGTGGTGCGTTGAGGTATATGTGGAGTCAAAAAACGTTATCTATGGAGGCAAAGAAGGGAATGTATGAAAGTATAGTAGTACCAACATCTTATATGGGTGTGAAGCTTGGGTGGTAAATGCAGCAGCGAGGAGACGGTTGGAGGCAGTGGAGATGTCCTGTTTAAGGGCAAATGTGTGGTGTAAATATTATGCAGAAAATTCGGAGTGTGGAAATTAGGAGAAGGTGTTGGAGTTAATAAAAGTATTAGTCAGAGGGCAGAAGAAGGGTTGTTGAGGTGGTTTGGTCATTTAGAGAGAATGGATCAAAGTAGAATGACATGGAAAGCATATAAATCTATAGGGGAAGGAAGGCGGGGGTAGGGGTCGTCCTCGAAAGGGTTGGAGAAGTGGGGGTAAAGGAGGTTTTGTGGGTAAGGGGCTTGGACTTCCAGCAAGCGTACGTGAGCGTGTTAGATAGGAGTGAATGGAGACGAATGGTACTTGGGACCTGACGATCTGTTGGAGTGTGAGCAGGGTAATATTTAGTGAAGGGATTCAGGGGAAACCGGTTTTTTCATATAGTCGGACTTGAGTCCTGGAAATGGGAAGTACAATGCCTGCACTTTAAAGGAGGGGTTTGGGATATTGGCAGTTTGGAGGGATATGTTGTGTATCTTTATATGTGTATGCTTCTAGACTGTTGTATTCTGAGCACCTCTGCAAAAACAGTGATAATGTGCGAGTGTGGTGAAAGTGTTGAATGATGATGAAAGTATTTTCTTTTTGGGGATTTTCTTTCTTTTTTGGGTCACCCTGCCTCGGTGGGAGACGGCCGACTTGTTGAAAAAAAAAAAAAATGTCGTGCCGAATATGTAAAACTGGTCAATTAGCAAGAACTCATTTAAAATTAAGTCCTTTCTAAAATTTTCTCTAATACGTTTAAAGATATATTTTTTTCATTAATGTTAATGTAAAAAAATTTAATTTTGCACCAAAAGAATCTTAGAAAACTTACCTAACCTTATTATAACAAGAGCAATTTATTTTAGCCTAACCCAACTAAATATATTTTAAATACGTTTACAATAATTTATTACTAAACAAACACAATCAAATATATTTTTTTCGTTAGGTTCAGAATGATTTTGGCGAAATTATTGCATACACAAATTTTCACTTGTCCTATATGGCAAGATGAGCGTTGCTATTTAAGCCAAAATCGCCCGAAATGCCTAGCCATGCTAAGCGTTCTAGTGGTACACTCTGTAATCTCAATTTTACTACATGTTAAACCAAACAATAACCAAATTTCTGTAAACTCAGCATTGTAATCCTTATAGAGAATAAACTTTGAATTTGAATTTGAATTCGGCAACGACATATATTATATATATTATATATATATATATATATATATATATATATATATATATATATATATATATATATATATCAGGGCCTGTGCTCTTAGTTGGGTTTAACCTGCTTAGTTCTTTTTGAATAAAGTCATGAGATACACTTACTAGTTGACAACTGTTTGGGGTTACCCCTTTATTGGTATATATATATATATATATTATATATATATATATATATATATATATATATATATATATATATATATATATATATATATATATATTATATATATATATATATATATTTATATTATATATATATACCAATAAAGGGGTAACCCCAAACAGTTGTCAACTAGTAAGTGTATCTCATGACTTTATTCAAAAAGAACTAAGCAGGTTAAACCCAACTAAGAGCACAGGCCCTGATAACATCCCGTCTAAGTACCTAAAAGATGGTGCTTCTGAACTGTCAATCCCTATTGCTCACATAATAAATCTATCAATCACCACTGATACCGTACCGGAGGGGTTCAAGGAGGCCAGAGTTACTCCTATCTTCCAGAAAAATAGTAGGTCTGATGTAAGCAACTATAGGCCTGTTAGTATACTCAGTATAATATCTAAAATTCTAGAGAGGGCGGTGTATTCTCAAGTAGTTAAGTACCTTAATGACAACAACATTCTCCATAGCTATCAATCGGGCTTTAGAAGATCCTACTCAACCGACACCTCCCTTATTAATCTGATGGATTACCTGAGAACTGAAATGTCAAAGGGGAACCTCATAGGTATGGTAACTTTAGACCTGCAAAAGGCCTTCGATACTGTCAACCACAATATATTATGTAAGAAACTTCAAGCTATCGGTATAGGTTCTGTAGACTGGTTTAAGTCCTACCTTAGCAACAGGAGACAAATAGTCAAAATCAACAAAACAGAATCAGAACCCCTGCCGATAACATGTGGAGTTCCCCAAGGTAGTATTCTGGGTCCCTTATTATTCTTATGTTATGTCAATGATATGCCTATCAGTGTCAAGTGCAAACTCCTACTGTATGCAGATGACAGTGCTCTGTTAGTGTCAGGTAAAGACGCACAAGATATTGCTAATGTTTTAACACTGGAACTGGAGTCCTGCAGCAAATGGTTAGTAGACAACAAACTATCATTACACTAGGGAAAACTGAAGCCATTCTCTTTGGCACGAAACATAAACTGAGAAGGGTAAATAATTTTAATGTTCAATGTAATGGGGAGCCCATCAGTTTGGTTTCATCAGTTAAATATTTGGGAATCCCCTTTGACCCATGCATGTCAGGAGAATTGATAGGGAACAGTGTAGTAAAGAAAGCGAATGCCAGACTGAAGTTCCTGTATAGACAAGCACACTGTCTACCTACTGAGGCTCGCAGGACCCTATGTCTAGCCCTTATACAATGCCATATGGATTACGCTTGCTTTTCTTGGTACTCTGCCTTGACAAAAAAACTGAAAGATAGACTGCAAATCACCCAGAACAAAATCGTAAGATTCATCCTGGGGCTGGGACCAAGAGAACATGTATGCCAGGATGAATTACAGCAGTTGGATATGCTGAATGTTGAAGACAGAGTAAAAGAACTGAAGCTAAATCATGTTTATAAAATTGCTAGCAAACAATGTCCAGAATATCTTGCTGTCAATTTTGTCAAGGTTGGGAACCAAAGCAATCATAGTACTAGGGGGAGGGAGCACAACTTTGTAGTACCCACAGTCAGTGGCCAGGCTTCAAACACCTTTTAATGTACAGCAATAAAGGAATGGAACAGACTGCCCGCACATGTCAAAGCCAGTCATAGCATGAACCAGTTCAAGAAGAGTGCCAAAAGGTGTCTGATGAATGTAGCTACAGAAAGGGAGGGGAATGATTTTCTATTTTTTAGCTAACATACGTGTAAATTTTACCATATCCCTAGTAATGACCCTCGTATTGTAGATAGTCTTAATGACCCTCGTGTAGTAGATAGTCTTTTTAGTATGATAATAAGATGTTATCTTCATTGTAGAATAATAAGAAAATATTATAACCTCTATATTATAATAATAAGGTAAAAGGACCCCAATGGAATTAAGTCACTGTCTGACTTTTTTGGGTTATCCCAGGTTCTCTATACATATGCTGCTATGTATGATAATTATATGTAAACTGTATTTGTGTATACCTGAATAAACTTGCTTACTTACATATATATATATATATATATATATATATATATATATATATATATATATATAATATATATATATATATATATATATATATATATATACATATATATATATATATATATATATATATATTATATATATATATATATATATATATATATATAATATATATATATATATATATATATATTATATATATATATATATATATATATATATATATGGATGTCCTGGCTTTAAGTGAAACAAAGCTGAAAAAGTGGGGAGAGTTTCAATGGAGAGGAATAAATGGGATTAGGTCAGGGGTTTCAAATAGAGTTAGAGCTAAAGAAGGAGTAGCAATAATGTTGAAGGATAAGTATGCAGGAAAAGAGGGACTACAAATGTATCAATTCAAGGATTATGTGGAGTAAAATAAAGATTGGATGTGAAAAGTGGGTTATAGTAAGCGTGTATGCACCTGGTAGAAGAGAGAAGTGTAGAGGAGAGAGAGAGATTTGGAAATGTTGAGTGAATGTGTGGGGAGTTTTGAACAAGTGTGAGAGTAATGGTGGTTAGGGGATTTCAATGCAAAGTGGGTAAAAATGTTATGGAGGGAGTATGGAAGGTAAATTTGGGGTGCCAGGGGTAAATGTAAATAGTGAGCCTTTAATTGGACTATGGTTGTAGAAAGAAATTTGGTAATAAGTAATACATATTTTAGAGAAAAAGAGGATAAATAAATATACAAGGTATGATGTAGCACGTAATGAAAGTAGTTTGTTAGATTATGTATTGGTGGATAAAAGGTTGATGGGTAGGCTCCAGCATGTACATGTTTATAGAGGGGCAACTGATATATCGGATCATTATTTAGTTGTAGCTACAGTTAGAGTAAGAGGTAGATGGGGAAAAGAGGAAGGTGGCAACAACAAGTAAGAGGGAGGTGAAAGTGTATAAACTAAGGGAGGAGGAAGTTCGGGCGAGATATAAGCGACTATTGGCAGAAAGGCGGGCTAGTGCAAAGATGAGTAGTGGGGAAGGGGGGGTTGAAGAGGGTTGGAATAGTTTTAAAAAATGCAGTATTAGAATGTGGGGCAGAAGCTTGTGGTTATAGGAGGGTGGGGGCAGGAGGAAAGAGGAGTGATTGGTGGAATGATGAAGTAAAGGGTGTGATAAAAGAGAAAAAGGTAGCTTATGAGAGGTTTTTACAAAGCAGAAGTGTTATAAGAAGAGCAGAGTATATGGAGAGTAAAAGAAAGGTGAAGAGAGTGGTGAGAGGATGCAAAAGGAGAGCAGATGATAGAGTGGGAGAGGCACTGTCAAGAAATTGTAATGAAAATAAGAAAAAAATTTGGAGTTAAACAAGTTAAGAAAGCCTAGGGAAAGTATGGATTTGTCAGTTAAAAATAGGAGGGAGAGTTATTAAATGGGAGTTAGAGGTATCGAAAATGGAGGGAATTTTTTAGGAATTGTTAAATGTTGATGAAGATAGGGGGAAACTGTGATTTCGTTTTGGGCAAGGAGGGAAAAACATCTTGTAGGAGTGAGGAAAAAGCCAGTTGTGGTGTGGGGGGGGTTTGTGGGCGTGGTAAAAAGAAATGGGGTTTAAAGGGAGCTGGGGTTGATGGGATTTAAAAATAGAAATGTTAAAAGCAGGTGGGGATATAGTTTTGGGGTGGTTGTGCCATTATTTAATAAATGTATAGAAGAGGGTAAGGTTCCCGGGATTGGCAGAGAGCAGCTAGTTCTTTGTATAAAGGCAAAGGGGAAAAGAGGTGCAAAAAAAATAGGGGGATAAATCTGCTGAGTATGTGGTAAAGTGTTTTGGTAGAGTTTTTTATTGAAAGACTTAAGAGTAAGACGGAGAATAGGATAGCAGATGAACAAGGAGGCTTTAGGAAAGGTAGGGGGTGTGTGGATCTTGTGTTTACAGTGAAACATATAAGTGAACAGTATTTATATAAGGCTAAAAAGGCTTTTGTGGCATTTATGGATTTGGAAAAGGCGTATGACAGGGTGGATAGTAGGGCAATGTGGCAGATGTTGCAGGTGTATGGTATAGGAGGTAGGTTACTAAAAGCAGTGAAGAGTTTTTACGAGGATAGTTAGAGTAGGTTAGATAGGTTAGAGTATGTGCGAAAGAGGGAGATTATTTCCCAGTAAAAGTAGGCCTTAGACAAGGATGTGTGATGTCACCGTGGTTGTTTAATATGGGGCTGTAGGAGAAGTAAATGCGAGGGTCTTGGCAAGAGGAGTGCAGTTAAAAGATAATCACACACAAATTGGGAGTTGTCACATTTGCTCTTTGCTGATGACACTGTGCTCTTTGGAGATTCTGAAGAGAAGTTGCAGAGGTTGGTAGATGAATTTGGTAGGGTATGTAAATGAAGAAAATAAAAAGTGAATACAGGAAAGAGTAAGGTAATGAGTATAACAAAAAGATTAGGTGATGAAAGATTGGTTATCACATTGGAGGGCGAGAGTATGGAGGAGATGGATGTATTCAGATATTTGGGAGTGGACGTGTCAGCAGATGGGTCTATGAAAGATGAAGTAAATCATAGAATTGATGAGAGGGAAAAGGTTGTCCGGTGCACTTAGGAGTTTGTGGAGACAAAGAACTTTGTCCTTGGAGGCAAAGAGGGGAATGTATGAGAGTATAGTTTTACCAACGCTCTTATTTGGGTGTGAAGCATGGGTGATGAATGTTGCAGCGAGGAGGGCGATGTGTGGTGTGAATATAATGCAGAGAATTCGTAGTTTGGAAGTTAGGAGGAGGTGCGGGAATGCTAAAACTGTTGTCCAGAGGGCTGAGGTAGGATTGTTGAGGTGGTTCGGACATGTAGAGAGAATGGAGCGAAACAGAATGACTTCAAGAGTGTATCAGTCTGTAATGGAAGGAAGTAGGGGTCGGCCTAGGAAAGGTTGGAGGGAGGGGGTAAAGGAGGTTTTGTGTGCGAGGGGCTTGGACTTCCAGTGGGCATGCGTGAGCGTGTTTGATAGGAGTGAATGGAGACAAATGATTTTTAATACTTGACGTGCTGTTGGAGTGTGAGCAAAGTAACATTTATGAAGGGGTTCAGGGAAACCGGCAGGCCGGACTTGAGTCCTGGAGATGGGAAGTACAGTGTCTGCACTCTGAAGGAGGGGTGTTAATGTTGCAGTTTAAAAACTGTCGTGTAAAGCACCCTCCTGGCAAGACAGTGATGGAGTGAATGATGGTGAAAGTTTTTCTTTTTCGGGCCACCCTGCCTTTGTGGGAATCGGCCAGTGTGATAATAAAATAAATAAAAATATATATATAATATATATATATATATATATATATATATATATATATATATATATATATATATATATATATATATATATATATATATATATATATATATATATATATATATATATATATATCTTTGTAGTTAGCTCATTAGTTCAAGTTACGTAAATATCAGTGGTAGAACATAACGTCAAACCACAACATAGGTTGATGTTAATAATCCTGTTTCCCAGGTAATGTGACCCAGGTGCTAAAACCTTATCCACAGTGCCATGCGGCCTGGTGGCAAAAGCTCTCACTTTATACGGTGAGGTTCCGGGTTTGATTCCCGGCGAAGGGATGGAAACGTCGGACGTGTTTCTATGCTCACCCACCAGTAGAATGGGTACCTGGGATGCGACCGACACCCCTTTGGGTGTGGGTCTCATCCTGGGAAAAAATTAACCTAATTTGCCCGAAATGCTAAGCATAACAAGCGACTGTCTATATAGTAGTATATCATTGATGTCAGTTATGGCCTGTATACCTTGTACATGTACTTGTAGTAAATAAAGACATTATTATTATTATTATTATTATTATTATTATTATTATCAAACCTGATCCCAGGTGGTTGTAGGAAGAACCTTGAAGGTGAAGTTGAGAGCATCAGAGATAGTGAAGAGCAACATATGCGTCAGTACCAGAGTACTTGGTGACACTGGTGTCATCACCAGCCTGGTCGTCCACTACATCCCAGTATGGTCTGTATGGCAGAGCTGTCACATTTACTGTGGCGCCGTAGAAACTGAAAAAATAAATATTTTTAATGTTTAAAAATATAAAAACTTATCCAAAATAAAACAGTGATATTCATTTTGTAGCCATTTAATTTAACCATTTTTTTCAGCCATTTACTTTAACCATTTTTTTAGCCATTTACTTTAACCATTTTTTAGCCATTTACTTTAACCATTTTTTTAGCCATTTATTACAATGAACAAAATTTTTTCTCTATATATACTTATCAAACTTTTCAGGGAAAAGTGGATAGTCAAGGAGTTGGAGACCAAGTTCTGGTGTCCACACGGCAGTCTGCACTATTTTTGCCCCAGAGACGCTGTACGGTACATTTGCATATACACTGAAACTTAAATCGAGATTACACAATTATAACTAGAAAAATACCTTTGGGTCAGAGGGACGATAATCTAGAAATTAATCTTTGACTACTTGGAAATCAATTTGGATATTTTCTTTGGGTGTTAACGAGTTAGATGGACCAATCTGAAGTAACTTTGTTATTCATAAAGTTAAGTTCCAGGTAACGTAAAGATGGAAACCATCAATATTATAACGTACTAATGCAAATCTGCTTTATTTCCATTCTGTTTTTCCATCCTTTGTTATTATCATTGCCGTTTTTGAAAAGTAGATCAACTGATTAGTTAAGATTGTAGGGCCAAAGCTTTAGTACCTTTTAAGCTGACTCAAGCTTGTTCAAAAATAAATTTCGCAGCTCGGTCAACTAGACTTTGAATACCAGCACAAGAGACAAAGGTATCCCTCTGTAACTAATAACCACAGCCCACTGTATCTCAAAGTATGAGAGTGAGGGAAGCAAGAGCTGTACTTCCTTAATAGACCTAGGTGGTATAGCTGAACCCTCTTGAGAAGGTCCAGAAGCTGGAGGTCAACTCCTTCAAAACACCCAGGAATTATAGCTCATCACAATGAAGAAGACTAGAACCTTTAACTTATCATCCATTATAAGCCTAAGATTTGCTGCTGAAAACCCTTAATTAAGAGAGCCATGAAGAGTAATTTTTCCGAGTATTGAGAGAGTGTAGAGAGTCAGTACAGGTTATGTCCACACACACTGATTAATGGTTATATTAACCCCATACTTTCATTTACAAGAAGCTTACGTGTATTTCATATCTTTATGACTATATGCAAATTTGAGATGTTCACGATACAGTTACAGTACAAGGTTATCATTGTCATTATCATTATCATTATCAAGCAGCTGTGATAATAGTATTTTAATGGTTTTATTTGCTTGTTTCTTCTTCTTCTTCTTCTTCTTCTTCTTCTTCTTCTTCTTCTTCTTCTTCTTCTTCTTCTTCTTTCTTCTTTCTTCTTTCTACTTCTTTTTTGTTCTTTCTTTCTTGTTTCTTCTTGTTCTTCTTGTTCTTCTTCTTCCTTGTTCTTGTTCTTCTTCTTCTTCTTCTTCTTCTTCTTCTTCTTCTTCTTCTTCTTCTTCTTCTTCTTCTTCTTCTTCTTCTTCTTTCTTCTTCTTCTTCTTCTTCTTCTTCTTCTTTCTCATCAACTTCTTCCTCTTCTTCTTCTTCTTCTTCTTTTTTCTTCTTTCTTCTTCTTCTTCTTCTTCTTCTTCTTCTTCTTCTTCTTCTTCTTCTTCTTCTTCTCTCTTCTTCTTCTTTCACTACTTCTTCTTCTTCTTCTTCTTCTTCTTCTTCTTCTTCTTCTTCTTCTTCTTTCTTCTTCTTCTTCTCTTCTTCTTCTTCTTCTTCTTCTTCTTCAACTTCTTCCCCTTCTTCTTCTTCTTCTTCTTCTTCTTCTTCTTCTTCTTCTTATTATTTTATTATTTTTTTATTATTACTTTTATTATTATTTTATTATTATTTATTATTGCCCATTATTATTGTTGTTATTATTATTATTATTAATAATATTATTGTATAGGTATCCCCGGAGCGAATTTTTTTCTTTTTCCTTCAGCGTTCAGATTTTACATCTCTGATTACTTGAGAACTCCTCATCCGATCAGCGTCAAATTTTCAACACCTGTGTACGGTAACAAGGACCATATTCTTGTAATAGTTGGTATATTCACTAACCGTATGATTAAAGGTAATGAACTTGTTCCCAGCATCCTGGAAAACTTCCAAAATCCTGGATGGCGGAGCTTCTGACGCTCACAAAAAAAATGTCAAACACTATAACGATGGCAGAGAGATAAATTCAAATGTGTAAGTGAAAAATGTGACGATTTTATAAGTAAATTAGTTGTTAAAGGTTTATTCCCGTTAAACCACGTTAAAGAATTTTTCAGTTCGCCTCTTCTGAACGCTTTCTATATGTAAAGTCTTGTTTATCTTAGGCCCAGGATGGTACCTGTTAGTTTTCGTTTGCGTTCAGGTAAGTCTGTTTATGTGGTAAAATAGCAAAAAGAAAAATTTGGAATCGTTGGAATCAGTGCCAAAACTGAAGCATGACTTATTCGATCGCCTTCAAATTATCATTGCTGGTGTAGTTTAGTGATCACAAGGTTCATGCTGCCACTGAGTGGCAGCATGAACATGTCACTGAGTGGCAGCATGAACCTGTCACTGAGTGGCAGTGTGAAGCTGCCACTGAGTGGCAACATGAACCTGTCACTGAGTGGCAGTGTGAAGCTGCCACTGAGTGGCAACATGAACCTGTCACTGAGTGGCAGTGTGAAGCTGCCACTGAGTGGCAACATGAACCTGTCACTGAGTGGCAGTGTGAAGCTGCCACTGAGTGGCAACATGAACCTGTCACTGAGTGGCAGTGTGAAGCTGCCACATGAGTGGCAACATGAACCTGTCACTGAGTGGCAGTGTGAAGCTGCCACTGAGTGGCAACATGAACCTGTCACTGAGTGGCAGTGTGAATCTGCCACTGAGTGGCAACATGAACCCTTTGTCCGAGTGGAGCAGTTCCCGTTGTTTCATGACTGCGCTCGTGTTGCGAATTGAAAAGCGCTACGTACTTGAAAACCCGGGTTTTTCCAGTGTCAACAAAGGGGACCGCCCTTCATATTAAAACGGTAACAAAAAAAAAACTTGTTGTTTTAGGAAAGATAAGAAAGTTTTCGTTCGGATTTTTCCCCCCGGGGGGTTTTAGCCCCCCGGATAACCCAAGAAAGTCATGCGTCATCGAGGACTGTTAACTTATTTCCATGGGGCCTTAACTTGCCCCCCAGGAGCACCCACACCAGTCGCTAACCCCGGGTACCTATTTGCTGCTAGGTAACAGGACAACAGTGAAAGGGAAACGTGTCGAAATGTTTTCACCCCCCGGGAAATCAAACCCCGGCCCTCCGGTGTAAGCGGTTTTAGCCACCAACCCCGGGGCATTGGCAGACAAGTACTCTCCGTAGCCGGCCTCATTTTTTGTAGTTGCTGGCAAGTGTTGCAGACCCTGTTGAACACAAAAACCCTTCGGGTTTATATTCAAAATTAACCATTTGTATTTCTCTAACCACCACCTCCACTAACCATTTGTACTTTTCTAAACCCTCACCTTTATAAACCCTTTGTACTTTCCTAACCACACCTTCACTAATCATTTGTACTTTTTCTAACCACACCTGCACTAACCTTTACTTTCTTAACCACCCCCTCCACTAACCATTTATACTTTCCTAACCCTCACCTCCATTAACCCCTACACCCTTTCCAACCCAAATCCACAACCCCACACTTTAAAACACTTTAAAACACCTACCATTGGGCGCAAAAACTTGATAACTACATAGATTTTATCCAAAAATTTTTTCATGTTATTTTAATTAATAAAGTTAGAAAAAAGGAAACCTAATTTGCAACAAAAAAATACAGGTGATTTAAAAAAATTAATGAATCAAAAAATGTTCTTGTGAATTTAAAACGTTATATTTTTTCTCTTGGAATTAAAACAGTTGTACCCAAAAACTTAAAGAAAACCATCAAAATTTCCCCTTAAAGTTCACTATACCATAGACCATAAAAGCCTTTAAGAGTACAGGGAAAACAAGGGAAATATAATTAATTTACACGCACACTCTCCATCATCCATTACCGCGCTTTTTAAAACCAATATAGAACTTTTCGTTCCCTAGGTTATTAATGGTTTGGTTTTTAAATTTTTTCCGCAAGTCAATGATACAGAAATTTAAATATACCATTTATAAATAAATACTAAGATATACGTCTCTCCAAGTATATACACACTTCAAGAGAGATATACTCATCAGAATATACCTAAAGTGTGCATTAACAACAACTGATTTTAATTTTTTTGAGCGATTTTCTAGAACTGTGAATTACAACGTAAAATAAGAACATAAGAAAGAAGGAACACTGCAACAGGCCTACTGGCCTGTGCGAGGCAGGTCCAATTCTCCCACCGGCTTAAGCCAATGCCTTGACTTAGTGAGGTCAGACACACCACTTAAGGGAGGAGCAGTTAGGTTTATGCATTGTTTGATTTATTTTCTCAACTATTCACGTTTTATTATGCGTATGAACATAACTAAAAATAAAAATTTAAATATAATAAATCTAAAAACTATATGAAATTTTTATTGACAGCTTTTTGGTTAGCTGTTTTTGTTGAAATAAACAATTTTAAAGATTTTTTCTATTGCTCGAAAGAGAATCAAAATGCTTTTGGTTTTAGTTTTAATATTAATCAGTTTTTACTTCATGGATCAAAATTTTACTGTCAATTATTATTACTACTGATGAAGATATATTCACCTGAGATGATTTAAGCTCTCATTCAGAATAAGCACCATAGTATTCATCATGGAGAATGTCCAATAGTTGCCCAGAAGTTGCTGCAGCTGCTGGAGGGGCAGTCGTGTGAGGACGAGGAGCCTCGTTGACCACACCAGAACTCGGCTCTTGAGAGAGACCTCAGCGAAGGAGGTCAGGAACACTGTGTCGTCGCTCAACACAATTACACTCACGCACCAAGACTCCTGCCGTACCTGTTGATGGTAGAATGAGAGATATTACGTGACCTGCCTAAATCAGTAGTAAAGTGACCTTCCTACCTCAGGTCATGTGACTTAAGAAATCGTAATGACACGATTGCAAATAAACCATACCCCCGGCCGGGATTGAACCCGCGACGGGCTGGAGTTTTGAGACTCTATGACCGCGGGTTCAATCCCGGCCGGGGGTATGGTTTACCTCAGGTCACTTTAGCACTATGACAGCCTGCCTCAGTAGCAATGTGACCTACCTTCCTCAGCAGTAATGTGACCTACCTGCCTCAGCAGTAATGTGACTTATCTACCTCAGCAGTAATGTGACCCACCTGTCTTGGCAGTAATGTGACCTACCTTCCTCAGCAGTAATGTGACCTACCTGCCTCAGCAGTAATGTGACTTATCTACCTCAGCAGTAATGTGACCCACCTGTCTTGGCAGTAATGTGACCTACCTGCCTCAGCGGTAATGTGACCCACCTGCCTCAGCAGTAATGTGACCTACCTGCCTCAGTAATTATGTAATTACTAAGGAGACCAGCATCAGAGTTTTGGTTAGTGATTATTATTAATTCTCCGTAAAAGAGAGATAATGTGGACTAACAACGCAGGTTCAACCACCAGTTTTCATGGTACTTGATAAGCCTCGTTTAACAAGAGCTTAAATAACATATACAGACACACAATTGTTATGGTGATTTTTGCTTTCTCAATAATCTGAAGTATCTTGTGTCCCTATAAGTGTTTTTTAAAAATAACTCATTTGGTTGGTATATTACTGAAATTTAGTAAATAAATGTTTTTTAGAAAGAAGAAAAAACAGTAAAAAAAATGTATATTCATTTTTTAACTTTGTGATGCTTTTTTTTTTTTCTGTGTGTAAGTGTGTGGGGGAAAAATCTCGGACAGGGGGGCAGCACATTTGGCCAATGGACATTTCACCAACGGAAAATTGGGTTTTGGTTAGGATAGGGCATTTCGTCCGTTCGTTGAATGTCCGTTGGGCCCCAAATCCCCGTCGGTGAAATGGTGTCGGCCAAGTGTCGGGATCGTCCGGCCATGCAATGCTCTCTTTGTTGCTCTGAACATGGTTTGCTTATAGAACTTCTTTGTTGCTCTGACAGGGCTTGCCATGCATAAAACCCCCTTTTTTCTTGAATATGGTTTGCCTGCATAAACTCTCTTGTTTGCTCTGAACAGGCTTGCCTGCATAGTACACTCTTTTACAAAATTAATTTTACTCCCCCCTTTTACTATACTAGCAAAACACAGAGAAAGGGACCTAGGGTTAAATTCCTACACGGATCCATTTTTCAAACAAACCAAAATATCTATTTCATTTTTTTTGTTAATACCAAAATTTTTTAAAATAGTCCCCTAATTATTTTAAGTTTTAATAAACCATATTTTTTTATTTCTAATTTTATTCTTAATTTGCTTCATCATTTTTTAAATTTAAATTATTTTTCTAACTATTAAAAAACCCTTTCATAATAAAACAACTTCATAAAAATGTAATAGTCCATTCAATGTAATTTGTTTAAAACTGTCAAAACTTTGGGGCCCCGTCCCTGGACCCATTAAATACCCCCTGTAATATTTTTGATACCTCCCACGGGAGGAGTCAAAAAATTTTTCGTGTCGAGGGACTGTGTTATGGATCCGACAGAAACCCCTAAAGAAAAAGTGGGGAAAATTTGGGCGAATTGTGCAGCTCTGAGGGAGGGGACAGCAGTTACGAGTCGAGCAACATGAAAATATCAAGATTGAAAACTTCTCGAATTTATTGCTCAGTATAAATAAAAGCGTCGTCCCCAGTCTTTTGCATTTTCTACTAAGTAATGCTAACCCTAGCAGTTTCCATCGCCCGTTGTGAGAATCTTCAGTAAGTTAAAAGCATTGTCGTATTTTCAGATCCTCCCTGGGGGAAAGGCAGCTCTGGGGTCTTGCTCTGCTGATGTAAAAAGGAAAAACTGAAAAAAAACATTGTCACTTCTAGACCAAAATTTTCTCAAAGAAAGCAAGGAAGATGCAGCTGTAATTTTCATGTAGTGCAAATTTTTTTATTTAAAAATTAACGTGTTTGAATTGTATTTTTTTAGCTAATTTTATGGTAAGTTTGTAAAAAATTGTGTTAGAGCCACTGCTCTAAACTAATCAAACACCGCTAAGGCTTTTCACTTGGGGAAATAGATGGCAAGAAACATTTCACCCGAGAAAACGCAAGTGATGATCGTCTCTAGGCACCCCTGATGGTAATGCGGGCATAGAAGGATAATGGGAGGGTGTTGGCACCTGGAGAAAAGTTGAATTTTCCCTTTTAGTGAAATTTGACTCCAAACTAAACCTGAAGAACCATGTTGTAAATCTTGCAAACAAGGCGCCCCGGGAAACTTACAGCACTTCGCCGTATCTCACATCTGCTTTGACAGAGGGGTTGCAAGATCCTGTACGAGGCACAAGTACGCTCACCCTTGAGTATGCTCCACTTCTTGTTTGCCTGCCCCCCCCCCCTCTCATTGCGACTGCTTGGCAGAGTAGAGAACAGAGCAAGACGTCTCATCTCTCGCTGGACCCATCCTGGATAATCTGTCATTTCAGCAGAGCCTTCAACACAGGAGGGATGTGGGTGGCCTTACTTTTATGTACAAGGCCAATATTGTCAAAGTACCACACTTGGTTTCCACTTCGAGGACAGCGTGAAAACAAGTTTTTATGCCACAAGACGGGCAGAAAGCAGCAACTTCACTCTGGCTTTACCCTTCTCCAGAACATCACTCCACTGAGATCAATATACCCAGGATGACTCGAGTAGGGAAACACATTCGTACACCATAATGATGTCAACGAGATAAAGTCAGTTGATCAAATGAAAATGCTGGCCCACAGATGGCTCCAACTTCATCCTGTTCCCTACTTGTATGTCTCATAACAATAAAAATGCTTTCAAATGAGCTGATGTAGGTAACAGCTCTTAGCTTGCCAATAAAGTTAGGAATCCTTAACCTGTAAATAGCTTGTCAATAAAGTTAGGAATCCTTAACCTGTAAATAGCTTGTCAATAAAGTTAGGAATCCTTAACCTGTAAATAGCTTGTCAATAAAGTTAGGGATCCTTAACCTTGTCAAACCCTGTGTAAGAAAAAAAAACAAGATATTTGGTGAGCGGCGCAGCTTCAGTGCCTGACATAGGCGCTGTTTTCCGTAGATTCGCTTCTGTCTCAAGATGATCATTTGCCTCGTAAGGTAGTGTACCACTTTTTTGTATAGTTAATAAAGTCTTGTCTTGGACAAGACGTAATAAAGGTTTCTTTGTAAGCAGTGTATTACACAGTATCTTACGTCATCATTTATCCGAACATTATATTTACTCTCACTCCTACCCATCATTCTCTTATCTTTACATTTGCAAATTGTATGCACGTCACTCTACCAACTGTGGACGATTATTCATGGCGGGTACTGGAGAACATTTAGTTCAACATACTTTGGGGAGCATAGTCGGTATCATGGGTAACTCCTGAGTCAAGTTAGCGTTATGGTTGTCTACTGCACCTGGGATCACTGTCACACCCCAGGGCGCCCACTGCTTCTCCAAGCCCTTTATTAAACAGTAATATGTATTGAATTACTAGCAGAATTTACTTCATGCACACAAAGCAATTGTTTTTTTTTAAAGTTTATATTACCTTCATTTTAATGATTCTTATATTCCATAGCCAAATTACGGTTTATTATATTGAGGGAGAGAAGGTTATCTATACAGGTCCGAACACCTCCAGGAAAATGTTTTTGGCAATGTATTATGATTGAATAAGTGGAAGATGTGTCTAGTATTCTATGAGTTTCAGAATAAAGCCCTTCACTGGCTTTTTAGCATTCTTCCTTCGAGGTACAAGATT
This sequence comes from Cherax quadricarinatus, assembly GCF_026875155.1. Taxonomy (NCBI): domain Eukaryota; kingdom Metazoa; phylum Arthropoda; class Malacostraca; order Decapoda; family Parastacidae; genus Cherax; species Cherax quadricarinatus. Next base: position 57,429,314 of record NC_069418.1, on the reverse strand, counting down.
CAATTGTGTTCCTAGTCGTCTCTAGTGGGTATTTTTCGTAGAAATGTCACAACTGCTCTTCGTTTAAGATATTCAATTAAACATGGATTTTTTTTCATTTGAAATTTAATTCTCACGGTGTTTAATAAAAACATCTAGAATCACCTAAAATTTCTTGTGTATCTCTTTAAAACACGAACAATACCTGATATCACAACATTATTTATGAGACTTACAATGTAAGTCAGGTGAGTGTATGTTCGTGGTGTCATGGATAATAATTGCCGGAGCTGTGAGGCTCAGGTCAGTTCCAGTACTAATCAGCCTGGCCAAAAGGAATTCAAACTCTTCCTATGAGTCTCTGTAAACCATTAAAATCTTGCGTTGAAAATCCTTTTCCGTTTCATTGGTGTGATAATTTAATTAATATATTTTAAGCAAGATTAAATTATGTTTAACTGATTAGGTATTATATACCAGACGAATGTCATCTAACCTTGAAGGAATACGCCCCAGTGTTCCTCATTCAGGAAACAGTTATTTAGCATCAGCACCTACGACCATCCATGGTACCGACCCCTTGTTGTATCATCTGGGATATTCAATCTTTTTACAATCTGGAATTAAAAACCGTTGAATTGTAGAAAAAATATATCTAATAAATATAAATATTAGACCTCAGTAAAACCATCTTGGAATTAATAGTATAGATTCACAATAGGTATAATTTTTCTGAATGAAGATTTTGAATATTGTTTCTTGTTTTATCAAATAGATCTGAATTGCAAAAGAATCACTAGATGATACACATCACTGTGCATAATGATACAGCATCACTGTATAATGATACAGCATCATGTATAATGATACGCTTCACTGTGTAAAATGATACTACTTGTGTAATGATGCAGCTATCACTGTATAATGATGCACATCACTGTGTATAAAGGGATTGCAAGGAACTTGCATTCCCATTCATGATAACTGGGACAATATTCTATGGATGATATGTATTGCAAGGGATGGGTGGTTCATCTCTCTGGGGATGGAGTGGTTACATTAGCCTCTTCGATTGAGGGGGTAATTTGATGACTTGTCTAGAATTTAAACTGATTGATTCTAGAGGTATGAGTGTTTGGGGAAGCAAATCAGCTGCAATATTATTTTAGGAAACAGCCAAGTATTACCGGGATACCTCAGGGAGGGATATGTTTAAAAGACTATATTCAAATATAGTTGTTTGTTAATGAGCTAAATCAAGTTGATCTCAACAAACTCAATGATAGGTAGTAGAGGGCAACGAGTGACTAGCCCCTTAAGGTTTACTATTACAATATCGTAGGAGTCTAAGAATTAAGATAGATGTGCTAAGATTACTGCAAGTTTAGGTAATAGATTTTATTGCTTTACAGAGACTGGTTCAAACTTGAATGGATACCCAGATTGCCTTCTGGTAGAATGCAACATACAGGTTATAAACTATTCTCCACAGTGATGGTCTGCAGGAAGGTTGAGTGAGTGGCGGATTGTACGTCAGAGAATAATTTATATTGTTGTGTGTTAGAAATGATTAAGATTAGAAACAATCGGACAACAAGAATCTAGTGGTCTTACAGCCTTCTCGAGGTGGTAAGGAAAAAATTATTTTGGGTTGTGATATATAAGCCCGCCAAACCTTGATAGGGAGTGCAGAGAAAGTGTATGGGACGAAATTCATATGGCGTTCTATGATATGAAAAATGGTTGGTGTTAATGGGGGGGGATTTTTACTTTAGACAAATTGATTGGACAATTTGACTGGAAATCTTGAGTCTAGTGACTTTCTTGATACCAGTTCTGGATTTGCTTTTTAAAACAGTTTGTGACAGAAACAACTAAAGGAAACAATCGCTGACTTGGTTCTTGCCAACAAAGATTCACTATTTAATAATCTTGCGGTTAATGATGTAGCTTGGGAAAAAAGTGATCACAAATCTCTTAGTTTCTAAATTTATGGAATTACCCAGTAAACTGCAATCAAGTCTTGTCCCACGAACTTCCATTGGCCGATTTCACGGGGACTGAATAAATTACCTGAGGTGGGCTAAATTGTGATGATCTGACCTGTAGGTCGGGTAGCTGGTTGTTGGCTGACAGTTGACGTTTTTCAGAGAATAATTTCTAGCTGTCTCAGTCAATTTTCTTCGAGCTTGTAGGGATTGATCAAACACAATTTATTCCCAAAATGGTATGAACAATAGATTAAAACATCTCATTGGTCAAAGAAAGGCATATATAGGCAGTATCAGAGAGGAAAGAGGAAGTTAGAAATCATTGTATTCAATTAATAGAAAAAATAAAAAAGGAAAAGAAAAGCAAAAGGGGGGGTGGGGTTTATTTTTGAGGCAAGTCGCAAGTGGATTCGTTATGACTTAACCCGAGAGGGTTTTCTTTCAGAGGTATACAGTAAGATAAGAGTAGGGACAAGAGTTGGCCCATTTAAGAGTACTCAGGTCAGATCACTGATAGTGATAAGAATATGTGTGAAATTTTCAGTTCTTACCTCCTTTCAGTTTTTACTCAGGAAAAATGCTAGCAAAATTCCAGAAATAATAATTATTTTGTTTGAAGAACTGGACGATTAATCTATGCACGATTGTGGTAACTATTGACTTGATCCTCAGGACAAATACAGAAACTAGAAAACCTTAACAAATCCCAGGCCCTGATGACTGTTTGCAAAGGGTGCTAAGGAAGTAAAGAGATACTTAGCAAACTTTTGCTATCTTTTCAACAGATCACTACAATACTTGCATAGTGCTGAATAAGTGGTGGAAAATGCAATTGTGATTTCCTATATACCAAGCCAGGTGTAAGGGTACCTTGACTTCGAACTATTTGACCAATAAGCCTTACATCGCATAGTGGGAAAATTTATGGTATCAATAATTGCGAAGTAATTGGTAACCATCTTGACAGCCATAAATTGCTATAAAAATCTCAACACGGTTTACTAAGGGGCCTTTCTTTTTACGAATTTACTAACTATTTTCATAGGTGTTTGAGGAGATAGATCATGGTAATGAATACGATTTTGTGTATATGGGCTTCAGTAAGTTATCATAGAGAGATTCCACATCTGAGGTTTTGAGGAAATTATGCACACGGAAATAGGAGGAGAGATTTTTTCACCTTGGTTTGAGGCATGGATGACAAATAGGCAGCTCAAAGAGTTTGCATTTAATGGGGAGAATCTGAATGGGGGACACGTCACGAGCAACGAGTCCACGCGGGTCAGTGTTGGGCCCTTGTTGGTCACAATTACATAACGACATAGATGAGGCGGAATAAATAGCGAGTCATAAGCAAAATTTGCTGATGACACCAACTAGCCCGACCAAATCATTCTACTGAGGACATGATTTGAAATTGACTATGCGTGGTCGGAGAAGTGGCAGATGCAGTTTATATTGACAAATGCAAGTTCTAAATGTTGGACAGGTAAATAACGTGCCAACATATAAAGTGAATTAAGTAGTCTTAATACTATGATTGCGAAAAGGGATTTCTAGGAGTTTGGTTTGCAGTAATCTGAAACCAAGACAAACAGGAATTAGTGTTCGCAATTTTTAAAGCTAACCAGAAGTTCTTGGCTTCTTATCTAGTAGTATAATATAATAATTGAAGTCCTCAGGTTGTTCTTCACTCAATATATTCCTTGGTTAGGCCTATTTGGATTATGCTTCATATTACAGAAAGGAGATAAATGCACTGGGTAACGTACAGAAGAGGATGTCCAAAGCTGATCCTATGTATCACAGAAATCTTCCCTATGAGGATAGCTGAGGGCCCTGATCTGCACTCTTAGAAACGGCGTAGATAGATTTTAGAGGGGGGGGGGGGATATGATCAGAGGTGTGTATAAATGAAAACAGGACTATATAATGGGGATGTAAATTGCGTTGCTGAAAATTTCCATGCCAAAAGAGGGACTCGCAGCAATGGTTTTAGCTGGTAAAAATTCAGATTCAGAATGTTACAGGTAAGCTCTTTTTGATAATGAGTTGGGGATGATGCTGGAACAAACTCCCCGAGTACAGTTCATAGATGCTTAGTCCTGTGTAGTGTTCAAAATAGGTTGGATAATACATAGTGAGTGTGGGTGCGGTTGTGAGATTGGACCTGGATCTAGATTGTTGCTACCTGGTCTGGTGCGGTGCCTCCTTCCTTAAGGGACAGGTGACCTTGACTAAGTGATCATTGTCTAAGGCGGGGTGGGGGGGGATGGCATGGACCTGCTTCGCTAGGTGTCAGCAGTGTTCTTCTATCTTATGTTCTTATGTTCTTATCACTGTGTATATGATACAGCTGTGTAAAATGATTACAGCATCTCTGTGTTATAATGAGACACTGTTTAAAAATGATACAGCCTCAATGTGTATAATGATCGCACTGGTATATACAGCGTCAACTTTGTGTAATTATAAGCAGCAACTGTGTATAATAATGGTACAGGGCATCACTGTGTATTAATGATGAAGCATCACTGTATAATGATACAGCATCACTGTTTATAATGATGACGCAATGTCCTGTGTTATTTACAGCATCGCCTATGTAAATGATGCTTTGTGTAGATATGATAGGCATCATGTCGTTATTATGATACAGCACCATGTGTATATATGATGCATACATCATTGTGTATAATGTACTCTGGTGTTTATGATTTACACTGTGTGCATTATGTTTCAGCGTGCACTGAGTATATGATACATGATGCATTAATTAAGCATCGATGTGTATAATGATGGAAGCAGCATCACTGTTTATAATTTATGCAGCTTCATTGTGTATGTTAATGATACAATGTGTATATTTAATGCTACGGTGCTTAATGATACAAGCATCTCTGTTATAATGATACAGCCTCACTGTGTTTATTGATACAGCATAACTATGTTAATGATGCAGGCATCTACGTGTGTATAATGTTTACATCATCTCTGTTTATTAATGATACTGCTCGTTGGTATAATGATACTGCTTCACTGTTTATAATTTTACAGCATCACTGGGTATAATGACTACAGCATCGTTGCGATTATTATGTTACACATGGCATCACTGTGGATTTTTATACAGCATCACGGTGCTATAACTGATACTGCATCAGCTGTGTGTATTGATACAGCTTATCACATTGTGTTGTTATGATACTAGCTCACTCGTAGAGAAGGTCCATTGCATCGCTGTAGATATTTAATGATTCACTCCTGTATAATGATGTGCATCACTGTGGGTTTTGATGCTGCATCACTTTTGTTTTTGTTTACTGTTCTGCTTATGCTGCTTGTACACGGTGCTTAATGATACAGCTCATTGGTGATTAAGGTTGCTGAATATCTGTGTATATTGATACAATGTGTATATATGATACACTTGGTATTTGAGTCAACTGGGCAGATGAGTCTGTATAGATCGGTTGTGAAGGGTCTTACAGCAATCACTATTTATAATGGGGATTGTGGGCAGAATCACTGTGTTAATGTTCAGCAGCTCTGTTATAATGATAATCAGTAATCACCTATTATATAATGATACGAGCCATCAACTGTGTTTATTGATTACAGCATGCACTGTGTATAATGATTACAGCATCATGTGTTTAAGAGCAAGCATCGCTGTTTATAATGATGCAGCATCATGTTTATAATGAAACAGCATCACTGTTTAAAACGATGCAGCATCACTGTGTATAATGATGCGCCTCATTTGGTGTATAATGATACAGCAATCAACTGTGTATAATGTGCAGCTTCACAGTTGTATAATGAGGACAGATTCACTGTTTAGAATTTTACAGCATTCACTGTGTATTATGATACAGCATCGTGTGTATAATGTTACAGCCTCACTGTGTGTAAGATACTGCATCTTCTTGTGGTATTATGATACTGCATCCACTGTGTATAATGATTGCTGCATGCACTGTATTTTAATGAGATCACCATCGCTGTGTATATTGATGCAGAATCACTATTATAATGATACAGCATCACGTGTATATGATAAAGCATCACTGTATTTAATGGTACAGCTTCACTGTGTATTATGATACAGCATCAGTGGTTATAATGATACAGCATCGCTATTTATATCTGATTCAGCTTCTCTGTGTATAATGATACAGGCATTACTGTGTATAATGATACAGCATCACTCTGTATAATGTACGCAGAATACTGTTTGTTTTATGATAAGAGCATCACTGGTTTATAATGAGACAGCTCGAAAATGTTTTATAATGACGACAGCCTCATGTGTATAATGATACAGCATCACTGTTTATAATTATACAACAGATGTGTATAATGATACTGCATCGCTGCGTGAATGATACAGCAGTTCACTGTTTATAATTATACAGCTATCCCACTGTGTATAAGATTGGATACCAGCATCGCTGTGTTATAATATAACAGATCACTGTGGGTAATGATACAGCATCACTGTGTTTAATGTACTGCATCGCTGTGTATTAATGATACACTCTGTATAAATGATAGAGCATCACTGTGTGTATTGATTCGCTTCACTATTTATAATGATACACTGTGCATAATGCAGCAGCATCTGTGATAATGATACAGCACCACTTGATAATTAATAATGATGCCAGCATCACTGTGTATAATGATACACTCTGTGCATTTGATTACTGTGCTTATTGAATGCATAACTGTGTATAATCGATGCAGCTACTGTGTATAATGATACCACTGTGGTATAAATGATTCACTATGTATATTGGATACACTGTGAATAATGATACAGAATCAACTGTTTTATAATGTTACAGCATCCCATTTTATAATGATACAGCATCACTGTTTATAATGATAACAGCATCACCGTATATAATGGGGATACTGCATCACTGTGTATAATGATGCGGCATCACTGGTATTATGATATGAGGCATCACTGATTTATAATGATAACAGCCAATCACTGTTATAATGATTACAGGCTCACTGCTGTATAATGATAAGAGCTTCACTGTGTATAATGATACAGCATCACTTCGTATAATGACGCGCCGCGTTCATGGTATTACTTAATGTACAGTATCACTGATTTATAATGGTTCAGCATCACTGTGATTAATGATGCAGCATACTGTTTACTCAATGATTCAGGCACTCATGTTTATAATGATAAGCAGCACTGTGTATAATGATCTGCATCACTGTGTTTAATGATACAGCATCGAACTGTTAATAATGATTATAGGATCACTGTTTATAATGATAAGACATTCACTGTTTATAATGATACAGCATCACTGTTTTATAATGATGCTGCTTCATGTGTATGATGATAAGCATCACTGTTTATAATGATGCAGCTTCACTGTGTATAATGATTCAGCATCACTGTTTATGTAATGATACAGCATAACGGTTTATAATGATTACAGCGCATAAACTGTTTATAATGTCTACAGCATCACTTTTTTAATGATACAACATTTACTGTTTTATAAATGAGATAAGCAGCACTGATTTAAAATGATACAGCTGTCACTATTTATAATGATACAGCGTCACTGTTTATAATGATACAGCATCACTGTGAAAATGATGCTCTGCATCACTGGGTATAATGATTACTGCTTCACTGATTTTATGATAGAAAAACCCCCATCTTGTGTATTAATGATGCAGCCATCTCTTTGTATAATTGATACAGCTTCCACTGTGATATAATGATACAGCAGTTCATTGTTTTTAATGATACAGCATCACTGTTTATAATGATTGCAGCATCTCGTTGTTTATTGATACAGCATCACTGTATATTTATGATGCTGCATCACTGTGTAGAATGTTACAGCATCACTGTAATATAATGTATACAGCATCACTGTTATATAATCTATAGAACATCACTGTGTATTAATGATAACAGCAGCGACTGCGATATAATGAGACAGCATCAATGTTTAATTTATACAGCATCACTGTGTATAATGGTAAGCATCGCTTTGCTATTAATGATATCAGCATCACAGTGTGTATTGATACAGCTTCACGTTTGTATAATGAAACAGGCATTAGCTGGGTTTAATGATACACTCTGTAATTGATAGGTGCTTCACTGTGTGTAATGATCTGCTTCACTATTTTATAATGTTAACACTGCTATTGCAGTAATGCAGCTTCATGTGAGAACGATACAGACACCACTGTCTAATTAATGATGCAGGCATCACTCTGTGTATAATGACTACACTGTGCATTTTGATTCCACTTGTGCATTATTGATATAGTATAACGTGTTAATGATGCAGCGTCATCTGTGTTATAATGATACACGGTGTATAATGATGCACTATATATTATGATGCACTGTGCTTAATGATACAGAATCTCTAGTTTTATAATGATACTGCTCCCCTATTTTTTATTGATACAGCATCACTGTTTATAATGTACAGCATCACCGTACTAATTTTGGTTCTTTTCAATCCTTTTTTTTTTACTTGAATTTGTCTATATATTGGTACAGCATCTATGTGATAATTGATGCGCATCACTGTGTAAATGTTTCGAGCATCACTGTTTAAAATGATACAGCATCACTATTTTAATGATACAGCATCACTGTGTATAAGTGATAGAGGCATACTGTGTATAATGATACAGCATCACTGTTGTATAATGACGCAGCATCACTGTTTATAATGATCACAGACATCACTGTTTATAATGATACAGCTCGCACTGTGAATATTGATTGCAGCAACATTTTTTATAATGATACAGGATCAATGTTTATAATGAATACTGCATCAAGGTGTACAATGATGACTCAGGTCATCTGTGTTGAATGATACGCTTCAATGTTTATAATGATATTGGATCACTGTTTTATTAATGATACAGCATCACTGTTTATAATGATACAGCATCCACTGTTTTTAATGATGCAGCATCACTGTGTATAAGGTACAGCATCATGTCTGTAATGGATGCAGCATTCACTGTGTAAATGATACAGCATCACTGTTCTATAATGATACGCATCACGTGTTTATAATGATACAGCAATCACGGGTGGATAATGATGTACAGCATCACTGTGTATAATGACGCTGCTATCACTGATTTTATAATGATACAGCATCACTGTTTATATTAATGATACAACATTACTGTTTGATAATAGATCTAGCATCTCTGCTTTACAATGATACAGCTCATCACTATTTATTATGCATACAGCATCACATCGTTTATTAATGACTAACAGCATCACTGGATTAATGATGCGCATCACTGTGTTATGATACATATCCATCCCTGTTTATAATTGTTACAGCATTCACTGTTTTTAATGATACAGCATCACTGTGTAAATGTTACAGATCACTGTGTATAATGACGCAGGCATCACTGTTTATAATGATACAGATATCACTGTTTATAATGATACTACATTACTGTTTTAGAATTGATACAAGCATCATGTTTACTCAATGATACAGCATCACTATTTATATGATACAGCTTCACACTGTTTTAGATACTCAGCTCCACTGTGAATAATGATGCAGCATCATCTGTGTATGAATGATACAGCATCACTGTTTATATTGATATAGAACATCATTGTGAATAATGATGCAGCATCACTGTTTATTATGATGCTGCATCACTGTGTATAATGATACAGCATCATGTCTTTTTAATGATACAGCATCTCTATTTATAAGATACAGCATCATGTGTATAATGATACAGCATCACTGTGTATAATGATACGCATCACTGTGTATTTATGACGCAGCATCATGTTTATAATGATGCAGCATCACTGTATATAATGATACAGCTCACTGTTTATAATGATGCAGATTCACTGGTAATAATGATAATGCTCATCTGTGATATACTGATACAGCATTCACTGTGTATTATGATGTCAGCTTCACCGTGTATAATGAGACAGCCAGCTATCACTGTTTATAATTATGACAGCAACTGCCACTGTGTATAATGGTATCACCATCGCTGTGTATAATGATGCTGCTTCATCTATTTATAATGATACGCATCACTGTGTATAATGATTCAGCATCACTGTATATAATGGTACAGCTTTCACTGTGTATAATGATACAGCTTCACTGGATATAATGATTTAACCTGCATCATATTTATAATGTTACAGGTCATCACAGTGTAGATGACTACAAGCCAATCATACTCTGTATTAATGACGCAGCTTCATGTTATAATGATACAGCATCACTGAGTTTTTAATGATATCTCGGCATCAATGTTTATAATGAACAGCCTCATGTGTATAATGGATTACAGCATCAATGTTTATAATTTTACAACATCTATGTGTTTAATGTAACAGCATCCGCTGGTTATAATGTTACAGACATCACTGTTTATAATTATTCAGCTTCACTGTGTATAATGGTACAGCATCGCTGTGTATAATGATGACAGCATCACAGTGTTGTAATGTAACTACAGCATCACTGTGTATAATGATACAGCATCGCTGTGTATTATTGATACATCTCTGTATGAATGATAGAGCATCACTGTGGTAATGATTCAGCATCCAATTTATAATGATACACTGTGGCATAATGCAGCTCACTGTGCATAATGATACAGCACCAATTGTTGTAATAATGATGGCTGCTTCACTGTGTATAATGATACACTGTGATTTGGATACAACTGTGCATAATGATATAGCATTAACTGTGTATAATGATGCAGCTCACTGTGTATAATGGATACATGTGTATAATGATTACATATGTATAATGATACATTGTGGCATAATGGATACAGAATCATGTTTATAATTTGTTACAGCTATCCCAATTTATATTGATACAGCTCACTGTTATATACATGATACAGCATCACCGATACTATAAATGGTACAGCATCCCTTTGTATAATGATGCAGCATCACTGTGTATAATGATAGAGCATCACTGTTTATTATGATACCAGCATCACTATTTATAAATGATACAGCATCACTGTGTATATGATCAGGCATCACTGTGTATAATGATACAACATACCTGTATATTGACGCAGCATTACTGTTTTATATGATACAGCATCACTGTTTATAATGATACACAGCATCACTCGTGAATAATTGTTGCAGCATCCACTGTTTATATGATACAGGATTATCACTGTTTATAATGTTTTTACTGCATCACTGGTATATGATACAGCATCACTGTGTATAATGATACTGCATCACTGTTTATAATGTTATTGGTTTCACTGATTATAATGATTCAGCATCTTGTTTATAATGAATACCAGCATCACTGTTTATAATGATGCAGCATCCACTGTGATATGTTACTAGCTTCACTGTTTATAATGATGCAGCATCTCTGTGCTATAAATGTTAAACCCCAAGGTATCACTGTTTATAATGATTACAGTCATCACTGTTATAATGATACAGCTTCACTGTTTATATTGATACAGCATCACGGTGTATATGATACAGCATCATGTGTATAATGACGCTGCATAACTGTTTTTAATGTTACAGCATTCACTGTTTATAATGATACGATCATTACTGTTTTAGAATGTAACAGCATCACTGTTTAAATGATACAGTCATCACTATTTATAATGATACAGCGTCACTGTTTTTAATGATACAGCATCACTGTGAATATTGTTGCAGCATCACTGTTGTTATAATGATACAGCATCACTGTGTATAATGGATACTGCACATCACTGTTATAATGATACAGCATCACTGTTTATAAGATAGCGCTATCATTTGTTATAATGATTTACAGCTTCACTGTGTTAATGATACAGCATCACTGTTTATAATGTTACCAGCATTCACTGGTTATAATGATGCAGGCATCACTCTTTGTATAATGATACAGCATCACTGTAATAATTGAATGCAGCATAACTGTGTATATGATACAGCTTCACTGTTATATATTGATACAGAACTCTGTTTATAATTATACAACATTCACTGTGTTATGATACAGCATCGCTGCGTTTATAATGATTACAGCATCACTGTTTATAATTATACAGCATCACTGTGTATCATGGCTACAGCATCGCTGTGTATAATGATACAGCATCACAGTGTGTAAATGATCATCAGCAATCATGTATGTTTAATGATACAGCATCGCTGGGTATAATGATTCACTCTGTATAATGATAAGAGCATCAATGTGTGTATGATTCAGCATCACTATTTATTATGATACACTGTGCATTAATGCAGCTTCACTGTGCATAACGTTACAGAACACTGTTAATAATGATTGCAGCATCACTGTGTATAATGATACAACTGTTGCATTTTGTTACACTGGGCATAATGATTTAACGCATAATTGTGTATAATGGATGCCGCATCACTGTGTATAATGGATACACTGTGTATAATGATACACTATGTATAATGATAACACTGCATATAATGATACAGGAATACTGGTTTTTATATGATACCAGCATCCCTGTATAATGATACAGCATCACTTGTTAATATTATGTTACAGCATCACCGTATAAATGGTACAGCATCACTGTGTATTATGCTGCTGCTTATGTGTATAAATGATACAGCATCACTGTTTATAATGATACAACATCACTTATTTATAATGATACAGCATCACTGTGTAGTAATGATTAGTGAGCATCTCACTGTGTATAATGTATTACTCAGCCATCACTGTGTATAATGACGCAGCATCACGCGTTTATAATGATACAGCATTCACTGTTTATAATGATACAGCATCACTGTGAATAATGATGCAGCAACATTTTTTCTCAATGGTTAACAGGATCACTGTTTATGGTGATGATTACAGCATCACTGTGTACAATGATACAGCACATACACTGTGTATAATTATACAGCATCATCTGTTTTATGATATAGGTTCGCGGATTTTTAATGATACAGCAATTCACTGTTATATGTACAGCAATCACGTATTGATTTGAGGCAGCATCACTGAGATTGTATAATGATACAGCATCACTGTTTATAATTATGCAGCTCACTGTGTATAATAATACAGCAATCATGTTTATAATTGTACTGCATCACAGTTTATAATGTTACAGCATCACTGTGTAGAATGATACAGATCACTGTTGTATATATGACGCGCTTCACGGTTTATAATGAGACAGGCATCATCTCGTTTATATTGTGACTAACATTTCTGTTTATAATGATTCAGCATCACTGTATACAAAGAACTACAGCAATCACTATTTATAATGATAAAGCATCCACTGTTTATAATGATACAGCATCACTGTGAAATAATGAGGCTAGCATCACTGTGTATACATGTGAATTACTGCATCACTGTTTAAAAATGCATACAGCATCTCACTGTTTATATGTACAGCATCACTGTGTTTATTGATACAGCATCACTGTGTATATTGACGCCAGCATCACTGTTTATAAGATACAGCATCTACTGTATATAATGTTTCTCAACATTACTGTTTATTAATGATATCAGGCATTCAAATGTTTACAATGTGATACAGTTCATATTTATAATTGATACTAGCATACACTGTTTATCATGATACAGCATCACTGTGGAATAATGATGCAGCTTCACTGTGTATATGTTTACAGCATCACTGTTTATAATGATAGAATATCATTGTGAATAATGATGCAGCATCACTTTTTTTATAATGATTACAGTCATCACTGTGTATAATGATACAGCTCACTGTTTATTATGATACAGCATCACTGTTATAATGATGCAGCTTCACTTTGTATAATATGATACAGCATCACTGTATATAGTGATGCAGCATCACTGTGTATAATGATACAGCATCACTGTATATAATGATGCAGCATCACTGTTTTTAATGATACAGCATCAGTGTTATAATTGTTACAGCTCACTGTATATAATGATGCAGAATCACTGTGTATAATGATACAGCATCACTGTTTATAATAGATAAGTATCACTGTATATTAATGATTACTGGATCACTGTGTATAATGATACTGCAATCACTGTGTATAATGATACAGCATCACTGTTTATAATGATAGAGCATCACTGTTAATGTGATGAATGGTTTGAAAAACCGACAAGTTGAAGATTGAGACACTTATGCAGCATATGGAAAATCTTGAATTCAGGAAACGTTTCGCAACACCAGTGGCTTCATCAGTCCTACTACATAGAGGAAGGCGTAAGGAGAGGAGGAGAATGAGGTAATCAGTCCCTCAACCTGGAATGTCGATGTGATCCTAGTCCATCCATCTTGTAGAATGTACTGCATAGGGGCCGTTAGTACGTGGCTTTATATACTGTAGTGTGGTGACGTGCAGCTAGGATGCGGGGTAAAGTGGTACCATCCACTGTCGAAGTTAGTGTCTTCGTTTCACTGAATAAAGATTTCATTGCTGCATAAGTGTCTAATACTTAACATTGTCGGCTTTTCAAACCTTCAGCTCAACTGTCAGACACTGCAGCTTAAGGGGATCTTGTGACATAAGATTTCTTAACTCTTTGTTCAATCCTTTTTTTTTGGGCGAGACCTCCTTGACTATGGATGGTACCACTATGACCCCGCCCATTTCCATCTGCTTTCTCGTCACCTCATACAGTATATAAGCCAGTTTACAGCCCTTGCTTGTACCATTCTACAAGATTGATGGACTGATCAATCGATCTGGTTGGTGGGGACTGATTTCCTCATTTCCTCCTCTCCTTACGCCTTCATATTTGTATTGGACTGATGAAGCCACTGTGTGGCCGAAACGTTTCCTGATTAAAGTTTTCACATATGCTGCATAATAGTGTCTCATCTTCCATCACTGTTAATAATGGTGACAGCATCTACTGTGTATAAGAGAAAAACAGCAATCAAATCTGTGTATATTGATAGACAATTCATCACTGTTTATATGGATAGAGATCACTGTTTTATTAATTGTTACAGCATTCACTGTTTATAATGATACAGCCTCCTGGGTATAATTGATTCGCAATCACTAGGTATAATGATGCAGCAATCACGTTTATAATGATACATCATCACTGTTTATAATGATACTGCATCGTTGTGTATAATGATACAGCATCATGTTTATATTTAACAGCATCACTGTGTTTAATGATACTGTATCGTTGCGTATTATGATTCAGCATCACTGTTTATAATTTTACAGCATCACTGTGTTAATGATACAGCAATCGCTGTGTATAATGATACAGTCCAGTGTGTAATGATACAGGCATCACTGTGTATCAATGACATAGACATTTCGCCTGATATAATGATACATCTTGTTATAATGATAGAGCATCACTGTGTGTAATGATGACAGCTTCACTATTTATAATGATACACTGTGCTTATTGCAGCATTCACTGTGCTAATGTTCAGCACAACTGTTAATACATGATGCAGCATCAAACTGTGTATATGATTCACTGTGTATTTTTATCAAATGTGAATCTTAATGATGTGCATCAACTGTGTGTAATGATGCAGCTTCCACTGTGTATAACTGATACAGTGTGTATAATGTTTACTCTCTATGTATAATGATACACTGTGCATATAAGGATACAGAACTCACTGTTTATAATGTACTGCATCACTATTTATATAATTTGGCCTCGTAGGTAGTGTACCACTTTTTTGTATAGTTAGTAAAGTAAGTCTGGTCATTGGACAAGATACGTAATACAAGGTTTTCTTTGTAAGCAGTGTATTTACAAGTATCTTACCCGTCATCATTTATCCGAAATTTTATTTATCTCTCACTCCGACCCATCATTCTTTATCTTTACATTGCAAATTGTTTATTGCATCGTCACTCTACCAACTGTGGACGATTATTCATGGCGGTACTGGAGAAACATTTAGTTAACATACTTGGGAAGCATATTCGTGTATCATGGTTAAATCCTGAGTCAGTTAGCGTTTTGGTTGTCTACTGCACCGGATCACTTGTCACACCCCAGGCAGCACTGCTTCTCCAAGCCCAGTTTTTTAAACAGTATAGTATTGATTACTAGCAGAATTTACTTCATGCACACAAAGCATTTGTTTTTTTTTAAAGTTTATATTACCTTCATTTTAATGATTCTTATATTCCATAGCCAAATTACGGTTTATTATATTGAGGGAGAGAAGGTTATCTATACAGGTCCGAACACCTCCAGGAAAATGTTTTTGGCAATGTATTATGATTGAATAAGTGGAAGATGTGTCTAGTATTCTATGAGTTTCAGAATAAAGCCCTTCACTGGCTTTTTAGCATTCTTCCTTCGAGGTACAAGATTCAATTGTGTTCCTAGTCGTCTCTAGTGGGTATTTTTCGTAGAAATGTCACAACTGCTCTTCGTTTAAGATATTCAATTAAACATGGATTTTTTTTCATTTGAAATTTAATTCTCACGGTGTTTAATAAAAACATCTAGAATCACCTAAAATTTCTTGTGTATCTCTTTAAAACACGAACAATACCTGATATCACAACATTATTTATGAGACTTACAATGTAAGTCAGGTGAGTGTATGTTCGTGGTGTCATGGATAATAATTGCCGGAGCTGTGAGGCTCAGGTCAGTTCCAGTACTAATCAGCCTGGCCAAAAGGAATTCAAACTCTTCCTATGAGTCTCTGTAAACCATTAAAATCTTGCGTTGAAAATCCTTTTCCGTTTCATTGGTGTGATAATTTAATTAATATATTTTAAGCAAGATTAAATTATGTTTAACTGATTAGGTATTATATACCAGACGAATGTCATCTAACCTTGAAGGAATACGCCCCAGTGTTCCTCATTCAGGAAACAGTTATTTAGCATCAGCACCTACGACCATCCATGGTACCGACCCCTTGTTGTATCATCTGGGATATTCAATCTTTTTACAATCTGGAATTAAAAACCGTTGAATTGTAGAAAAAATATATCTAATAAATATAAATATTAGACCTCAGTAAAACCATCTTGGAATTAATAGTATAGATTCACAATAGGTATAATTTTTCTGAATGAAGATTTTGAATATTGTTTCTTGTTTTATCAAATAGATCTGAATTGCAAAAGAATCACTAGATGATACACATCACTGTGCATAATGATACAGCATCACTGTATAATGATACAGCATCATGTATAATGATACGCTTCACTGTGTAAAATGATACTACTTGTGTAATGATGCAGCTATCACTGTATAATGATGCACATCACTGTGTATAAAGGGATTGCAAGGAACTTGCATTCCCATTCATGATAACTGGGACAATATTCTATGGATGATATGTATTGCAAGGGATGGGTGGTTCATCTCTCTGGGGATGGAGTGGTTACATTAGCCTCTTCGATTGAGGGGGTAATTTGATGACTTGTCTAGAATTTAAACTGATTGATTCTAGAGGTATGAGTGTTTGGGGAAGCAAATCAGCTGCAATATTATTTTAGGAAACAGCCAAGTATTACCGGGATACCTCAGGGAGGGATATGTTTAAAAGACTATATTCAAATATAGTTGTTTGTTAATGAGCTAAATCAAGTTGATCTCAACAAACTCAATGATAGGTAGTAGAGGGCAACGAGTGACTAGCCCCTTAAGGTTTACTATTACAATATCGTAGGAGTCTAAGAATTAAGATAGATGTGCTAAGATTACTGCAAGTTTAGGTAATAGATTTTATTGCTTTACAGAGACTGGTTCAAACTTGAATGGATACCCAGATTGCCTTCTGGTAGAATGCAACATACAGGTTATAAACTATTCTCCACAGTGATGGTCTGCAGGAAGGTTGAGTGAGTGGCGGATTGTACGTCAGAGAATAATTTATATTGTTGTGTGTTAGAAATGATTAAGATTAGAAACAATCGGACAACAAGAATCTAGTGGTCTTACAGCCTTCTCGAGGTGGTAAGGAAAAAATTATTTTGGGTTGTGATATATAAGCCCGCCAAACCTTGATAGGGAGTGCAGAGAAAGTGTATGGGACGAAATTCATATGGCGTTCTATGATATGAAAAATGGTTGGTGTTAATGGGGGGGGATTTTTACTTTAGACAAATTGATTGGACAATTTGACTGGAAATCTTGAGTCTAGTGACTTTCTTGATACCAGTTCTGGATTTGCTTTTTAAAACAGTTTGTGACAGAAACAACTAAAGGAAACAATCGCTGACTTGGTTCTTGCCAACAAAGATTCACTATTTAATAATCTTGCGGTTAATGATGTAGCTTGGGAAAAAAGTGATCACAAATCTCTTAGTTTCTAAATTTATGGAATTACCCAGTAAACTGCAATCAAGTCTTGTCCCACGAACTTCCATTGGCCGATTTCACGGGGACTGAATAAATTACCTGAGGTGGGCTAAATTGTGATGATCTGACCTGTAGGTCGGGTAGCTGGTTGTTGGCTGACAGTTGACGTTTTTCAGAGAATAATTTCTAGCTGTCTCAGTCAATTTTCTTCGAGCTTGTAGGGATTGATCAAACACAATTTATTCCCAAAATGGTATGAACAATAGATTAAAACATCTCATTGGTCAAAGAAAGGCATATATAGGCAGTATCAGAGAGGAAAGAGGAAGTTAGAAATCATTGTATTCAATTAATAGAAAAAATAAAAAAGGAAAAGAAAAGCAAAAGGGGGGGTGGGGTTTATTTTTGAGGCAAGTCGCAAGTGGATTCGTTATGACTTAACCCGAGAGGGTTTTCTTTCAGAGGTATACAGTAAGATAAGAGTAGGGACAAGAGTTGGCCCATTTAAGAGTACTCAGGTCAGATCACTGATAGTGATAAGAATATGTGTGAAATTTTCAGTTCTTACCTCCTTTCAGTTTTTACTCAGGAAAAATGCTAGCAAAATTCCAGAAATAATAATTATTTTGTTTGAAGAACTGGACGATTAATCTATGCACGATTGTGGTAACTATTGACTTGATCCTCAGGACAAATACAGAAACTAGAAAACCTTAACAAATCCCAGGCCCTGATGACTGTTTGCAAAGGGTGCTAAGGAAGTAAAGAGATACTTAGCAAACTTTTGCTATCTTTTCAACAGATCACTACAATACTTGCATAGTGCTGAATAAGTGGTGGAAAATGCAATTGTGATTTCCTATATACCAAGCCAGGTGTAAGGGTACCTTGACTTCGAACTATTTGACCAATAAGCCTTACATCGCATAGTGGGAAAATTTATGGTATCAATAATTGCGAAGTAATTGGTAACCATCTTGACAGCCATAAATTGCTATAAAAATCTCAACACGGTTTACTAAGGGGCCTTTCTTTTTACGAATTTACTAACTATTTTCATAGGTGTTTGAGGAGATAGATCATGGTAATGAATACGATTTTGTGTATATGGGCTTCAGTAAGTTATCATAGAGAGATTCCACATCTGAGGTTTTGAGGAAATTATGCACACGGAAATAGGAGGAGAGATTTTTTCACCTTGGTTTGAGGCATGGATGACAAATAGGCAGCTCAAAGAGTTTGCATTTAATGGGGAGAATCTGAATGGGGGACACGTCACGAGCAACGAGTCCACGCGGGTCAGTGTTGGGCCCTTGTTGGTCACAATTACATAACGACATAGATGAGGCGGAATAAATAGCGAGTCATAAGCAAAATTTGCTGATGACACCAACTAGCCCGACCAAATCATTCTACTGAGGACATGATTTGAAATTGACTATGCGTGGTCGGAGAAGTGGCAGATGCAGTTTATATTGACAAATGCAAGTTCTAAATGTTGGACAGGTAAATAACGTGCCAACATATAAAGTGAATTAAGTAGTCTTAATACTATGATTGCGAAAAGGGATTTCTAGGAGTTTGGTTTGCAGTAATCTGAAACCAAGACAAACAGGAATTAGTGTTCGCAATTTTTAAAGCTAACCAGAAGTTCTTGGCTTCTTATCTAGTAGTATAATATAATAATTGAAGTCCTCAGGTTGTTCTTCACTCAATATATTCCTTGGTTAGGCCTATTTGGATTATGCTTCATATTACAGAAAGGAGATAAATGCACTGGGTAACGTACAGAAGAGGATGTCCAAAGCTGATCCTATGTATCACAGAAATCTTCCCTATGAGGATAGCTGAGGGCCCTGATCTGCACTCTTAGAAACGGCGTAGATAGATTTTAGAGGGGGGGGGGGGATATGATCAGAGGTGTGTATAAATGAAAACAGGACTATATAATGGGGATGTAAATTGCGTTGCTGAAAATTTCCATGCCAAAAGAGGGACTCGCAGCAATGGTTTTAGCTGGTAAAAATTCAGATTCAGAATGTTACAGGTAAGCTCTTTTTGATAATGAGTTGGGGATGATGCTGGAACAAACTCCCCGAGTACAGTTCATAGATGCTTAGTCCTGTGTAGTGTTCAAAATAGGTTGGATAATACATAGTGAGTGTGGGTGCGGTTGTGAGATTGGACCTGGATCTAGATTGTTGCTACCTGGTCTGGTGCGGTGCCTCCTTCCTTAAGGGACAGGTGACCTTGACTAAGTGATCATTGTCTAAGGCGGGGTGGGGGGGGATGGCATGGACCTGCTTCGCTAGGTGTCAGCAGTGTTCTTCTATCTTATGTTCTTATGTTCTTATCACTGTGTATATGATACAGCTGTGTAAAATGATTACAGCATCTCTGTGTTATAATGAGACACTGTTTAAAAATGATACAGCCTCAATGTGTATAATGATCGCACTGGTATATACAGCGTCAACTTTGTGTAATTATAAGCAGCAACTGTGTATAATAATGGTACAGGGCATCACTGTGTATTAATGATGAAGCATCACTGTATAATGATACAGCATCACTGTTTATAATGATGACGCAATGTCCTGTGTTATTTACAGCATCGCCTATGTAAATGATGCTTTGTGTAGATATGATAGGCATCATGTCGTTATTATGATACAGCACCATGTGTATATATGATGCATACATCATTGTGTATAATGTACTCTGGTGTTTATGATTTACACTGTGTGCATTATGTTTCAGCGTGCACTGAGTATATGATACATGATGCATTAATTAAGCATCGATGTGTATAATGATGGAAGCAGCATCACTGTTTATAATTTATGCAGCTTCATTGTGTATGTTAATGATACAATGTGTATATTTAATGCTACGGTGCTTAATGATACAAGCATCTCTGTTATAATGATACAGCCTCACTGTGTTTATTGATACAGCATAACTATGTTAATGATGCAGGCATCTACGTGTGTATAATGTTTACATCATCTCTGTTTATTAATGATACTGCTCGTTGGTATAATGATACTGCTTCACTGTTTATAATTTTACAGCATCACTGGGTATAATGACTACAGCATCGTTGCGATTATTATGTTACACATGGCATCACTGTGGATTTTTATACAGCATCACGGTGCTATAACTGATACTGCATCAGCTGTGTGTATTGATACAGCTTATCACATTGTGTTGTTATGATACTAGCTCACTCGTAGAGAAGGTCCATTGCATCGCTGTAGATATTTAATGATTCACTCCTGTATAATGATGTGCATCACTGTGGGTTTTGATGCTGCATCACTTTTGTTTTTGTTTACTGTTCTGCTTATGCTGCTTGTACACGGTGCTTAATGATACAGCTCATTGGTGATTAAGGTTGCTGAATATCTGTGTATATTGATACAATGTGTATATATGATACACTTGGTATTTGAGTCAACTGGGCAGATGAGTCTGTATAGATCGGTTGTGAAGGGTCTTACAGCAATCACTATTTATAATGGGGATTGTGGGCAGAATCACTGTGTTAATGTTCAGCAGCTCTGTTATAATGATAATCAGTAATCACCTATTATATAATGATACGAGCCATCAACTGTGTTTATTGATTACAGCATGCACTGTGTATAATGATTACAGCATCATGTGTTTAAGAGCAAGCATCGCTGTTTATAATGATGCAGCATCATGTTTATAATGAAACAGCATCACTGTTTAAAACGATGCAGCATCACTGTGTATAATGATGCGCCTCATTTGGTGTATAATGATACAGCAATCAACTGTGTATAATGTGCAGCTTCACAGTTGTATAATGAGGACAGATTCACTGTTTAGAATTTTACAGCATTCACTGTGTATTATGATACAGCATCGTGTGTATAATGTTACAGCCTCACTGTGTGTAAGATACTGCATCTTCTTGTGGTATTATGATACTGCATCCACTGTGTATAATGATTGCTGCATGCACTGTATTTTAATGAGATCACCATCGCTGTGTATATTGATGCAGAATCACTATTATAATGATACAGCATCACGTGTATATGATAAAGCATCACTGTATTTAATGGTACAGCTTCACTGTGTATTATGATACAGCATCAGTGGTTATAATGATACAGCATCGCTATTTATATCTGATTCAGCTTCTCTGTGTATAATGATACAGGCATTACTGTGTATAATGATACAGCATCACTCTGTATAATGTACGCAGAATACTGTTTGTTTTATGATAAGAGCATCACTGGTTTATAATGAGACAGCTCGAAAATGTTTTATAATGACGACAGCCTCATGTGTATAATGATACAGCATCACTGTTTATAATTATACAACAGATGTGTATAATGATACTGCATCGCTGCGTGAATGATACAGCAGTTCACTGTTTATAATTATACAGCTATCCCACTGTGTATAAGATTGGATACCAGCATCGCTGTGTTATAATATAACAGATCACTGTGGGTAATGATACAGCATCACTGTGTTTAATGTACTGCATCGCTGTGTATTAATGATACACTCTGTATAAATGATAGAGCATCACTGTGTGTATTGATTCGCTTCACTATTTATAATGATACACTGTGCATAATGCAGCAGCATCTGTGATAATGATACAGCACCACTTGATAATTAATAATGATGCCAGCATCACTGTGTATAATGATACACTCTGTGCATTTGATTACTGTGCTTATTGAATGCATAACTGTGTATAATCGATGCAGCTACTGTGTATAATGATACCACTGTGGTATAAATGATTCACTATGTATATTGGATACACTGTGAATAATGATACAGAATCAACTGTTTTATAATGTTACAGCATCCCATTTTATAATGATACAGCATCACTGTTTATAATGATAACAGCATCACCGTATATAATGGGGATACTGCATCACTGTGTATAATGATGCGGCATCACTGGTATTATGATATGAGGCATCACTGATTTATAATGATAACAGCCAATCACTGTTATAATGATTACAGGCTCACTGCTGTATAATGATAAGAGCTTCACTGTGTATAATGATACAGCATCACTTCGTATAATGACGCGCCGCGTTCATGGTATTACTTAATGTACAGTATCACTGATTTATAATGGTTCAGCATCACTGTGATTAATGATGCAGCATACTGTTTACTCAATGATTCAGGCACTCATGTTTATAATGATAAGCAGCACTGTGTATAATGATCTGCATCACTGTGTTTAATGATACAGCATCGAACTGTTAATAATGATTATAGGATCACTGTTTATAATGATAAGACATTCACTGTTTATAATGATACAGCATCACTGTTTTATAATGATGCTGCTTCATGTGTATGATGATAAGCATCACTGTTTATAATGATGCAGCTTCACTGTGTATAATGATTCAGCATCACTGTTTATGTAATGATACAGCATAACGGTTTATAATGATTACAGCGCATAAACTGTTTATAATGTCTACAGCATCACTTTTTTAATGATACAACATTTACTGTTTTATAAATGAGATAAGCAGCACTGATTTAAAATGATACAGCTGTCACTATTTATAATGATACAGCGTCACTGTTTATAATGATACAGCATCACTGTGAAAATGATGCTCTGCATCACTGGGTATAATGATTACTGCTTCACTGATTTTATGATAGAAAAACCCCCATCTTGTGTATTAATGATGCAGCCATCTCTTTGTATAATTGATACAGCTTCCACTGTGATATAATGATACAGCAGTTCATTGTTTTTAATGATACAGCATCACTGTTTATAATGATTGCAGCATCTCGTTGTTTATTGATACAGCATCACTGTATATTTATGATGCTGCATCACTGTGTAGAATGTTACAGCATCACTGTAATATAATGTATACAGCATCACTGTTATATAATCTATAGAACATCACTGTGTATTAATGATAACAGCAGCGACTGCGATATAATGAGACAGCATCAATGTTTAATTTATACAGCATCACTGTGTATAATGGTAAGCATCGCTTTGCTATTAATGATATCAGCATCACAGTGTGTATTGATACAGCTTCACGTTTGTATAATGAAACAGGCATTAGCTGGGTTTAATGATACACTCTGTAATTGATAGGTGCTTCACTGTGTGTAATGATCTGCTTCACTATTTTATAATGTTAACACTGCTATTGCAGTAATGCAGCTTCATGTGAGAACGATACAGACACCACTGTCTAATTAATGATGCAGGCATCACTCTGTGTATAATGACTACACTGTGCATTTTGATTCCACTTGTGCATTATTGATATAGTATAACGTGTTAATGATGCAGCGTCATCTGTGTTATAATGATACACGGTGTATAATGATGCACTATATATTATGATGCACTGTGCTTAATGATACAGAATCTCTAGTTTTATAATGATACTGCTCCCCTATTTTTTATTGATACAGCATCACTGTTTATAATGTACAGCATCACCGTACTAATTTTGGTTCTTTTCAATCCTTTTTTTTTTACTTGAATTTGTCTATATATTGGTACAGCATCTATGTGATAATTGATGCGCATCACTGTGTAAATGTTTCGAGCATCACTGTTTAAAATGATACAGCATCACTATTTTAATGATACAGCATCACTGTGTATAAGTGATAGAGGCATACTGTGTATAATGATACAGCATCACTGTTGTATAATGACGCAGCATCACTGTTTATAATGATCACAGACATCACTGTTTATAATGATACAGCTCGCACTGTGAATATTGATTGCAGCAACATTTTTTATAATGATACAGGATCAATGTTTATAATGAATACTGCATCAAGGTGTACAATGATGACTCAGGTCATCTGTGTTGAATGATACGCTTCAATGTTTATAATGATATTGGATCACTGTTTTATTAATGATACAGCATCACTGTTTATAATGATACAGCATCCACTGTTTTTAATGATGCAGCATCACTGTGTATAAGGTACAGCATCATGTCTGTAATGGATGCAGCATTCACTGTGTAAATGATACAGCATCACTGTTCTATAATGATACGCATCACGTGTTTATAATGATACAGCAATCACGGGTGGATAATGATGTACAGCATCACTGTGTATAATGACGCTGCTATCACTGATTTTATAATGATACAGCATCACTGTTTATATTAATGATACAACATTACTGTTTGATAATAGATCTAGCATCTCTGCTTTACAATGATACAGCTCATCACTATTTATTATGCATACAGCATCACATCGTTTATTAATGACTAACAGCATCACTGGATTAATGATGCGCATCACTGTGTTATGATACATATCCATCCCTGTTTATAATTGTTACAGCATTCACTGTTTTTAATGATACAGCATCACTGTGTAAATGTTACAGATCACTGTGTATAATGACGCAGGCATCACTGTTTATAATGATACAGATATCACTGTTTATAATGATACTACATTACTGTTTTAGAATTGATACAAGCATCATGTTTACTCAATGATACAGCATCACTATTTATATGATACAGCTTCACACTGTTTTAGATACTCAGCTCCACTGTGAATAATGATGCAGCATCATCTGTGTATGAATGATACAGCATCACTGTTTATATTGATATAGAACATCATTGTGAATAATGATGCAGCATCACTGTTTATTATGATGCTGCATCACTGTGTATAATGATACAGCATCATGTCTTTTTAATGATACAGCATCTCTATTTATAAGATACAGCATCATGTGTATAATGATACAGCATCACTGTGTATAATGATACGCATCACTGTGTATTTATGACGCAGCATCATGTTTATAATGATGCAGCATCACTGTATATAATGATACAGCTCACTGTTTATAATGATGCAGATTCACTGGTAATAATGATAATGCTCATCTGTGATATACTGATACAGCATTCACTGTGTATTATGATGTCAGCTTCACCGTGTATAATGAGACAGCCAGCTATCACTGTTTATAATTATGACAGCAACTGCCACTGTGTATAATGGTATCACCATCGCTGTGTATAATGATGCTGCTTCATCTATTTATAATGATACGCATCACTGTGTATAATGATTCAGCATCACTGTATATAATGGTACAGCTTTCACTGTGTATAATGATACAGCTTCACTGGATATAATGATTTAACCTGCATCATATTTATAATGTTACAGGTCATCACAGTGTAGATGACTACAAGCCAATCATACTCTGTATTAATGACGCAGCTTCATGTTATAATGATACAGCATCACTGAGTTTTTAATGATATCTCGGCATCAATGTTTATAATGAACAGCCTCATGTGTATAATGGATTACAGCATCAATGTTTATAATTTTACAACATCTATGTGTTTAATGTAACAGCATCCGCTGGTTATAATGTTACAGACATCACTGTTTATAATTATTCAGCTTCACTGTGTATAATGGTACAGCATCGCTGTGTATAATGATGACAGCATCACAGTGTTGTAATGTAACTACAGCATCACTGTGTATAATGATACAGCATCGCTGTGTATTATTGATACATCTCTGTATGAATGATAGAGCATCACTGTGGTAATGATTCAGCATCCAATTTATAATGATACACTGTGGCATAATGCAGCTCACTGTGCATAATGATACAGCACCAATTGTTGTAATAATGATGGCTGCTTCACTGTGTATAATGATACACTGTGATTTGGATACAACTGTGCATAATGATATAGCATTAACTGTGTATAATGATGCAGCTCACTGTGTATAATGGATACATGTGTATAATGATTACATATGTATAATGATACATTGTGGCATAATGGATACAGAATCATGTTTATAATTTGTTACAGCTATCCCAATTTATATTGATACAGCTCACTGTTATATACATGATACAGCATCACCGATACTATAAATGGTACAGCATCCCTTTGTATAATGATGCAGCATCACTGTGTATAATGATAGAGCATCACTGTTTATTATGATACCAGCATCACTATTTATAAATGATACAGCATCACTGTGTATATGATCAGGCATCACTGTGTATAATGATACAACATACCTGTATATTGACGCAGCATTACTGTTTTATATGATACAGCATCACTGTTTATAATGATACACAGCATCACTCGTGAATAATTGTTGCAGCATCCACTGTTTATATGATACAGGATTATCACTGTTTATAATGTTTTTACTGCATCACTGGTATATGATACAGCATCACTGTGTATAATGATACTGCATCACTGTTTATAATGTTATTGGTTTCACTGATTATAATGATTCAGCATCTTGTTTATAATGAATACCAGCATCACTGTTTATAATGATGCAGCATCCACTGTGATATGTTACTAGCTTCACTGTTTATAATGATGCAGCATCTCTGTGCTATAAATGTTAAACCCCAAGGTATCACTGTTTATAATGATTACAGTCATCACTGTTATAATGATACAGCTTCACTGTTTATATTGATACAGCATCACGGTGTATATGATACAGCATCATGTGTATAATGACGCTGCATAACTGTTTTTAATGTTACAGCATTCACTGTTTATAATGATACGATCATTACTGTTTTAGAATGTAACAGCATCACTGTTTAAATGATACAGTCATCACTATTTATAATGATACAGCGTCACTGTTTTTAATGATACAGCATCACTGTGAATATTGTTGCAGCATCACTGTTGTTATAATGATACAGCATCACTGTGTATAATGGATACTGCACATCACTGTTATAATGATACAGCATCACTGTTTATAAGATAGCGCTATCATTTGTTATAATGATTTACAGCTTCACTGTGTTAATGATACAGCATCACTGTTTATAATGTTACCAGCATTCACTGGTTATAATGATGCAGGCATCACTCTTTGTATAATGATACAGCATCACTGTAATAATTGAATGCAGCATAACTGTGTATATGATACAGCTTCACTGTTATATATTGATACAGAACTCTGTTTATAATTATACAACATTCACTGTGTTATGATACAGCATCGCTGCGTTTATAATGATTACAGCATCACTGTTTATAATTATACAGCATCACTGTGTATCATGGCTACAGCATCGCTGTGTATAATGATACAGCATCACAGTGTGTAAATGATCATCAGCAATCATGTATGTTTAATGATACAGCATCGCTGGGTATAATGATTCACTCTGTATAATGATAAGAGCATCAATGTGTGTATGATTCAGCATCACTATTTATTATGATACACTGTGCATTAATGCAGCTTCACTGTGCATAACGTTACAGAACACTGTTAATAATGATTGCAGCATCACTGTGTATAATGATACAACTGTTGCATTTTGTTACACTGGGCATAATGATTTAACGCATAATTGTGTATAATGGATGCCGCATCACTGTGTATAATGGATACACTGTGTATAATGATACACTATGTATAATGATAACACTGCATATAATGATACAGGAATACTGGTTTTTATATGATACCAGCATCCCTGTATAATGATACAGCATCACTTGTTAATA
Organism: Cherax quadricarinatus; assembly: GCF_026875155.1. Lineage (NCBI taxonomy): Eukaryota > Metazoa > Arthropoda > Malacostraca > Decapoda > Parastacidae > Cherax > Cherax quadricarinatus. The sequence continues at coordinate 57,400,364 of NC_069418.1, read as the reverse complement.
TTATGTTACAGCATCACCGTATAAATGGTACAGCATCACTGTGTATTATGCTGCTGCTTATGTGTATAAATGATACAGCATCACTGTTTATAATGATACAACATCACTTATTTATAATGATACAGCATCACTGTGTAGTAATGATTAGTGAGCATCTCACTGTGTATAATGTATTACTCAGCCATCACTGTGTATAATGACGCAGCATCACGCGTTTATAATGATACAGCATTCACTGTTTATAATGATACAGCATCACTGTGAATAATGATGCAGCAACATTTTTTCTCAATGGTTAACAGGATCACTGTTTATGGTGATGATTACAGCATCACTGTGTACAATGATACAGCACATACACTGTGTATAATTATACAGCATCATCTGTTTTATGATATAGGTTCGCGGATTTTTAATGATACAGCAATTCACTGTTATATGTACAGCAATCACGTATTGATTTGAGGCAGCATCACTGAGATTGTATAATGATACAGCATCACTGTTTATAATTATGCAGCTCACTGTGTATAATAATACAGCAATCATGTTTATAATTGTACTGCATCACAGTTTATAATGTTACAGCATCACTGTGTAGAATGATACAGATCACTGTTGTATATATGACGCGCTTCACGGTTTATAATGAGACAGGCATCATCTCGTTTATATTGTGACTAACATTTCTGTTTATAATGATTCAGCATCACTGTATACAAAGAACTACAGCAATCACTATTTATAATGATAAAGCATCCACTGTTTATAATGATACAGCATCACTGTGAAATAATGAGGCTAGCATCACTGTGTATACATGTGAATTACTGCATCACTGTTTAAAAATGCATACAGCATCTCACTGTTTATATGTACAGCATCACTGTGTTTATTGATACAGCATCACTGTGTATATTGACGCCAGCATCACTGTTTATAAGATACAGCATCTACTGTATATAATGTTTCTCAACATTACTGTTTATTAATGATATCAGGCATTCAAATGTTTACAATGTGATACAGTTCATATTTATAATTGATACTAGCATACACTGTTTATCATGATACAGCATCACTGTGGAATAATGATGCAGCTTCACTGTGTATATGTTTACAGCATCACTGTTTATAATGATAGAATATCATTGTGAATAATGATGCAGCATCACTTTTTTTATAATGATTACAGTCATCACTGTGTATAATGATACAGCTCACTGTTTATTATGATACAGCATCACTGTTATAATGATGCAGCTTCACTTTGTATAATATGATACAGCATCACTGTATATAGGGATGCATGCATCATGTGTATAATGATACAGCATCACTGTATATAATGATGCAGCATACTGTTTTTAATGATACAGCATCAGTGTTATAATTGTTACAGCTCACTGTATATAATGATGCAGAATCACTGTGTATAATGATACAGCATCACTGTTTATAATAGATAAGTATCACTGTATATTAATGATTACTGGATCACTGTGTATAATGATACTGCAATCACTGTGTTATAAAGATACAGCATCACTGTTTATAATGATAGAGCATCATTGTTAATGTGATGAATGTTTGAAAAACACGACAAGTTGAAGATTGTGGACACTTATTGCAGAATATGGAAAATCTTGAATTCAGGAAACGTTTCGCAACACCAGTGGCTTCATCAGTCCTACTACATAGAGGAAGTCGTAAGGAGAGGTGGAGAATGACGGTAATCAGTCCCTCAACCTGGAATGTCGATGTGATCCTAGTCCATCCATCTTGTAGAATGTACTGCATAGGGGCCGTTAGTACGTGGCTTTATATACTGTAGTGTGGTGACGTGCAGCTAGGATGCGGGGTAAAGTGGTACCATCCACTGTCGAAGTTAGTGTCTTCGTTTCACTGAATAAAGATTTCATTGCTGCATAAGTGTCTAATACTTAACATTGTCGGCTTTTCAAACCTTCAGCTCAACTGTCAGACACTGCAGCTTAAGGGGATCTTGTGACATAAGATTTCTTAACTCTTTGTTCAATCCTTTTTTTTTGGGCGAGACCTCCTTGACTATGGATGGTACCACTATGACCCCGCCCATTTCCATCTGCTTTCTCGTCACCTCATACAGTATATAAGCCAGTTTACAGCCCTTGCTTGTACCATTCTACAAGATTGATGGACTGATCAATCGATCTGGTTGGTGGGGACTGATTTCCTCATTTCCTCCTCTCCTTACGCCTTCATATTTGTATTGGACTGATGAAGCCACTGTGTGGCCGAAACGTTTCCTGATTAAAGTTTTCACATATGCTGCATAATAGTGTCTCATCTTCCATCACTGTTAATAATGGTGACAGCATCTACTGTGTATAAGAGAAAAACAGCAATCAAATCTGTGTATATTGATAGACAATTCATCACTGTTTATATGGATAGAGATCACTGTTTTATTAATTGTTACAGCATTCACTGTTTATAATGATACAGCCTCCTGGGTATAATTGATTCGCAATCACTAGGTATAATGATGCAGCAATCACGTTTATAATGATACATCATCACTGTTTATAATGATACTGCATCGTTGTGTATAATGATACAGCATCATGTTTATATTTAACAGCATCACTGTGTTTAATGATACTGTATCGTTGCGTATTATGATTCAGCATCACTGTTTATAATTTTACAGCATCACTGTGTTAATGATACAGCAATCGCTGTGTATAATGATACAGTCCAGTGTGTAATGATACAGGCATCACTGTGTATCAATGACATAGACATTTCGCCTGATATAATGATACATCTTGTTATAATGATAGAGCATCACTGTGTGTAATGATGACAGCTTCACTATTTATAATGATACACTGTGCTTATTGCAGCATTCACTGTGCTAATGTTCAGCACAACTGTTAATACATGATGCAGCATCAAACTGTGTATATGATTCACTGTGTATTTTTATCAAATGTGAATCTTAATGATGTGCATCAACTGTGTGTAATGATGCAGCTTCCACTGTGTATAACTGATACAGTGTGTATAATGTTTACTCTCTATGTATAATGATACACTGTGCATATAAGGATACAGAACTCACTGTTTATAATGTACTGCATCACTATTTTTTGGGAAAAATACGTAACCGGCTTTAACGTTCATTTTTCAGGCGTAGTAGTTTAACGAAGAGACATTATGATAAGAGTGAAAGGAGTTTGAGCTGTACACGGATGCCATCGAGGGTTTTGTCTGCAAGTGCGCATTTATTCTTTTGTCACCTTCCCAAGAGTTGGACTGGCATATAACACGAAAGGGTTTTCTTGCCACAGTGCCATCCACCTGCCATCGCCGGATCCACCTGTACACTGTGGCGAGGCTGACTCCGATCTCCTGAGATATTTCTCTCGCTGGTATTCCACTTATCCACATCCATATGATTTTGACGCGGTAAGCGATTACTATTCGATGTGTTGTGGGTCGCCTCTCCATTAATACGGCTCTGTCAAACAGAATTACTTATATATTATACTAATCTAAATGATGTTAATAACACCGCTTAATGTAAGATAAATTACATTGCATGCCTTCGGCGAGAATTTATTTTAGTGTACAAGCTAATGATTTTCTAATTATAACTTGCTCAATAATAAAAAAGTGGATTGAACCAGGATTATTTGCTTTGTGAGTTAGTGAGCAGCCGACATCTACGAGATTTTGGAACTCTTCCAAAATATTCCTTAATGGATAAAAAAAAAAAAATCTTTTCACTGGTAATCGTTTAAAAAACTAAATTTTGAGTCAAACCTAGCTTAGAAAGCACACATTTAGGCTAACTTATTTTAGCCTAAATCACAAAAATGATTAAATTTTAATTAAAATCAATGTTATGATTTTTTTATTCGTGTCTTCAGAGTGCGTTTCCCATCTAGGTGCCCCTACTTATCTGAAGTCGGGCTACGTGGTAAAAGTACTGTGTACTTTGATGTAGATTGTTCAATTTCGAGTTCTGCTGTGGACTGAAAGATAAAATTTATAAATTAAATCGCCTCTTTGCGAATTGTTAAGGTGCGTATTTCTTGGTTAGCGTCCATTTTCAGAGGAGCTGGAAGAGATTCAGAATCTTTGATACATTCAACCAAAGTATTCATACTGGCATGCAAGACACAATGAGGTCAACGACATCATTAAGAGAACCCTTGCTACAGCTGGATGTCCTGCCGAGAGGGAGCCCACGATCACCCTTTCAGCAAACAATACCCACAACCCAGCAAACCGCCCCGACGGGATCACCACTATCCTTGGAAGAATGGCAAGCTCTTAGCATGGGACTATACCTGTGTGTCCACACTGGCTGACACCTATATCCATCACAGTGTGGGCGACAGGGAGGAGCTGCTGACCACAGGAGGAGTACAAGATCAACAACAGTATCAATTTTGTCCCCGTGGGATCAGAGACCTTGGGATCATGGGGAAAAAATGCCACACGTTTCCTTTAAGAATTGGGTTCCAGACTCATCGACACCACCAGGGACCCAAGGGCAGCCACTTTCATGTTCCAGCGCATCAGCGTAGCCATCCAGAGGGGAAATGCTTGCTGCATACTTGGGTCACGTCCAGCCTCGGAGGAGCTGGAGGAAATTCATGATCTTTGATACATTGTGCCATTGTATTCATGTTTATGTTTTTTTTTCTGTAAAGTATTCTGTTTATTAATAAATGTTCACATAGAATGTAAAATATATAGGGGGTGGTAGGAGAAGAAAATATTCAAACAGCTCCGGGGAGAACCCTGAGTTTTCCCTGAGGTACGTTTATTGTCTTCTCTGAGGATGAGGGTCCCCAGTCCAGCCATAGAGGTGGTACTTCCCTATATTAGTAAATATATATAATATATATATATATATATAATATATATATATATTTTTTATAATATATATATAATTATATATATATTTTTCCGTACAAAAACATTAATCACACATTATAAATTAGCTCACCTTAAGTACGATTATCCAGCGACGTTCTTAGGACAATTACTCTGGCTACTGAGTCAGTCAAGTGCGTCGCTCACACATTTATAAGCGGGAGGAACCAGCAACGCGCAGATGTCGCTCACATTAATGATGTAAGTTGTACAGTAGTATTCTGGTTTGTCTTTGTTTGGGGAGAAAAGATTTGAAGTAGTTCATTTAGACGGACCGATCATCAAGATGACCCAGGCTGAGCAGAGACATTCGTAATGAACGAATATGTGAGAATAAGAGAAGAATTGATGAGGATTTGAACTTGCCACATGCATGGTCAGTTTGTTCAAAATTCATGACTTTTTTTTTTTAATTTAATTTCCATGTTTGCTGTCTGCTTTGCTATAATTTTTTCGTTGTTTTTATGACAACTTAATCTAGTTTATCCACCTGTTGTAAATACCACCTGCAAATTTTTCATGCACATCTTTCCTGATTTTTTTTTCCATTTTATTATTTTTTCCTAATTTCTATGTAGCTATATTGGATTATGTTCGGTTTGTGGAGATTTGTCACTTATTTATTTTCCCAGATATTTCTTCTCTAATATACTCATTTGATCATATATTTTCATGTTCTTATATTACTTTCTTGCTCTGCCCATTAATATCTTAATGAAAAAGTTACTTTTTAAAGGGTGAGTGAGTAAGCCAGTAGAAGGCCTCGGTCAGTTGACCAAAAGTTGCAGCATCAGGAAATACTTGCCCTGTTTCCTGACAAATTATTACCTAGGATAACCTACCCATTCATATCATGTATGTTACTGGTTTTTTTTCATTGTATCTGGTTAGCAGTGGATTAGTGTTTTTTTTCTTATTCGGTTTATTGATTTTGAATCGTAATTCCTTGTTTCTTGGCGGTTGTGGTCGTCAGCCGTCTAGGAGCGATAGCCAAACAACACTATGTAATCCTGGTATGGAGATTGCTAAATCTGTGGTCCACTCTTTATGCATGACTCTCTCCTTGTGGCCCTGACCACATGTGACCACATCTGTAACTGCTGCAATGCTTTCCTTCTTCACTGACTCCAGTAATAGATTGATTACTAGCTCTGCAATTCGATTGCTAAATCTCTGGCCCTCCTTATAGGCCTGACCTACATCCACTCATTGGCTTCATCTACAAATGTCTACATCTGCTACTGCTGCATCGCTCAACTTCTGCCGGCTCCACAACCAGATTTACCTCAAGCTTCCTTGTTGGAAACTATAAGATGACTCAACAACTCAATAAATATTTGGTCCCCAGCTTCAGGGCTCAACCATTTTCCACTAGTGGGTGATTCCCAAAAGTGACCACGTCTTACTTTCTGCATCAGTCTGCCTCTTCACTGCTTCACTACTGGTGGGTGAAACATCTCTGTAAACTTACCCAGGTTTTGCACATGTGTATTTTTCATCAACTTGTTAGTACGGTATATCTTTGATGAGAAAAAGCTTGTTGCCTACCTAAAAGCTTTTGTCACAAAGGTGGTCTTAACCACCAGGGAAACAGAAACAAGGGGCACTGTGTGGCAAACTCACAAGGCAGTATTTAGTTTTACATCAACAGAGTGCAGTGGTGCCAGAAGAGCGAAGATTTACCCGCTGCTTCCACTACAATAACAAAGACCGTAGTCCCCTTACATTACTAAAGGAGTGTCATCATGAGGATATGTGTGAAATACAAAATACATACATGTGTGAAAAATTGTTTTATGTAGGAATGAAACAAAGTAGTGGAAGAGTGATCATGTTTATATTATCTAGCAGAATACATTACATTATCCATTAAAGGAAACATGCATCAATGTGTATCAGTTGTCTTTAATTAAATGAATTCAGGTTAAGAATGAAACGTAAGAAAGTTCTAATTTAACAATTAAGTGGCTGATAAGAGAAAACATTAGAAATTCAGGAAGGTTATAATGTTTGCTGATAAATGCTCACCCAGCATTTATCATTTCCTGTTGTTGGGCTGAGCTGCATGAATCTAAGCTCTAATATTGTAGCACTGAAAGAAGCACCAGCTAATAGCAGAATTATCATAATCGAGAAATACATAGAACTATTATATTCATGGGGATGCACTAGACACATTTCATATACCGCGTGGGAAGACAGGTAATTAGCGTTGATCCTAGAAAAGAAGACGAGTTCAAATTCCTTTGTTCAAGAATTCCACTGCTTGTCAGATGATTTTTTTTTCATAGAACTACTAAGGTGGTGTTACATAGTAGTATATATTTTCTCCCAGCAGCACATATGAAGCGATGACACAGCCTAGAAACATTAAGTAGAACGCTCCCTGCAGGTGATGCAACAAGCAGCACTTCGATTTATCCCACTTTGAAATGAGACAATAATAGTTTCCACTCTTCTCATATTTAACCCCTTTAGCTCATTATCAATTGATCATAAATTTTATACTATCACGTATTTCTAATCAGCGACATATTTTTTAATATAGCATTTAGAAAACTTAAGTGGTGCTAGAGTATCATAGACTTCACTGGTTAAACCCTTGTCGGGAAACATAGACTTAAATATTTTTTTATTTTTTTTATCTTTTCAATATGGAGCTCTCAGAAATTCTAAAAAGAAATCACTTCAGTAAAATTTATACAAGGAATCTCCATGGAAATTTGGTAAGCAGAAACTACTTTTATCATTAAAAAAGTCAATTACTTTCCGAAGAAAGTAATTATACATGTATACACACCACACACACATTTCCACACACACACTCACACACACACACACACACACACTCACAACAACACTCTGGAGGTCCCAAGGTGGTAATCGCAGTGATGTATAACCCACCGCAGAACAGTACAGGAGGCCAAGGCAGAGTACGACGAGAGCAATAGAGCGAATGGTTGACAACGACTGTCTAGAGTGGCTAGAAGAGCTCATGCATGCAGGCAAAGCTCCCTGATCAATGGGTGAATTTAACCACCACCGAGATCGATTGGGAGAACTTGGACCCCACATGGGGGCCAAGATACATGGAGGTCTAAGATGAGGGAGGAGTACAGAAAAACTGTCATGTACCAACACTAAGGGACACTACAAGAGAGAGAGGAGAGGATGAACCAGTCAAGGCTGGACTTAGAATTACCTTGAGTAGTGCAGATATCGAGGACATCACATATGAAGAGACGCCCTTGGGGCAAGTGACCATGTGGTATTAAGCTTCGAATACACAGTAGAGCTACAGATGAGGGAGAAGCAGGAAGCCAGGGACGAATGAATGCCAAACTACAAGAAAGGGGACTACATAGAATGGATGAACTTCTTGAACGGGGTATCAGTGTGACAGAGAACTGGCAGGGAAGCCAGTTATTGAGATGATGGAATATGTAGCAACAAAATGCGAGAGGCTGAGGAGAGGTTGTACCCAAGGGTAACAGGAAATAATGAAAAAGCTAGGGATGAGCGCCATGGTTACCCAAAGGTGCAGGGAGGCGGGGCAAAAAAACCAGTGTGCTAGGGAAATGGAAGAAAATATAGAAGGCAAAGGACTCAGGAGAATAAGGAGAGCAGTCGTAGAGCCAGAAACGAATATGCCACAGATAGAAGGCGGCCCAAAGACAATATGAGAATGACATAGCAGCGAAAGCAAATCTTCCCGAAACTGTTGTACAGCCCCCCCCCACAAATCAGAGGAAAACAACAGTCAAGGACCAGTATAAAACAGTCTAAGGAAGGAAGGAGGAGAGACAACAAGAAATGACCGTGAAGTAGTGAGGAACTCAACAAGAGATTCATAGGAAGTGTTCACAGAGGACAGAAGGCTCCAGAAAGACGGAGAGGTGGGCACACCACCATGTGGCTGGACACAGTGCACATTCAACCGAGAAGAAGTGAAGAGGCTTCTGAGTGATCTAGAAACCTCCAAAGGCAATGGGGCCAGATAACATCCCCCATTATGTGAGAGAGGGAGTCAGAGGCACTATGTGTACCCCTAACAACAATATTCAATACATCTATCGAAACAGGGAGATTGCCTGAGGCCTATGGAAACAGCAAAATGTAGCCCAAACTTTTAAAAAGGGAGACAGACATGAAGCATTAAACTACAGACCATTCACTGACATGTATAGTAATGCAAAATCAGGAGAAGAATTATCAGGAGAAGAGTGGTAGACACGCTAGAAAGGAACGATCTCATCAACAGCAGCCAACATGGTTTCAGGGACGGGGAAATCCTGTGTCCCACAAACATACTGAGTTCTAATGACATGGTGACAGCATAAGACAAGAGAGAGAGGGTGAGTGGAATGCATTTTCTTGGACTGCAAGAAGTCGTTTTTGACAACTTTCCACCAAGAGAATTGGTGGCAAAAACTGGAGACCCAAGCAGATAACAGGAAGGCACTACAATGGATCAGGAATACTTGACAGGAAGACAGCAGCCGAGTCAAGGTACTGGCGAGTGTCAGAGTGGGCACCTGTGAACCAGCGGGGTCCCACAGGGGGTCAGTCCTAGGACAGGTGCTGTTTCAGGTAGTGTGAACGACATGACGGAAGGAATAGACTCTGAGTGTCCAGTTTTGCAGATGACGATAAGTTATGAGAAGAAATCCTAGATCGAATAGCCAGGCAGAACTACAAAGGGATCTGGACAGCTGCAGACCTGGTCCAGCCAATGCTCCTAGGAGTTTCAATCCCACCAAGTGCAAAGTCATGAAGATTGGGGAGGGCAAAGAAACCGCAGACGGAGTACAGTCTAGGGGGCCCAGAGACTACAAACCTCTAATCAAGGAAAAAGATCTTGGGGTGAGTAAATAACACAGGCACATCTCCTAAGCGCACATCAACCAAATAACAGCTGCAGCATATGGGCGCCTAGCAAACCTACAGAACAGCATTCCGACATCTTAATAAGAATCATTCAGGACCCTGTACAAAACCGTGTACGTTAGGCCCCATATTGGAGTATGCGGCAGTGATATCAGTTTTTGGAACCCACACCTAGCCAAGAGCACGTAAATAAACTAGAGAAAAGGCACAGGTTGCAACAAGACCTAGTCCCTAGAGCTAAGAGGTATGTCCTACGACGAGAGGTTTAGGGAAATCAACCTGACGACACTGGAGGACAGAGAGATAGGGAGAGACATGATAACACATACAAAATACTGATAGAATTGACAAGGTGGAACAAAGAACAGGATGTTCAAGGAGATTTGACAGCAGTAACCAAGGGTCTCACTTGTCCTCGTTCGCTTTCGGGCTGAGTGGACGCACTGCGCAAACAGCTCTTGCTTCTCTGGTGCGCAACATCCTGTATTTCACCAAGTGGCTGCAGCTACCGGGCGGCAGGAGGAGCAACACCGAGTGTGATGACCCCTTGTTAAAGGGCAATATAACCCCACGAATGCCCCCGAATTATTACCAACGATTATACGGACAACGTTTGTCATTGAAGTTGAAGACTTAACACTGAATAGCACTGAATGGATCATCAACGAAACTTCATAAAGTTCTGCACAGAGGAGCAATATGAAAGGAAACGGTGACTCAGTACCGAGGAGAAGAACAACAACGTATCATCTGGTCTGGAGGTACGACTGCGGGATGCCTCAAAGTACCACACCTGGGTGAGGATCTCGCAACAACGTTTCCATTTCGAGGCAGACGAGTGTTAGATATCAGAGAGACATATACAAAGATATGGTGAGGTGCATGACATAACTTTAGTTCGATGGACGGAGGGATCTAATGAATGGGTGCCGCTGGTCTTACAACCGTCAAGGATGTCTTTAATAAGACATATTCCTCGTATGTTGACCTGGAGGATTTTAGGACACAGCTGTACTGACCTACGCGGGACAAGAAAAGACGTGTCGCCTGTGCGGCCTTTTGGACCACATGCGGCCGGTGTGGTAGAGCAGCAGCGCCGCGGGCCTTGGGAGGCGCAAGTATGCCACGGAGTCTCAGGCGACCCCTTGTACCGAAGAAGTTTTGAGTGTGGCAGCAAAGGTAATTGGGCGTACGAAGTGGGAGGGCGTGTGGAGAATTGTGTGACACTACCAGTGGCATCGATATTCCCTCCCCCGCAAGCGGGCCCGGGAGTTGAGCAGCAGCCTGATGGGGGTGGGAGAGACCGGAGCACCACAGGAGTTATCTACGCCCTACAGAGATGATTTTAAGTCTTTCCTGGACGTTGCCTGCGGAGGAGAACCCAGCTTACAGCAGGAGCATTCTGACGTTGAAAGGACTTGATTGAGCAGATTCCAAGCCTCTGGGGTCAGAGCCTGGCATGTTGCAGTTGATACAAAGGTTGGAAGTAGTAGCTGAGGTGCACAGGGCAATGTAAATACTGAGATGGAAAAATTGAGGGCACAACTAGAAAGAGGGCTGGAGGCCTCGTCGGATGAGGAGGTTATAACACCAGCTCAGCGTACAGGACGAAGACGTGGGCAGGAGGATAAGAAAGGGCGGGTAAGTGTCAAAAGGGGGGGGGATGGGTACAGCGGGAAAGAGTGTACGAGAAAATACAGAAGCAGCAAAAAGTGGAACAGACAGGACAAGAGACATAGAGGAAATCCACCCTTTCTGAATCTTTAAAAGTGTCTAACGATAAACGTGAATGGCCGCCTTAGAGCTGACGGTAAACAGTATGTTGGAGGATGTTTTTGCGGCGTTTTTAATATTGATGTGTGTTATATTCAAGAACACAATTTTCAATTATGGCAAGAGTTGAGGCTGAATCGGTTTTAGGATGTATTTGGTAGTTTATCAGGGGAAATTAAAGGGTGGGTGGCTGTGGCATGAGGAGTCCCAGTCCCCATTCCACATGCTCAAGTGGAAGAGGGAGGGGAGGGAGGGTGGTGAGGGTGGAAGGGATATGGGGCGGATTAGAAGAATGTTTTCTGGGGAATATATGCCGGCAAGAAAGTAACAAACTGGTTTAAGTGAATTTTGTAAGGGAGGTTTGCTTTTCTATAGCATGCGGGTTTTACCAATGGTTTTTCTATAATAGGTGGGGATTGGAATTGTGTAATCAGGATAAGGATGTGAACCGAGAGGCAGGTGGTGTGCTTGGGGTATTGAGGTATTTGTGAGGGATGCAGGGGTTTATGACTAGTCAGAGGCGATGGTGGAAAGTAGAAGCACACGTTTTCTGCGGAGGGTTATGCTGCCAGTTGGATCGTATATATATAACTCGAGATATAACAGTAGAACGTGTAAATGACGATAGATTTAGGTTTTTCGGACCATCTTGCCGTATTGCAGAGATGGTCATGGGAAGGGCATGGTTTCGTAGGTGATGTGGGTTAATGGAAAATGAATGTGAGGGCTACTCCAGGGAGAGGAGAGGGGTTGTTTTTTTAGGGGAATGGTGGAAGCAACTATGGGAGGCTCGCAACGAAGAGGAGGATGTTTTGGAATGGTGGGGAGAAGCACGCTAAATTGCAGATTAGGGACTATAAACAGCCATAGAGGAAGGGATGAGGCGAGTGGAGTATGTTTACAGAAATATTTAAGGGGGCAGCTAAATGATTGATATGAAGGGGGATGGGGGGCTAGACATGGAGAAAATAGAGGTTTTAAGGGAAGAATGAGGGATATACAAAACTCGTCGTTGTGATGCGATAATACGTGTGAGGGAAGGTTTAGAGGAGGATCTATGGGTACAAACCGTCCAGGAATGTGTATTGAGAGATTTTAGGATAGGCAACAGATGACCACGATTATGGGATTAGAGGTTTGTGGTAAAGTGTGGGGTGATTAATAGGGTGGGGCAGGTACATTAGTAACCACCGATGGAATGAGCAATTTATGCAGATTATTGGTTTAGGGAGAAATTTAAGCAGAGGGAGGGTGGAGGAGAGGGAGGAGGAGAGATTCTGGGAGAAGGAATTCAGAGTTTTTTTAGGGGAGGAGGAGATGGGCGGTAAATAGATGGAAGGATCAGTGAAGGAGGAGGTGGAGGAGGCGATAATGGGCTTGAGTAGGGAAAAGCTCCGGCATATGATGATTTCCTAATGAATTCTATATTACACATTGGATTGTATGAAGTGATGTCGGCCGGTTGTTTAAAACTGTATGAAGGAAAGAGGAGTGTTGGGGAATCGCAGGGCAGCGGTGGTATATTTGGTCAATAAGGATGGGGGGGGAAGACCTTGGGATGCTATTAGGGCGATCTCCCTCATGTGTGCGAGATCATAAATTTTTTGCGAAGGTTTTAGGTAACCGTATGAAAAAGGTTGCTTGAACCGAGTCCTACATAGAGAACAGAGTGGAATTCCAGGTCGAAGTATGCGTGAGGGGCAAATGGAAGAATTTAAGGATTTTGTGGAGGGTAGACAACGGGGGGGGGATCTTGGGGATTGATTGATGCAGGCTATATGACAGTGTAGATTAGACATAAGTTGTGGTATTTTGTAAAAAATACAAGTTTTTGTGAAGAGTTGGTGCCGCCTGGGCGACTACTTTGTATACGCCTGGCAAACGGACAGGGTTCAGGTTAATGGGTAAGTTAGGTTTGCAGTGCAGATGGGATGGGTTTTGCGACAGGGTTGCCCCATGTCTCAAATCCTCTTTTGCATGCATGCCAGGACCCTTTTATAAAGGCTTATAGAGAAGGAGTATGGGAACAGGGAGAGTGGGTCCAGGGAGAAATGTGGTATAGTGGGGTATGTTGGATGACACCACAGTTTGTTGGAGGAGGAAATAGGATATGGGTAATGCGGGGCCGAATAATATAGATTTTTTGGGTGGGCGACAGGGATGATGGTTAATGGAGCAAAGTCAAGGTTTATTAGAAGTAGGCAGGTGGGTGGTGGGGGTATTGGGGGAAACAGAATGGGTGGAACGTAGTGGATGAGAATTAAGATATGTGGGTTGTGTTATATGGCGGACGCTGGGGAGGCACAGAGAATAAATTCCAAAGAAGTAGTGAGTTAGAGCGATGGTAGGATGCGCGGGGGTGGAGGGCTGTGATATAACAATGCAGCAAGGGTGTGGTAGTAAATACACTTGTTTACATAAAGTGTGGGCGATGGCAGAAATATATCCCCGAGGTCGTGTGATATTCAGGAACTGTAGAGGGTGGTTTTTGAGTTGTTGGGGTTATGGGAAGCCATGGCCTACGGAAGATGTGGTGACGATGGCTTGCGCAGGGTGGGGGCTGGGTTCTTATAACCTTTGACACACGAGTGAAGGCGCAGTGTATGTGAAGCAGCGATACTTGACGGGTGGGAGGGGATAGGGGAGAAGGGTGGGAAGAGTCATGAAGGATGTGCGAAAAATGTGGAAGGGAAAGAACAATTCTGGATGTGAAGATATGTGCTAAAATTTGTTGCAGAAAGGGAAGCATAAAAGTAAGGTAAGTAGGCTTGTGAGGATAGGTAGGCAGGGTACAGTGATACAGGGATTGCTACAATAACCCAATGTATGATTGGCGGGGCATTGGAAGACTTTCGGAAGATCAATTAAAGCCAAGAGGGTTTTAGTGAAGTGGTTATAAGATTCTTTATTGAAATTCTAACTACAAAGGTCATTGTTTAAGAATGGGGTTATGTAGGTGCTGGCACATGTTTGCATTGTGAGGCAGAGGAGGACGGCTATTCATGCCAAATATTTTTAGTGAAACCATGGGTTTTGTAAGGCTTGGTTAGCGCGAGTTCTGGGTTAAAGTGCGGGAGGGGCAAGAAACATTCGACTTTGATGCTTTTGCATTTCGATGTGGGAGGGTTTCCAAGGAACATTCGTAGGGCATGATGAATATAGTGGCAGAATTTTTATGTATGTGTCTTGGTGCATGCGAGGTGGGGGGTGAATAAAGAGGTCTGGGCGCTTGCGGGCGAGTGGTATCGTACAGTATGTCAGAAAGTAGCTACTATTGGGAGGTTGTGGGTAAATAGTTTTCCCCATTGGTTATCGTAATCATATCTGTAGAGTAATGTTAGGGTTGGTGTTTGTATTTTAGAGCTGGATTGGCTGTTCTCCCTAAACTGGCATTATTGTTCTTTTAATGAGATTAGTGGAGGATGGAAGGGGAATAAAAGTGTGTGGAAGTGGACATATGGGTGTAAAGTCGTTAGTAAAGGGGGGGGCGTATGGGGGGGTTAACTGGTGACATTGGTTGAGACAGGGGTTTTATGACTTTCCGACGTCAGGTAGAACTGAGCATGGAAGGGAACGTGAGTTTGTGTTTTTTTTTTTTAATACAGATAGCATGGGGTCAGGGGATGCAGGGGTGGCTTTCTGAAGACGCAGTGTCTTTTGCCAGTTGTTTTGTTCATGATTGAGGTAGTAGTACTGCTCGGAACATGTTTTAATTAGGAGCCCTAAAGTTATATTGTGTAACTTAGTGGCATGACAGAGTAATTCAGATATTGCTCTGGAACAATTGATTTAAATGCTTTAGATTAAAGGCATAATACATCTATAAGTTTGCACATGAAGTGTATATACTAGACTTTAGTAACTGAATCTAACCTGTTATAAACTTATATATTTAGGGCATAAGAATGTATTTGCGTTTAGTATTTTTTAAAAGTTATTTGTTTGGTCCATTTATTTTGAACAAGTTTTCATATTTTGTTAGTTGATTGTTAGTTTTTAGTTATATTTAAACTTATATAAAATGTAATTATAAATCTAAGATCTGTTAGTTTGTATTACTAACTGTCAAAAACTAACCTGATACATTTTGATTTAGGTTTTATAACACTTTTGTCATGTCATGTGTATATTATGTACAGTTGATTTTCAGGCTAAAGTACATGAAAAGGGGGGGGGGGTTACCACACTATGATGTGGCTGCAAGGGTTTATCATCCTGCACATAGAAAGTGAATAGAGAAGAGTGAGATCCTATAGTGTAAGGGTTAGTTCAATGATAAGGTATATTTTGTGTGAGATTATAATTGTGTAAGTTTTGTTTTCTTGTCTTTTGACAAAAACCAGTTTTTATGTTCTATATTTAGGTACCATGTAAGTTTCAATAAAATACAAAGAAGGCACGAAAAAAAAAAAGTAAACAAGGGGACACAGTTGGAAGCTGACGACACAGATGAATCACAGGGATTTTAGGAAGTATTTCTCAGCCACATAGTAAGTCAGCAAAGTGGAATAGTTTGGGAAGTGATGTAGTGGAGGCAGATCCATACATAGCTTTTAAGCAGAGGTATGATAAAGCTCTCCACGGCTCAGGGAGAGTGACCTAGCATCGATAGTGAAGAGCGGGTCCAGGAAGCTCGGACTCGACCCCCCCGCAACCTCAACTAGGAGAAGTACAACTAGTGAGTACAACACACACACACACACACAGACACACACACACACACACACGCCACATTATATAATATATAAATATATATAGATAAATAATATATATATATATATATATATATAATATAATATATATAAATATATATATTATTAATATAGTATGTCGTCCGAATATGCAGAACTTGGCGATCTTGGCTTAAATAAAGCAACCTCATCTGCCATATAGGAACAAGTAGAAAATTGTGTAGCAATAATTTCGACTGGCCAAAAAATCATTCTGACCCTAAACGAAAAAAAATATATCCACTGTGTTTGTAGATTTAAATTATTGTAAATAAATCTAAAATATATATAGTGGGTAGGCTAAAATAAATTGTTCTTTTATAATAATGGTAAGGTAAGTTTTTTCTAAGATTCTTTTGGACAAAATTAAAAAAAATTTAATTTAACTTTAATGAAAAAAAATTTGTCTTTAAACGTAAACGAGAAAATTTCAGCAAGGACTTAATTTTTAATGAGTTTTCATGTTAATGACCATTTTTAACATAATCGGGCACGAACATTATATATATATAATATATATATATATATATATATATATATATATATATATATAATATATATATATATATATATATATATATATATATAATATATTATATATATGCGACTTCTACATACACTTAGGTCACACTACACTGCATGGTACAAGCATATATATGTATATATACACATCCCACTCTGGGTTTTCTTCTATTTTTTCTTTCTAGTTTCTTGTGTTAGTTTATTCCTCTTATCTCCATGGGGAGAAGTGGAACAGAAATTCTCCTCCGTAAGCCATGCGTGTTTGTAAGAGGGACTAAAATGCCAAAGGAGCAAAGGGCTTGTAACACCTCACCCGTTATAAATACTAAATTTAAAAGATAAACTTTCGTTTTTCTTTTTTGGGCCACCCGCCGTTGGTGGGATACGGCCGGTTTGTGTATAAATAATATATATATATCTATATATATATAATATATATATAATATATATATAATATTATATATATTATATATATATATCTATATATATATGTATACATACATATGTATATATATATTATAGTATATATATATATATATATATATAAATATATATAAATATATATTAGATATATTTATATATATATATATATTATAAATATATATACAGTATTTATATGGAAGTACCACCTCTAAAACTGAACTGGGGATCCTCATCCTCAGAGAAGATAATAAACGTACCTCAGGGAAAACTCAAGGTTCTCCCCTGAGCTGTATGAATATTTTCTTCTCCTACCCCTCCCTATATTATATATTCTATGTGAACTTTATTAATAGATAGGATAGAATATATTGACAGGAAACGCAAACATGAATACACTGGAACAATATATCAAGGATTTTGAATCTCCTCCAGCTTCTCCGAAGACAGATGTGAGCCCAGTATGCAGCATGCATTTCCCCTCTTGATGGCCACGCTGAGAAACTGGAACATGAACGTGGCTGCCCTTGGGTCCCTGGTGGTGTCGATGAGTCTGTAACCCAATTCTTTAAGTAAACGTGTGGCATTTTTTCCCTATGATCCCAAGGTCTCTGATCCCACTATGAGAAATTGATACTGTAGGCTTATGTCCCTGTACTTGCTGATCTTGTACTCCTCCCTGTGATCAGCAGCTCCTCCCTAGATAAGGCAAGATTTCGTTTGTATTTTTAACCTCGGAGGGTTAGCCACCCAGGATAACCCAAGAAAGTCAGTGTGCCATTGAAGACCCCAGTGAAAATATTACCATTGGGATCCTCAATCTTTCCCCCCAGGATGTGACCCACACCAGTCGAATAACACCCAGGTACCTATTTGCTGCTAAGTGAACAGGACAGACAGGTGTAAGGAAATGCGTCGAAATGTTTCCACTCGCCGGGAATCGAACCCGGGCCCTCCGTGTGTGAACTGAGAGCTTTAGCCACCAGGCCACCGGGTCACCCGACACTGTGATGGATGTAGGTATCAGCCAGCATAGACACACAGGAATAGTCCCATGCTAAAAGCGTGCCATTCTTCCAAGGATAGATGGCGATCCCATCGGGGCAGTTGCTTGGGTTGTGGATATTGTTGGCTGCAAGTGATCGGGGCTCTTTCTCGGCTGGGCATCTAGCAGTAGGAAAGTTTCTCTTTATGATGTCGTTGACTTTATTGTGTCTTGCATGGCAGCTCTTGGTTTGGAAACACTTAAGGCCATATAGGCCATATTGGTCGGCATGCAAATCACTGCAAATACACGTATGTTCCGTGTGAATTGGGGCAGTAAAGCGGAGAGCCACTTCAGTGCGGAAGGTCTTAGGGTTGAGGTGTGTTCCTGTTGCCGAAATGGGAGCTATTTGGAGAAAGTCCCCAGAGAGAGGTGCAATCATAGCTTGGAGATGGGCAGTCTCCCTGTCTGATGTTTCAGCCCTAAGCATGTTGGGAAGCACCTTTTCAGTTATGGGGCCATCCCAACTTGACTGTAGGCCAGTGCTGCACTAGGTTTTGGTGCTGGAGCAGCAAGAGTCTCCTATTCAGTAATGGCACTGGCATAGCTAGGGTCCTGTATTCCTGCTGAGTCAGGAGGTTGTTCGGAAGAATTTGTTTTATTAGCACGTTTGATGCTATGGAAAAGGATAGGAAAGCTGATAGGGCAAGCCTGAGGCTTGCAACCACTGTTCGTCTTCAAGGGAAAGATTCAATACGCTCTCTAGCATGGTCTTAAGGAGGGAGTCATATTCCTTGTGTTTCGGACTGCTGAAGGCTGGGGAGCATCTCAGAAAGTAGGTAAATTTTGGGACTGACAGGCACCTGGTGAGTAGGTAGAAGGCATCATGTGTATCGATGTCTTTCATCCTGCCTGCCATCGTCCTGTGGTCTGAGATTTTCTTTTTTAGAATCAGATCAATGGCACTGTGCCCGAGAGGAGCACCAAGGAGAGTGCTGTTGGCTGGATCAATGGCTCGTGATTCTGGTAAAACTAATATTCTGGATCATCTGTCGATTGGTAGAAACTATTTCAAATTTGGTTGAGTTTAAAGATAGGCCCAGGTTCTCTCCCATGTCTTTAATTTTTCTGATATCCTCTAGGACAGATTCTGTAGTGCCACGTAGGGTACCATCAGCCAAGAACCAGATATTGAGCTCATTGGAGAACGCTTCTGTGACTTCCTTAATGACCAGACAGAACAGAAAGAGGGCTAGAGTGTCCCCCCCCCTGTTGCACATCCTCATACGAGTTAATTTCATGGTCCCCAAACAATAGTTTAGAAGTCACACTGTAACACTATTGTATGAAGGGATAGAGGGAAATGAAGTGTCTAGAAACTGCTTGGAGAGCAGCATCCCTTCTGACTAAGTTGAAAGTATTGGCAAAATTCAATTTGATCAAGGTTTTCTCATCTGACATGATGTTGATATATGCTCGTGCTGCATGGGCAGCTGCTTCACAGCCCTGTTGAACGCCGAAACCGAGCTTAGTTGGTTTCAACATTGCGGCAGCCTCTTGACTCACCCTTCTTACTGCAGCCTTGGCGACTAGGCGCCGAAGGGTGTTACCCACTGCAATGGGCCTGATTCCTCCATCCTTTTTCCGGAGGGCACGCAAGTGAGGCACCAAAGAAATGGGGTGTAATGGCCTCCGGGACATTGCCAGCCAGGCACTCATTGGAAGATTTGGCGAGTTCAAACAGAAACTTCTATGAAATATCGCCAAGTGTTTCTTAATAATCCGAATCATGGAGTTTGGCCCATTTGGCAAGGGTTTACTTTACTTAATAAGCCGAAAGAAAATTTGTTTTTGCCATAAATCAGTGGAAATAGATCTGAGCATAAAGAAAAAAAATATATATATTATAGATTCAATGCAATATTAATTATGTTTAAGCTGACTAATTATATGTATGGCAGAATATATTTAAAAAATGTTTTTCTTTTTTTGTGAATTTTAGTGAGGTTAGGTGGCCAACTATGTCCTACATGCCAAAATTTTTACATAAGCAGGCACTTTTATCAGGAACTGGCAATAATTACCAGTGGTAGAGGAAAATGTCCAAGCATCGCAAATAATTTGTTTGATTTATTTGATTAATTTATATCAAGCAGCTGAATGGTACCATTATTCTTTAAGCACCATTGCAGTTTTCTCTGTTTTTCTCCATATTATTACGTGTGTTCATGGTTATTAACAAGACCAGGAGAGCAGCACCGAAGAAATTTCATGAAGGTATTTGTGCATATGGAGAAGCTAAAATTGTCATCATAGGTAAAGGCAGTAAATTCAGATTTCTTAGTATTAAAGATTTCTGTGGTCGAGCTAACATCAAACATTTACTGTATTTCTCGGCTTTAAAAGCTTCGATGCATTAGACGCATCCCAATTTAGAAAATAATAATCAGGAAAAAAGTTAAGAGTGCCTAATACCAAGTAATATTTAATCCACTGAAACCTATGGTAATTTTACATGTAGAAATAAGGTTACGTTTGATTTATGGGTCGGTCAAAACATAGGACAGGCCTAGTGCTCGCCTGAACACCCCGATGATCTCTCAGGCTGAACTGGTGACACAGTCGCTGCTGTGTGCGCAACTCTTTATAATGAGGCTCCCAGACTGCATACTGATGCATCTTTGTCAGTGACGGTATAAACAAAAAATGGCTACTTAAGCTGATGTTGGGCCACTTTAGTTGCTTGGCAATATTTGACACTATAAGTACCATAACATATGGTAAATATGATTACCGGTACCTAGTAATAAAGTGAAAATACCCAGCATGTGCTAACAACAGCGTAGTATACGGTAGCATTATTTTAAAATGCCTACCATAAATGACGCTGCTTTGTGACTTCAGAAGTTTAAGAAATAAGAAAGGAAGGTGTTACTTAAGGAGGAATTTCGTTTTCTGTCAAAATCCCAGTACAGTAACCGTATTTCATAAATAGCTTGTCTCAAAACATTATAAATATACTTTAATTTTGAAACACTGCGCTTGTTTTAGTTTCAATAGCTCGGCATTGGACGTAACTGGCAAAACAACAGCCCGCCCCACACTCCAAACTTATAGCTCCTGTCATTGATCTTCAGTTTATAGGAAGCAGGGTGGTTTTTGGAGACATTTTATGGATAAAAATGCGTGTAATAAGCCGCGAATATGGTACCTTATTATACCACTTCAAGGAAATTAATTCTCTTTTAGAAAGCACATCGCACACTGAAGGATGATCTGGCCAAACGGTCCAATGAATTGAACCAGATTACTATGCCAATGAAAGAAATTCCACTTCATTAAGGGTCTTTAATGACCCTTAATGAAGTGGAATTTCTTTCACTTGGGACGACGCCTCTTACAGTAAAATTTGGGTATTTCTCCCGAGATACCCAAATATATATATAGACTCAAGAGTAACTAAAAAACAAAGGAAAGGGTGATACTATCTTTATTTGATATTCTTTAGTATGGATTTCTTATGTAGACTCTAAACACGTTACATATATGAATCTGAATGACAAACTGATTGATCCCTATATTATGAAGAAAGTTTTCTCTAAACAGAAATTGAATGAGATGAAAAATCTCTATGATGAAATGCTAATGAAAAGAGACTTAGACAACGTTAAATTGTATTTTGGAAATAATGAGACTTGCATGGACATAAAGAAACCAGTCATGAGACTATACTCTATGGAATTACTTCCATAAAGAATTAGCTAAGTCTGTGTACGTGGGATGGGATTAAGGAATTTATGTCTTTGCTACTGCAGATTTTAGGGAAAAGTAGCATTTGTGTTTCTTCAATTGTTACTTGGTTCTTTTATGACTTGATAAAATTGTGAGTGTGCATCTAAATATTGTAAACAGATAAAATGAATTAAGAAAGAAAATTGCATCCTACGGAACTGTAAGAAAAACATCGATTTGGGGAAATAAGATGAACTTACGTAATGATACATGTGTTGATGATACATGTGTTGATGATACATGTGTTGATGATACATGTGTTAATGATGCATGTGTTGATGATGCTGCAGTGGTAAAGGACTGGAAACATGTGACCTGACTTATTAAATTATTAAGTACTCAGCGAACTGGTAAAATTTGTGCTCGCGTAAACTGAGATACTTACGTTCTGTGTATTTCCACGGGACACCTGAGGGTGAAGCTGTGCACCTCCTCTGTTGTTTCTCACTCGTCTGGCTACCACATCATTGGTCCACTTGTCGGTAATGCCTGATTCTTTTAACTGCAGCAACAATTGCTTAAAACGCAGATAAAATGGGGCGCCTTTCCTAAAGCAGAGAAAGTAGAGCATTTGATTCTCCAGAAATTTTTTATGCAACCTGTAACGAGGGGCTAATCTTATCGTGGGCCCAGTAACAGTCTTAACAACTGAGGAAAATAGAGCTAAATTTCATAATCTTAGGATTTATAGGTAGTGAGAATCTTAACATATTATATAATACTCAAAATTCTATGAACATCTATATTAATTCCCCTCAGGATTAATAATACCATTCAACTTTTCTCACAGTCGATGACATTCACCTATTTGACTCGTGAAATCGTAAATGAACGGGTTGGAACAGATGGTAAGAAAGTCCTGAAGCCAGCAGGTCAGAAAACTATCACAGTGGATAACACACTGCCATTCTATACCACTCTCACAAAAGAGATAATCATTGAAATAAAAACATACGTGCCTAAATCCCCAACCATTTTCATATGCGAGTTGAAGACCTTCATTGGTGATGTAGAACGGTGTTTGACCGTAGTTGTCAGTGTAGAAGGACTCGATGATGACTTTGATGTAGAACTTGGGCGAGAAGAGTGTGTAGCTTCCATTTTTCACAAGCGAGAGTGCGTTATCTGCCGTCACAATCTAATGTGCATGTATATTAAAATAAATAATTAAACATTCATGATATTTAACACCAAACAATTCATTTTCTGAATAAAATATATTTCATCAAATGTATTTTTTTTGTTTAAATATTTCCTAAACGTCTATCTACTATTCAAATATATATTAATGTTAATTACAGTTTAAATCAATGATGTTGCTCGTAGCCTCAGTGATATTCCTATTACGGACAGACTTTAAATCCACTTAATCAATCAACGGTAAAGCTACAATTTATTCCTTCTAATTGGGTTAAAGTTTTTAAACATATCAGAAAAATCATTGCAAAGTTATTGCATAGAAACCGATAAATCAGTTTTCTCATTTCATTAAAATAAGAAACCTGAAATCAGCACAGCCTAAAAAAAAACAAAATCATGGTTCAAAATACATCAATTTGAATTTTTGAAGCTGATTGTCAGCGTCATTCTAAAGTTAATGCATGGAAGGCATGTTCCTCAGTTTCTTTAATAATATTGACAAATTAGGACTTACATATATTAAAAACAATGTAAATCTTCCTCTGAGTAAAATACATCAACAGTGTTTAATTTGAAATTCCTCAGAAGATGCATCGTCACGTTCTTGAACCCCCAAAAATGACTTTTTTAATAAATTTGGGAAACTGAGTCTCACATAACATACGATTAATATCAAGAATTTCTGGGGTTAATGTCTATCAATAGACGTATAATGCAGAGAAACCAATTTCTGTACCGACGAAGTCCATAAAGAAGGATACAAAAAAGTCTGGCTAAAATACATGAACAAATATGGTTGGAGGACGACAAAAAATGCAGTCTTGTTATTATAAAGATTTTTTTTAATAAAACTGGTATATTAAAACAATACACAGTTGCTTAAAGATCGTGTGGCATTTGCTGGACGTGAGCCAGAATGCTTTCTGTGATGTATCTTTCATGAGTTCAACTGACCTGGTCGCCTGTACATTGGCTTCCATCCAACTCATTTAACAGAGTCTGATGTACGTCTTAAGTACAGTAAAAACATTTACTCTTTCCTATATTACTGAATGTATGTTATTCGTATACATTACGCAGATAGTCAGTGTATGGTTGACTCTAGATGTATATATATGATGCCGAACTGGTGAGTTAGACCTGAAATACAATGGCCATTTCCACAGAATAAGTGAAGTGAAAATTTGTTTATGCAAAATCTCTGGGAAAATCAAGCTAACTTTACGTAATATTAAATAAATTAAAATTTCTTTATAAACATTA
Source organism: Cherax quadricarinatus (assembly GCF_026875155.1). NCBI lineage: Eukaryota > Metazoa > Arthropoda > Malacostraca > Decapoda > Parastacidae > Cherax > Cherax quadricarinatus. Next base: position 57,375,920 of record NC_069418.1, on the reverse strand, counting down.
CATTAGGTTAAGTTAGGTTAGGGGAAGTTTCAAAGTTAGGTTTAGCAAAATTATTAGTTTTTACCATAATCAGTTATAATATATATTATGCAATAACCGCAAACAACTGATACAAACCATACCACGGGTGGGGTTTGAACCCGCGATCAGAGAATCTCAAAACTCTGATCGCGGGTTCAAATCCCACCCGTGGTATGGTTTGTTTGCAATCGTGTCATTACGGTTTCGTGAGTCAAACTAATACAAAATGCAAAATAACCGCGGATTTCGTGTTGAAATCAGCACATCATGAGGAGCAAGAAATGCTACAGAAAAGATGAAGTCCAAGAAAATTCGTTCAAGGAGAACATATTTTACTCGAATGAAGTAGGGAGGCAGGAGACACTAAGTGCCCCAGGTATACCAGTACCCAGTGCCCAGTGCCCAGTGTTAGAAAGATTGACTACTAAAGCATTAGAAGACAGCCAGCCCACAAGAACTGATACTGCAGTAATGACCTGATAAACGTTACATCAGTGACATGAAAATTATCCAAAATTTGGTCAGACTTTTATATGATATAAAAGATTTTATGTTCTGAATATAGATATGTCTGGAAATTATCTTAGGAATTTTCAGTACATTTAGAAAATAGGTCCATTCGACTCGGTTAAAACTAAAGGCAGACACCTGTAGTTTATCCATAAGAAGAAAACCATAGTTTATTTATCCTACAAGATTCTTGGGCAGATGCAGGTCTAACCACCAAGAACAAGCAGGAAAACAGGACCTAATTGGTCATTGCGGAACTACAACACTAAAGACAATCCAAAGTATTTGTATTGGAGTCTGGTTTTAGACTATACACTATAGCCTTAGTTATAAATGAATGGAGTTTGACAAAGACTCCACTACTGCTATATAATGAACGCGTATCATGTTATATAATTACAAATTCATTCAAGCCGAGAGGAACAAGGAAAAATGTCTCTGGCTACTGAACAATTTGAGGAGTTATTGCTCACTCTATTATGGCAGGAAATCACATGTGATTCCTACGCAGTCTGTGTGGAATATCAGTGTTGTGATAACATCTACAGGTTTGCCGGTCTCTCCAACAAAATCCTCTCTATACCTGCTCAATGAGCTTTATCAAACCTCGTCTTTAAACTATGTATGGTTCCTGCCTCTACTACGCCACTTTCCAGACTATTCCACTTCCTGATAATTCTTTGACTGAAGAAATACTTCCTAACATTCCTTTGACTCATCTGAATCATCAACTTCCAATTGTGACCCCTTGTATCTGTGTCCTATCTCTGGAACATCCTGTCTCTATCCACCGTGTCAATTCCTCGCAATATTTTATATGTCATTATCATGTCTCCCTTAACCCTCCTGTCCTCCAGTGTCGTCAGGTCAATTTCCCTTAACCTTTCTTCGTAGGACATTCCCTTTAGCTCCGGGACTAGTCTTGTTGCAAACCTTTGCACTTTCTTTAATTTCTTAACGTGATTCACCAGGTGTAGTTTCCAAACTGGTGCCGCATACTCCAATATGGGAATGTCGTACACGGTGTGCAGAGTCTTAAGTGATTCTCTATTGAGGTATCAGAATGCTATTCCTAGGTTTGCCAGGTTCCCATATGCTGCAGCAGCTATCTGGTTGATGTGCGCCTCAGGAGATGTGCTAGGTATTATACACACCCCAAGATCCTTTTCCTTGAGTGAGGTTTGCTGTCTTTGGTCACCTAGCCTGTACTCTGTCTGCAGTCTTCTCTTCCTTTCCCCAGTGTTCATGACTTTGCATTTGGCGGGATTAAATTCGAGGACCCAGTTGCTTGACCAGGGTTGCAGCCTGTCCAGGTCTCTTTGTAGTCCTGCCTGATCCTCATCCGATTTAATTCTCCTCATTAACTTTACATCATCTGCAAACAGGGACACTTCTGAGTCTATCCCTTCCATCATGTCACTCACATAAACCAAAAACAGCACTGGTCCTAGGACCGAAGCCACTGGAACCCCGCTCGTCACTGGCTCTGACACCTCGTCACGTGCACTCACCTAATTGTACTCACCCAAATGAGGTTGCAGAGGTCGAGACTCAGCTCCTGCCCCCGCCTCTTCACTGATCGCTACTAGGTCCTCTCTCTCTCTCTGCTTCCTGAGCTTTGTCATACCTCGTCTTAAAGCTATGTATGGTTCCTGCCTTCACTACATCACGTGTGTGTGTAAATGTCTGTGTGCTTTCAGAATACCAACTTATGCTTAATTACAAAATAAGACTTTCGGTGTCGATATATTATGTAATGTAAGTGTATTGGTTTATTTTCTAATAAGTGTAAAGATGAAATACAGGGAAAATGTTTGAGTAGGACCGAATTTATAAATATTTTTACTTATGTAAATTGCGTAAATGACTTTTCAGAGGTTATTTATTATCTCTTGATTGTTATATTATATACTGATTTTCTCACCTCTAGTTTTTTCCTGATCTGTTCCACCACAGGATCGGTATTATTGGCGAAGTATTGTTGAGACGCCCCTTTCATCACCCATGACTCGATGCCCCACCTCCAGTTGTCTCTAGTTACCAGATTCTCAAATGTTTCCGGTGGTTTCGTCTTTCCCTGTACTGTCAGGTGGGCGATTAATGATGAACTGAAGCCTGTGGTTATGACCAGACAGAACACCAGCCAGGTACCTAATAACACCTGTAAACGTGGGATGAGGGACTTTACCCTGTTGTAAGAATCAGAGAGAACACCAGCCACATACCTACTACTCAAACATGTAAATGGTTTAACAGTTACATGGTCAACAACCACAAATGATACATAAGAAACACATTATTCCCTCTATCAGAAGAATAAAAAAAATCAAATTTGAGCTAAACATTGTCCATAAGAATATAAGAAAGAAGGAACACGGCAGCAGGCCTACTGGCTCATGTTAGACAGGTCCAAGTCCCCCGCAAGCCCAAGCCAATGCCCCGTCCTAGTCAGGTCAGGTCACATTCACTTAAGGAAGGAGCACGACATCTGACCTAGTAGCACATGCTAGTCAGGTCAAAATCACACCCACCCACACCCAATCATGTTATTTATCTAACCTATTTTTAAAACTACACAACGTTTTAGCTTCTATGACGGTACTCAGGAGTTTGTTCCACTCATCCACAACTCTATTACCAAACAAGTACTTTCCTATATCTGTGCAGCATAATGTAGATGAGGCGTTAACCAAGGATATATAGAGTTGAAGAACAATCTAAGGGCTCCTATTATTTACGCAAGAAAACCCACACCTGCCCTGGATAAGTGAACCCCATCCCTGCCATACATGTCATTTCGGCCATAGAAGTTGTCCCAGTTGTCAATGAATGGTACTGCATTATCCTTACAGTGTTTATTCAGCCAATATTGTGACCCCTGAATGGGTCACAATGTATATAATGTATATTACCTGTTCATATAATTTTATATTGCTTATATTTGCGATATTAGCTAAATCGTAAATATATTGCTTTATATTATTATTTGACTTAGTTATATTATTGGGTAGGATGCAACATTTATATATTATTCAGTGCTCATAGTTCGAGTGTTAAGTAGCTGACGGCCAAGTCTAACAAGCGTTTCGCTCATTATGCTGCCGGCTTCTCCGTGTTGCTGGGCAGCAGCAGTCCACGGAGAGTCACATGATCGGGGGGGGGGGAAGGGTGATCACACCTCGCCTGGAGTAGTCTGCGTGGGCTGCATTGTCTATTGTGTTTGACTTTCTTCTAACAAGACGCCCCTCACCTGCTCTTCCTTGTGGGTCCTTGTTGGAAGATCGTTTATGTCACTTTCTTGTTGTTGGTTCTGTGTAATTCTGTTCACAGAAAATAGTCTAGACTTAGTGATTTTCGACATTGTACTGAGGGTGTGTGTCGCATAGACACTCTGAGAAACTCAGGTCCTGAGCTGCAGCTTCTGACCTAAATTGTACTGGTATTTGTGCACTGTCATAGTTGGGGATTTTCTAATGCTGAACTTAGATTCAGTAGTATGGGAGTTTTGTGACTTTTGTGGAGGATCTGCAGATGATCCCTATTTAGTGTCGTTATATTATCTCCTTGTTCCTGATTCTGTGTTGCTGTTGCTTGTTATATTGCTGTTTGGTTTAACAGTCACTTTAATGTTCAAGCAAGCTGTTATGATTGCCAGGTTGGTCAAGAAGTTAGTTTATGTGAGGACTTTTAGTCAGTCACTGGTTAAGACTAGTCGAGTCTTGAGACATAGCGAACTACTTAGAGCACTTACACACATACACACAAACTTACTTGTATATATTTGTATTATGTTATTAAATGCTAACAATGTACCAGATGGTACTTAAAATCCATAGAGATGTGATTTGTGCCTTCAGCACAATACTACTGTACACGAGAGAAGTGTAGGAACTTGTATCCTATATTATATTCAATTGATTACTATAATTTACTTTGATAATATACGCCTAGACAACTTAATTGTTAATAAACTTATTAAATTTTAATTTCTTTAGTAGCCTACCAGTTGTAATCCTGAAGCACTATGCAATCTTACTAAATTCTAATGGATAATTGGACAAGGATACTGAGTACTTGTTACAAAAACCCAGTAACAGGCTGGATGCTAGAAGGGCAGTCCTTTCTAGTATTCACTGGAGATCTCTATGCTTATTAGATATCACATTTTTTGTAACAGCCAACAATTAATAACAATTGCTCTGGACAAATATTCATTTCCAACACCCGTTCTTGGCAAAATGCCACATATAACAGGGCGCCCCCCCTTTCTTCCTAATTATGTCTATTGCTGTCCTGAACTTTTTAACTAAATCCTCATTCTATGCTTGCCTACATCATTGTCTCCAGCATTGAGGCAGATAATAGGATTGATCCCATTACCATTCATGATGTTGTCAAGCCGCTAACAATATCCTCCATCCCAGCCCAGGAAAGCAAACCCTCTGTCTCCTACTCCTGTCCTTCAAGCAGAATGCCCTATCCATGTACCTAACCTGGCTCTCCCCAATAGCAACAATATTCTTACCTTCCTTGGTGTCGTTCGTCGTGACGTTTTTTGGGTGGCCCGGTGGCCTGGTGGCTAAAGCTCCCGCTTCACACACGGAGGGCCCGGGTTCGATTCCCGGCGGGTGGAAACATTTCGACACGTTTCCTTACACCTGTTGTCCTGTTCACCTAGCAGCAAATAGGTACCTGGGTGTTAGTCGACTGGTGTGGGTCGCATCCTGGGGGACAAGATTAAGGACTCCATTGGAAATAAGTTAGACAGTCCTTGATGACGCACTGACTTTCTTGGGTTATCCTGGGTGGCTAACCCTCCGGGGTTAAAAATCCGAACAATATCTTATTTTATCTTATCTTAGTCGACTCACATTCGTCGGGTAGCACAGAGAATGCATTATATGTTTCCACAGCAGTCTCTTTCTTCTTCATCGTTTCTACCTTTCCATTCGTCTTCTTGATCGTCAACTTCGTTCCATGCTGTCCAGCCACTGACCAGTTTCCCTTCTTGACCTGAGGACTCGAAACAGGAGGACTACTACGAATCCTCTTGTTTTCCTCAGTCAATCGCCGTATCTCCATCTTCGCTACCCTCAAGTCTTCCTTAAGCTGCTGGTAAAGTTGCTCAAGGAGAGTACACTAACGTCCTCACTGAGCTAAGTACACATCACCACTGAGCGAAGTACACGTCACCACTGTGATGCCTGGGCGATTAAGGGTTTTTCCAAAACATCATAAATAAAATGATCGATTTATCGTAGTTTATCATATAGCGTCATTGATTTTTCCCTATATAGGCATATTTGTACTCTGTAATCATATAATAGACTATATAAAAACAAAGGATTTTTCTCTTATGTTGCTGCAGCACTGCCTAGTATGGGCCAACAGGCCTGCTACAGTGTTCCTCCTTTCTTATGTTCTTTAGAGGCTCTTTGGTGTCACCCCCTAAATGGTGTCACTGGGGCGGCCCGACCCCCCGACCCCCGCCCCCCCCCCCCCCCTAACGACGCCTCTGTGAATAAGGCCGCCTATGAGAAATTACCCCCCCCCCATCCCCCGTAAATTAGCAGCATGGGCACGCAGTGATTTCCATGGCCTGCAAACCACGTTACTCATGCCATTCTTCTTCTTTATTTGCCGGTACTCTCCCGGCCCGGTTCTTTTCCAGATGGTGACCCGGTCTTGGCTCCCTGTCTTGGGAGTGTCTGAAATGTTTCGAGCCTGAATTCTAAATTTTATTTAATTCTCCACTGCTGGACAGAGTCACTGTAAACTATTTATTATAAATCTACGTAACAAACCAAGACAATTGTTGAGTCTCTTTCTCTATTCCCTAGCATTAATGTATTAATGTATTCGGCTGTTTCCCACCAAGGGAGGGTGGTCCAAAAAAGAAAAACTTTCATTATCCACTCCATCACTTTCTCGGCAGAGGCGTGCTTACACTACAGTTATAAAACTGCAATATTAACATCCCTCCATCAGAGTACAGACACTGTAGTTCCTATCACTAGGACTCAAGTCTGGCCCGCCAGTTTTCCTGAATCCCTTCATAAATGTTACCTTGGTTACACTCCAACTGCACGTCAAGTCCTAAAAACCATTTGTCTCCATTTACTCCTATCTATCACGCTCAGACATGCTTGTTGGAAGTCCAAGCCCATCGCACACAAAACCTCCTTTAGCCCCTCCCTCCAACCTCTCCTAGGCCGATTTCTACCCTGCCTTCCCTCCACTACAGATTTATACACTCTCGAAGTCATTCTGTTTTGTTCTATTCTCTCTACATGTCCGAACCACCTCAACAACCCTTCCTCAGCCCTCTGAATAATAGTTTTGATAATCCCACACCTCCTCCTAATCTCCAAACTACGGATTCTTTGCATTATATTCACACCACACATTGCCCTCAGACAAGACATCTCCACTGCCTCCAGCCTTCTCCTTGTTGCAACATTCGCAACCCATGCTTCACACCCATACGAGAGCGTTGGTATAACTATACTCTCATACATTCCTCTCTTTGCTTTCACGGACAAAGTTCTTTTTCTTCACAGACTCCTCGGGTACCACTCACTTTTTTCCTCTCATCAATTTTACGATTCACCTCATCTTTCATTAATGTACAAAAATGCAACTGCGTCTTAAGACTAATACTATAATGAAATAAATATGATTGGCTATCAAACAATGTCTCTATGACGATACTAATTTACTTGCTAATAAAAGGTGTTTTTTTTTATCTATGAGGTCATAAAATATGTCAGCCAATCAACTGTATGTAATGACAATTTCCCGCCTTAGGTAGGCTGACCAGACTAGAGTTGCTGTATTAATTCCTGGAGACCAATCCTAATTTCCTTCTTCATATTTATCTTATGTCAATAAGACTTCATTTAATACTCAGTCTGCAGCTTGTAGACTGTAAACCCGTTGCTCAAAGTTTTGAGTTCGCTCTCTACTTTCTCCCTAAAAAATTCTGCAAATCATTCAAAATATGATCTTGCCAATTGAAATGAACTAATATTGCCAAATCAATGACTCATGAAATTATTGTGACACGACTGTCAACAAACCACATAAACACTCACGCTGGCGGGGGATTCATCTGTAAAAAATTGCATTCGTGGTCATAGTGTTGGCTCATGCTAACCTTCTTATGGGTATAAATATATCTAGTTAGATGAATCTTATTGCAGCCAGCTGGCCAAGTGGCTTACTCACTGGCCTGGAGTTTTACGACTCGTTTGCCGTGAGTTCGATCCGCACCCGTATCGTGATTTACCAAATCAATATTACGTTGTTCAACATCCCAAAATGTCGCTTCAAATTACATAACAACTTTCCTTGTAACTATCATCCAGATTAGGGAAAGCTTTAGTTAGCGTAAGCGCAACACCTCCTTCTAAAAAGATATATAAACTTCGCTACGTCACTAGCAATTTTTATTACAGCAGACTGAGGACATACTCTTCCTGAAGTACTGAAGGAGGGAACAAGGGATGACTGGTTGAGGAGAGCACCCCAGCTGCATAAGATTATAGTGCCGAGCTTCACCCCGTGCATGCCTGTCACCTTCCTCCAGGCCCAGTGTAGCAACCACTGGGTCACGCTCAGTGCTCCCACACTCGCCACTACTGCCACCCACAGGCTACCTGCAAACAGTAAATGACTACATTATTAAGTTTCTTTTGCGGTAATTTCTAACGCAAAAATCAGAATTTAAGAAATTTTATTTTCTGTTTTCTTACCGAATTACTTACACATTATAAACTTTTTCCATTTTGACACCTAACATTTTTTTTTTTATGTATAATTATGTTATCTTTAATCTCATAAAGAAATTTTTACCATCTAGCACTCGTGCTGTTTTAAATAAATATCATACCTTTCCTCTCTCCTTCTCTCTCTATACACACACACACAACACACACACACACACACACACACACACACACACACACACATATAATATATATATATATATATATATATATATATATATATATTATATATATATATATATATATATATATATATTTATTTTTTTTTATTATAGGATGGGGTCACCTCTGGTGCAAATTGTGGGACTCATAGCCTCGGAGAAGTGGATAAAAAGGCTTCAAGGAAAAATATTTGGATTTCTTCCTGAAGCCGTTTGAATATTCCACTTCCCCTACCACCCCATCTTTTCATATTTGTTTTTTTTTACTAATAGGAATATTTTATTACATAATATGGTACAGAAGATTTAAGAGATACATTATTGATATAAAGGTGGCATATACGGTACATGTTGTTACGTGTGTATCACCGTATTATAAGGCGAAAATCTCTCCAGCTCCTCAGAGCTGGGGCGTTTGCCCAAATACAGCAGGCATTACCCCTTTGAACAGTCGCACTGAGCCGCTGGAACAGAAAACTAGCTGCCCTGGGATCCCTAGTTACCCTGATGAGTCTTTTTCCCAGCTCCTTAAGGAATTTAGATGCACTCTTTTCCCATGAGCCAAGGGTCTCTGAGCCTATGGGAACAAACATATAATGATGGGCAAGTTCTCCATATTTTCTAGACTTTTGGGACTCCATGAAGCTGCAGCTGCCCTCCTTCCTCCTGGTGTATTGGAGATAGGTATCAGCCAAGGTAGATGCACATGTATAGTCCCACACCACCTGCTTCCCATCTGTCCAGGCTTGAAGGGTGATACCATCTGGACGCTTCTGGCTGCCATCAGATCTGCATAGTTGGGGTGGCTCCCTTACTGCTGGGCATCCAGCTGTTGTGAGGCTCTCTTGATAATGTTATTAAACCTCCTCATGTCTTGCAATCTTTCCCTCGGATTTACGGCACACAAGACCATGGTACCCGAATCGGTCTGCTGCTTCACTGCCACAAATACACCTGTGTTCGGCGAGAATAGGGGCGGCAAGTCGAAGGGCAACACCGATGCGGATGGTCTGTGGTCGAGACGTGTGCCAAGGCTGGAGTTGGGAACAGCCAACAGAAAGTCCCCAGCAGAGGGGCTCTCACTGCCAGGAGGCGGGCTCTATCCTTCCCTGACACACTCTGAAGCATTGTTGAGGCAATATTTCCACTATTGGACCATCCCAGTGCGATTGTTTGTAGTTGTTGGGGGGAGCAGGTCTGGCTCCAGAGCCCGTTAGATTATCCCAGATTATTGCTCCGTCAATGAATTTTTGGTCCTGGACTCCTATCTTGTCCCTAAGATGTTCAGGGAGAATCGCTGCTACAAGCTCTCTGGATGCAATTTCACGAGGACAAAAAAGGGCAGGTAACGAAAATCTGTGATGACTTGCGGAAAACCAATTTCCTTCCATTCTGACTGGGAAGTTTTGTTTGGGTTTCCCCACTGCCCTCTTCTAGATTTAAGGGTTTAAGGGAAATTACGAAAAAAACTTGCCCTCGAAAGGTCAATTCGTTCAGTATGGGGTTAATCTATGAAGGGAAACCATCTTAGGAAAAATGCCCAACCTGGGCAGACCCAACCCTTTTGTGAAAAAGGTCCAAGGCATCGTGGGGTCCAATTCCCTTTTTCTTTGTTCCATTCCCTTTAAACTCTTCCAATTTTTCCTAAAAAATTTTTGTAAATTGGCATTGCTTCCCAGGGGTGTCCTAGCAAGGACACTTTTTTGTGGGGGCCCAGACATGCCCCCTGGTATTTTTTAAACCCCATTTGCTTTTATCACTTTTTTGATGACGAGTTGATTTCAAAATTTTGGATGGATTCAGGATAAAGACCCATTTCCTGTCCCGTGCCCATTACCGGTGAAAGGTCATGAAGGGGGGAAACTCTTTTGTACCTAGTTTTGCCATCATCTGGGAAACCCAAATTGGTTAGCTCGTTTGGCATTCTGACTGGATTTCCCTAACTCCCTACAGAAGAGAAAGGGTTTTGCAAGGGGAAAACTCCTTTTTTGGACCCCCCCATGATGTAATTTAAAGCTCTCCAAAGGAAGAAATTAAACCCTTTGCTATCCCCAGCGAAACAAAAGGGGAAGAGAAAAGGGAAAGGTTTTTGTTGCTGCAATTTACCACGTTTTTTCAGGAGTTGGAAAACCCCTTCTTAATCTTTTTTTTACAAAGCATTGTCCTAAAGGGCAGGTTGTTGATAACCCCTTTTTGCATGAACCGCTGCCACTTCCTTGAGAGACCCCAAACCCAAAGCGGGTTTTGGGTTTGAAGCACATGGCTGCCTTTGCACGAATTTGGGCAGCAGCTTTGGATACAGGCGGGTAAGGTGTTGCCTACTGCAATTGGCCGAATTCCTCCACCCTTTTTTTTAAAAGGTGCACAAAGGTTGCACCAAAAAAAAAAGGCCCCTTAATTTCATCGGGGTCAACCAGCCAAGGAATTTTTGGCGAACCTTGAAAACCTTTTGAAACCCGTGCTCTGAAATTTTCCCCCAAATTAACGGGGGTTTAAAACCAAATTGCTTTAAATGTTTTGGGGCCTTATTCCAGAAAAACCCCCCAGCAGAGCCGGGGGCCGACATTATTGTTTTTGTAAATGTCGGATTTCTTCCACTTTCAAGGGTTTTCCAATATGGGGACAGAGGTTTTGGAAAATTTTGGTGAAGGGTTTTCCCCTTTGGCAGGGTGCTTTCCCCTAAGTGTTTCCCAGGGGTTTTTTTCCCAGCACCCCTGGGGGGCAACGTATCTTACTGGAAATTTAATTTTATTCCCCCCACTGTGTTGCCCTCTTAATTTTCTTGCTCCCCTTTGGAAATCTGATTTTTTCATGTCTTTAGAGGAGTGGGGGGGTTCTCCCTCTCCCTTTTTTGTTTTGGGAGGGGGAAGGCAAATGGGGTTATCAACTTTTGGAAAATCTCTTAAGGTTTAATTATTTTTTGAGGCTATTTTTCTTTCCCCTTTTTTCCCGGGCAAAAGCTAAGCAAAACTTTCCCCAAAAAGTAGAAGTTTCCCAACCCTTTGTGGTTGGGGGAGCATTTAAGATAGTGGAACCTCTTTTACTTTTTTTCAGGAGGTCTTTTAATTTTCCCAGCTGGGGTTTTGGACGGGCGTTTTGGGGAATAGTGTAGTGTCCGGGGAAACCTTTTGCTTTAATTGTTTCCCAAGGATTTTCTGATGAAAATGAAATTGTTGGAGGGGGTTTAGGTGCCGAGGGGGGCTCTGGATCATCATTTTCCACGGGGGGAAAATCCTAAACCAGGGAAATCCCGTGTTTCCCGGGGGAAACCATTCGGTTGAGAAAAACGAAGCTGAAGCATGACCGCCCATTTTCCCCCCTATATTGAAAACCCGTGCCATTTCCCTGGGGCTTGCTTCCTCCTGGTTGGCATCCATTTTCCTGACTAGAAATATGTCGTGCCGAAATATTTTAAAATGGTCAATTAGCAAGAAGTCTTTTAAAAATTTTAAAGCCCTTTTAAAAAAAATTTTCCTTATCCCTTTTTAAAGATATATTTTTTCTTAAAAATGTTGATGTTTAATTTAAAATTTTGCCCCCAAAAAGGGAACTTAAAAAACTTACCTAACCTTATTAAAAAAAGGGAAAAATTTTAAATATTGCCAAACCCAACTAAATATTTTAGATTTGTTTACAGTAATTTAATACAAAAAACAAACACAGTGAAAAAAATTTTTTTTTTTTCGTTGGGTTTTCAAAATGTTTTTGGCAAAATTTATTGCAAACAAAAATTTTTCACTTGTCCAAATTTTGGGCAAGATGAGGTTGCTTTTTAAACCCAAATCGAAAGGGTTTTTGCCTTTTCCCGGCAGACACATATTTATATAAATAAATATATATAAATTTAAAAAAATTTATATATATTTATAAATATATATAAAAATTAATATAAATATTTAAAATATATATATATATATATATATATATAAAAATTTTATATAAAAAATATATTTTTTTTTTTAAATTTATGGGGAAGTACCACCTCAATAGTGGAAGGGGGGGACCCTCATCCCAGAAAAGGGACAAAAAAACGTCCCTCGGGGAAAAAACCAAGGTTCCCCCCCGGGGGCGGGTTTTAAAAATTTTCTTCTCCCCCCTTACCCCCCCCAAAATTTTTTTTTAAATTCCCAATGTGAACATTTTTAATAAACAAAATAATTTACAGAAAAAAACAAAAAACATGAATAAAATGGAAAAATGAAACAAAGATGATAAAATTTCCTCCAGTTTCCCCGGGGCTGGACTTAAACCCAATATCGGGCAAGCTTTTTCCCCTCGGGGTTGGCGACGTTGAGCGGGAAAATAAAAGTGGCTCCCCTTGGGTCCCGGGTGGTTCAAAGAGTCGGGAAACCCCAATTCTTTAAGGAAAGGTGGGGCTTTTTTTTCCCCATGATTCCCAAAGGTTTTCTCCGATCCCCCGGGCAAATTGATATTTTGGCTAATGTCCCGTATTTGCTATCTTGTACTTTTCCCCTGGGGTCAGAAACTCCTCCCTGTCCCCCCCACACTGGAGGGATATGGGTTTCACCTTTGGGGACACACAGGTAAAGTCCCATGCAAAAAAGCTTGCCATTTTTCCCAAGATAGATGGTGCCCCGGGTCGGGGGGGTTTTGCTGGGTTGGGGGTATTTTTTTGCTGAAAAGTAAACGGGGTCCCTCTGGGCCGGGGGCATCCAGCTGTAAAAGGGGTTTTCTCTTAATGTTTTTCGTTGCCCCTCTTTGTTCTTGCATGCCACCCCTTTTGGTTTTTTTGGAACAAAAAAGAAAATGTAGTCCGTTTTGGGGTCTGCTTGCATTTCGCCCCCAAAAACCCCATAAAAAATTTTCTGTTGAATTGGGGCGGGAAAGGGCAGGGGCCCCCTGCAATACGGGGGGTCTTGGGGGTCGGGGTCGCTTTCCCATTCCCGAAGGGGGAACTGTTTGGGGGAAAGGCCCCCCGGAGTGATTCACTCACCCCCTGGAACGGGCAATCCCCCTATCTGATGTTGAAACCCCTGGGGCATGTTGGCAAAGCACCTTTTCAGAAATTTGGGTTTATCCCAGCTTAAACTTTTTGTGACCCAGTGCTGCACTGGGTTTTGGGGGCGGGGAGCAGAAAGGTCTCCCTTTTCCGGTTTGATGGCCTGACATAGCAGGGTCTTCTATTCCTCTAAAGACACTGGGGTTGCCCAGGAAGAATTTGTCTTATCAACCGTTTGATGCAATGGAAGAGGATAGGAAAGTTTGGTAAGAAACCCCTGGGGGGGAAACGGGGAACCCCTTTGCCCCCCAACCCCCTGCCCGGAAGTGAGGTTTGAAACCCAAATGTTCCATCGTAAAGGGGGAAAGATTCAATACACCTCTACCCGGGCCCTTAAAGGAGAGGGGCCCAATTCCTTGAGATTTGGGGCTGCTGAAGGCTGGGGACTTTCTCAAAAATGGGGAAAGTTTTGGCGTTGACAGGCCCCTGGTGAGTGGGGGTAGAAGGCATCGTGTGTGCAATGTCTTTCATCCTCTTTCCATCGCCCGAGGTCTGGGGATTTTTTTTCCTAGGCCCAGATCGATGGCATTGGACCCAAGGGGAGAAACCGGGGAGAGTGCTTTTTGGGGGATCAAGGCTCGTGCCCCGGGTAAAACGGAAACTAATTTTCCCTGTATCAACTGTTGTTTGGTAGAAACTATTTAAAATTTGGGGGGGTTTAAAGAAGGCCCGGGGTTTTTCCCCCCAGTCTTTAATTTTACTGATGTCCTCCAGGGGGAGACTCTGTTTTTCCCAGCCAGGGTCCCGGGCGTCCGGGAAACCAGATATTGGGGCTCGCTGGAAGTGCCTTTCCGTGATTTCCTTGATGCCCAAACAAAAAAAAAAGGGGGGGGTGAGGGGGTTCCCCCTGTTGCACGCCCCACACGAGCCCAATTTCATGGTCCCCAACAAAATTTTTTAAAAGCCCACACTAAAACCCGGGATTCTAGGGAAGGGGGGTTTTAAAGGGGGAAGGGGAAATTTTCAATAAACTGCTTGGAAAAGCATCCCTTCGGGACTGATTTGAAAGCATTGGAAAAGCCCAATTTGCCCAAAGGGTTTTTTTCTTTGGCATGTTTTTGATAATACTCGGCTGAATGGGCAGCTGTTTTCACGCCCTTTTTAACCCGCCAAAAACCGAGCTTTTTTGGGTTTCGGCTTTTGCGGGCACCCTTGGGATCCCCTTCTTACTGCGGGCCCCTTTGGACTGGGGCGCCGAAGGGTGTTCCCCCACTGAAAGGGGGCCCCTGATTCCGCCACCCTTTTTTTTGCGGAGGGCACACAATGGGGCCCCAAAAAGAAAAAGGGCCCCGAGGGCCTCGGGAAAACCGCCACCCCGGCACGGGTTTTTTGGAAAATTTGGGGTGAGTTCAGACAGAGCTCTCTGAAACCTCACCAAGGGGCTGGTTTGGTTTTTTGTTTTAAAAGGTTGTTGAGGGCCTTTAAACCGGGTAAAAACCCCCCTGCTAAAACCCTGGGGGAAAGGGAATAGCATTTTTATACACTCAGCACCTGTAATTTTTGATGTTCTTCCCCTTTCTCAATTTAAAGGGAGGTAAAATGTTGGTAGGGGGAAGCCCGGGGTGGATGTTTGTCCTTCAGGGGGCTTTTTGCCGTGCTGACGTTTTGGGAGCGATGGGAAAAACCTACGGGTTAAAAAGTCCAAAGCCCCAAATAGAATTCCCCTCTTTATTTTTTGCAAATTTGGGGCTCTGTTTTTTGAGGTGTGGGGTTGTCCTTTTGTTGGCTTTTGGGCCCGGGGGTGTTTTTCGCCCTAGGGGGGAAGGGACAGGTTTGTCACCCCTTTGGGAAATGTTTTTATTCCCTAATAACATGCGTTGCTATTGATTTGGGCCCTCCTTGGTGGGACACCCAAAAAACAGGCATTCCCAAAAAAGCGGGCAAGTTGTCCCAGGATCTGTTGTTTGACGGACATCTTTGACTTTCTTCAGAAGGTCGGGGAAATTTGCTAGCATTTTGGGGCGACGGCTTTGGGGAGGGTTTGTCAGAGTCCGGGGGGATTTTAAATTTTTGATTGCACCTTTGAGGCCCCTTGTAATAAAAGTACGGTAGCTGTAAACCCTGTCGCGGGGGAGGCTGTTGGTTGTTCCCCTTTTGGGGAGCTTTTCCGGAGCCTAGACATTATTGTGGAAAGGGAAATTTGCCAATGTGGGATTAAAGTGCACATTCCCGTGGCACCCCCGGGCCCAGGCCTGGGGTTAACGACAGCTTTGGCTCTGCTGAAGTTTCCCCGGGGAACCCGGGGGCAATTTGGATTTTGCGATATCGTGGGGGTGGGGGGGCCCCGAAAGGGGGGGGTGAGGGGGTTAAGGGCAGCGGTTGCATGGGGGATGAGGGTGGGGGATTTGCGAGCGGGGAATTAAAAATTTGGGGGGGCCCCTTTAAACGGAAAACATTTTTGGGTCAGGGGGGGAAGGTGGGCCTACTGGGGAGGGGGGGAGGGGATTTGGGGATGGGGGAGGGGGGGGGGAAAGGGGGCCCTGTGTGTTGGGCACAAGACGCACATCATTTGACTAACTTTTGCAAATTTTTTTAAATAACTTATTTTCCATTTAGAAAAAAAACCCTCGCCTTTTGGCACACTAATCACCAAAAAGCTCACACTTTAAAACCGAGGTTTCTGTTCACCATCCAATGACCCGGTCGTGGGCGGGGCCCCTTCCTTCCCCAAACCCCCGACCCCCGGCCCCATCACGATGAAAAAAAAGATCCTCCACACATATATATATTTTTTAAAATAATAAAAATAATAAATATTAAAATATATATAAAATAAAATTAATATATATATATATATTATTTTATTATATATATATATATATATATAATTATTTTTTTGAGTTATTTTTAAAATAGAACGAAAAAGGGAAAACATTAACCGAGCCACATAATAAATTTTAAATTCTTCAAAGTTTTCCCTTTAAAAAACCTCATCTGATCGACTTCAAAAAACTCAAGTGCTGAGTACTGTAATTAGGTTTAAAAGGGGGTTTTTTGGGGGTTCGGAAGTGCCGGCGTCCCCGATCAAAATTTATGTACACCCCTCATGGTTGTGAGTTACGTGTAATAATTTTAAAAAAAAAATCTT
Organism: Cherax quadricarinatus; assembly: GCF_026875155.1. NCBI lineage: Eukaryota > Metazoa > Arthropoda > Malacostraca > Decapoda > Parastacidae > Cherax > Cherax quadricarinatus. Next base: position 57,359,333 of record NC_069418.1, on the reverse strand, counting down.
TATGAAATTTTTTTTTCTTTCAACCTGGTGTATTTAAGGGACAAGAAGGTGCCACTGCACTTATTAGGGGGAGTACCATGAAATTATTTAGAGGTTAGGTGCCCCTGCACCTACCTAGAAGGAGGGGGCCCCTTCACCCATCTAGAAAATAGGGGGAGGGTGCATCTAAACCAAAAAGTAGGTCCACTGCCCTTACCTAAAGGAAGCTTTGAAAGAAAGGGGGGCCACTGCCCTTACCTAGAAGTACCTTTCTTAGAAATAGGGGCCCAAAACCCTTTTGAATGCTATTCTCCCTTTTTGCCCCTTTTGGTTGTGAAAAAAAAAATTTGCCCCTTTCCATCATAGATAAAACTTTTTTAAAAAATGAGTTTTTTTTTCCTTTAAAGGGAGCCTTGCTTTTCCTTTGTCCCTTTAAACTTTTTTAATGATTCAGATATATTATTTTGGGCCCCCCCAAAGAACGGTTAATTTACTTTTTTTTTGTTTAATTGATTTCCCCCGGAATTTTGGAAAACAATAACATTTCCCTTTTGATTGGATTGTAACCTTAAACCCATGGGGAATTTTTAAATACAAGAAAAAATTATTTTAGTGAATGACCCAAATTGGGACTTTTTAAGATAATTTTTAAAAAAATTAAAAATGACATTTATTTAAGATGTGAAAGTCCCTTCCCGTTGACCAAACGTTTTAAAAGTTGGGGATAAAAAAAGTAAAAAAACACCGGGCAACTTTTAAAAAAATAAATACAAAAACAGTACCCAAAGCAGAAAAAATGAATACAGTAAAACCGACTTTATAAAACCCCCAGTGTGGGGGTTTATCAAGTCCCCAAACTTTATAAAATCAGCTGTGTGGGCGAAACGTTTGGTTTAATGAAGTATCAAAATTTCATGACTTTGTTTTCCCGTTTTTCCTTTCTTTTTTAAGTTGTATGTCTTAGTGGAAAGTTTTGGTCTTTAATGAAATGAGTGACGTCAGTTTTTTTAAAAGAATTTAGTGACGTCAGTTTGTTTTTAAAAAGTGGAGTGGCGGGCATTTGTTTTAAAAAAATTTTTTGACGTCAGTTTGTTTTAATGAAATGATGACTTTAGTTTGTTTTTAAAGAATTTAGTGACGTCAGTTTGTTTTTAAAGAAGTTAGTAACGCAGTTTGTTTTTTTAAAGAATTTAGTTTACGTCAGTTTGTTTTAATGAAGTTTAGTGAAGTCAAATTTTGTTTTAATGAAATGAGTGACGTCATTTTTTTAATGAAATGAGGGGACGTTTTGTTTGTTTTAATGAATGTAGTGACGTCAGTTTTTTTTTAATAAATGAGTGAAAAGTTTAGTTTGTTTTAATGAAATGGGGTGACGGGCAGTTTTGTTTTAATTTAATTTAGTGACGTTTAGTTTGTTTTAATGAAGTGAGGGGACGTCAGTTTTTTTTTAAAAGAAATGAGGGGAAGTCAGCCCTTTTTTTAATGAAGGGGAAGGGGAGTCAGTTTGTTTTAATAATGTGGGGTGCGTTTTGTTTGTTTTTAAAGAAGTGAGTGACGTCAGTTTGTTTTTAAAGATGTGAGTAACGTCAGGTTTTTTGTAATGAAGTGAGTGACGTCAAATTTTTTTTTAAAGAAGTGAGTGACGTTTAGTTTTTTTTAATTTAAATGGTGACGTCAGTTTTTTTTTAATGAAAGTGAGTGGGCGTCGGGTTTTTTTTAATGAATTGGAAATGACGTCGTTTTTTTAAATTTAAGGAAAGATGTCAGTTTTTTTTTAAAAGAAGTGGGGTGACGTTAGTTTGTTTAATGAAGTGGTGACGTTTAGTTTGTTTTAATAAAATGAGTGACTTTATTTTTTTAAAGAAGTGAGTTTACGTCAGTTTGTTTTTTTTTAAGGAGTGACGCAGGGTTTTTTTTAATGGGAAATGAGTTGGAAAGTTTAGTTTTTTTTAATGAAGGGGAATGGGTTTCATTTTGTTTTATTGAAGGGGAGGGGAGTCAGTTTGTTTTAATGAAATGAGTTTTACGTCATTTTTTTTTAAAAGAAAATGAGTGCCCTCAGTTTGTTTTTAAAGAAGTGAGTGGACTCAGTTTGTTTTAATGAAGTGATTTACGGGCAGTTTGTTTTAAAAAGAAGTGGGGTTTAAAGGGCAAATTTGTTTTTAAAAAAAGTGAGGGCAACGTCAATTTGTTTTAATGAAGTGAGTGGGGTGGGCAGGGTTTTTTTTTAATGAAGTTTAATGATGCAGCTTGTTTTAAAAGGGGAAATGGGGTGGGCGGGCCCGTTTTTTTTTTAATGAAGTGGGGTGACGTCGTTTGTTTTTTAAAGAAGTGAGTGACGTCAGTTGTTTTAATTTAAGTGAGTGACGTCAGTTTGTTTTAAAAGAAGTGAGTGATGTCAGTTTTTTTAATGAAATAGTGACGTCAGTTTGTTTTTAATGAAGTTAAATGGGCTCAAAATTTTTTTTAATGGGAAGGGGAATTTATGTCAGTTTTTTTAATTTAAGTGAGTGACGTTTAGTTTTTTTTAAGGGAAATGTGTGACCTTTTAGTTTGTTTTTTAAAGAAGGGTTTACGTCATTTTGTTTTTAAAGAAGTGAGTTTTTCGTCAGTTTGTTTTTAAAGAAGTGAGTGACGTCAGTTTTTTTTAATGAAGTGATTTACGTCAGTTTGTTTTTTAAAGAATTGGTGAGTCAGTTTGTTTTAAAGAAGTGAATGAAGTCAGTTTTTTTTCAATGAATTTAGTGGCGGGCGTTTTTTTTAAAGAAATGATGAACGTCAGTTTTTTTTAAAGAAGTTAATTTAATTTTTCAGTTTGTTTTAATAAGTGAATTGGGGGTCCAAATTTTTTTTTAATGAAGTGAGTGACGGGCAGTTTGGGTTTAAAAGAAAATGAGTGACTCAGTTTTTTTTAAAGAAGTGAATATTTTCCGTTTTTTTTTAATGAAGGAAATGACGGCGTTTGGGTTTTAAAAAAGAAATGAGTTCGCCGGGTTTTTTTTTAAAAAAATTTGAAAGAGTCAGTTTGTTTTAAAGAAGTGAGTTTACGTCAGTTTTTTTTTAATGAAGTGAATGATGTCAGTTTGTTTTTAAAGAATGAAGGTGACGTCAGTTTGGGTTTTTAAAGAAGTGAGTGCCCGAGTTTTTGTTTTAAAAGAAGTGAGGTTTACGCATTTGGGTTTTAATGAAGTGAGTGACCGTTTTAGTTTGTTTTAATGGGAAATTTAATGATTTTCAGTTTGTTTTAAAGAAGTTAAGAGCAGTTTTTTTTTTAATGGGAAATGGAAATGACGTTTAAATTTTTTTTAATGAAGTTAGTGACGTCGTTTTTTTTTAATGAAGTGAGATGACGTCAGTTTGTTTTTAATTTTAGGAATGATGTCAGTTTGTTTTAAAAGAAGTGAATGATGTCAGTTTTTTTTAATGAAGTGAGTGACGTTTAGTTGTTTTAATGAAAGTGAGTGACGGGCGTTTTTTTTTAATGAAGGGGAGTGACGTCAGGTTTTTTTTTAATGGAAAAATGGGAAATGGACGGCCGTTTGTTTTAATGAAGTGAGTGACGTCAGTTTGTTTTAATGAAAAAGAGTTGGCGTTTAGTTTGTTTTTAAAGAAGTAAGTGAGTTTAGTTTTTTTTAATGGGGGGAGTTTTTCGTCAGTTTGTTTTAATGAAAAGGGTGGAAAGTCAGTTTGTTTTTAAAAAAAAAGTTTAGTGGGCGTCAGTTTGTTTAATGAAGTGAGTGGGCGGGCATTTTGGGTTTTAAAAGATGAGTGACGTCAGTTTTTTTTTAATTTTAAGTGAGTGACGTCAGTTTTTTTTTTGTGAAGTGAAATGACTTTAGTTTTTTTTAATAATTTAGTTTAAAGTAGTTTTTTTAATGAATGAGTGACCCTCGTTTGTTTTAATGAAGTAGGGGACGTCAGTTTTTTTTTAATGAAGTAGTTGGGCGTTTAGTTTGTTTTTAATGAAGTGAGTGACCGGGCAGTTTGTTTTAAAAGAAGGGGAGTGACGTCAGTTTTTTTTTTAATGAAGCGAGTGGGGCGGTTTAGTTTGTTTTAATGAAAAGAGTGACGTCAGTTTTTTTTTAATGAAGGTGGTGACGTCAGTTTGTTTTAATGAAGGGAGTGACGTTTAGTTTCTTTTTAAAGAAGTGAAATGGGCGTCAGTTTTTTTTTAATGAAATTTAGTGGCGGGGGGGGTTTTTTTTTAAAGAAGGGGAGTTTAAGGGCAGGTTTTTTTTAATGAAGGGGAGTGACGCAGTTTTTTTAATTTAATGAGTGAAAGTCAGTTTTTTTTTAAGAAGGGGAGTGGACGCGTTTGTTTTAAAGAAGTGAGTGACGTTAGTTTGTTTTAAAAAGAAGTGAGTTTACGTCAGTTTGTTTTTAAAGAAGTGAGTGCCGTCAGTTTGGGTTTTTAAAGAATTAGTGACGTCGTTTGTTTTTAAATGAAGTGAAATGACGTCAAATTTTTTTTAATGAAGTGAGTTAGTCGTTTGTTTTAATGAGGTGAGTGACGTCAGTTTGTTTTTAAAGGAAATGAGTGAACCCTCAGTTTGTTTTTAAAGAAGTGATGACGTCAGTTTGGTTTTTAAAGAAGTTTAGTGAACGTCAGTTTGTTTTAATGAATGAGTGCGTCAGTTTGTTTTAAAAGAAAGTGGGGGGACGTTTAGTTTTTTTTTAAAGGGAAATGAGTGGGCTTTAGGGTTTTTTTTAATGGGTTTAGTGGCGTCAGTTTGTTATATCTTTTTTTTAGCTTTATCAATTCTGTTTTGTCTGCTAAGTATTTAAAGATTTTCTAATTCGTTTTCTTAAGAAAATAAAATTTTTTTTATTGTAACTTGTAAAAAAAATTTTTGAAAGATAATAAAAAATTTCGGGAACAAGAAACTTTCCCAAAAAAATTTTAAAATTTATGTTTTTCTTTGGGTTTTTTTTAAGTTGCAAATTTTTACTTTAAAATTAAAAACTACATTTTTCCTTGTTCTTTTTTGAGAACCGGTTAAAAAAATTCGGTACAAATTTTTTGGGAATTTGTTTGGGGGGGGGGCCTTTTAGGGTTTTTTTTTTATAATTTGGGAAAGCCTAGATCCCGGGGCCCGGTTCAATTTTTAAAAAAAGTTGGGGAGAATAACAAGTGGGGAAAGGGTTTATTTAAACCCTTGGATAGGGCAAGTGAAATTTTTTTCAGTTTATAGGAAAAATTTTAACCAAAACGGTTTTTTAAATTTTTTAAAGTTTTGGAGTCCATTTTTAAATATATATATATATTAATATTTATAAATATATATATATTATATATATTATAATTACTATAATATATAAAAATTTTAAAATAATAATATATTTTAAAATTTTATATATAGGTGCTAAAATTTTTGATTTAATAATTAAAAAATAGTGTGGTATTTTTAAGTGAAATAATTATTTTTATGGGGTCAATTTTAAATGGGTTTTAAATTTTTATAACGACTAAAGTCTATATGAGGTGAATTATATTCTCTAAGTCGATAAAAGTCTACTTTACTAACATAGTGAATAAAAACAAAATGGAAGCTGGAGAATGTTCCTTCTGATCAGCTACAAACTTTTCAATAATGGTGGGTTTTGCAGAAAGAAAATTATCTGTTAATTTTGGATAATGTTATCTTTAAATTGCCCATATTGAAAAAAAAATCACTGCAACAATTTCAGAATAATTTCCCATTGTCTTCATTGATCAAACACTGTGTTTGTCTATTAAAAACTTCCTATGGAACTGTATTGGATACGAAAGAACCAGTTTGCTAAATTCCTTAAAAGTTTGGATATGTTTTTCATGTGATAAATTGAGAATACCACATCTGAGCGGCTTCAAACTTCAAGTTTAAGTGTATCTGCCTTAATATAGGTTTTGTTACTAGGCGGATAGAGACCATTTTTACCAAATGAATTAAACAGTAGAGGTGGTGGGAAGTTGCAATTGTTTTGGGCTATGTAAGTACTAATTTGCCATTTTTGATGAAGACATTGATACATTAATGTCCATACAATTACTCTTCATTGCCTCTCTGAACTGTTTCAGGCCCGTGGCCTGGTGGTAAAAGCTCTCCCTTCACACGCCGAGGCTCCGGGTTCCATTCCCAAGGGTGGAAACATTGAGCGTGCTTCCTTACACCGGTTGTCCATGTTGACCCATCAATAAAATGAGTACCTGGGTGTTAGTCGACTGGTGTGGGTTGTATCCTGGGACAAAATTGACTTAATTTTCCCGAAATGCTCTGCATAACAAGCGGCTTTCTATATAGTAGTATATCATTGATGTCAGCTAGGCCTCTATATCTTGTACATGTACTTGTAGAAATAAAGATATTACTATTATTATTATTATTATTATTATTATTATTATTATTATTATTATTATTATTGCTATTGTTATTGTTTATTATTATTATTATTATTATTATTTTTATTATTATTATTATTATTATTATTATTATTATTATTATTTTATTATTATTATTATTACATTTTTTTGAAATTATATTTAAGTAAGGAATCGCATGTTAAGAGGGAAACGGCAGTATCAAAAGGGTTGCAATCACATTTTATTATCACTAAATTCCATATGAGATTCAATTTAACATCAACTGTAAATAAATCATTCACTGAAATTATATATAAAAAAAAAATGACAGAAGTAGCCAAAAATGGATTTATTTAGTAGGTGGAGAGTTCCATGGTGACACTTGTCTCATAGATCTAATTCCATACAGTGAAGCGAGTATTGAATAAAGGAAAGTGTGAGATTTGTGATGTAAGTATTAACCGGTGACCTGTTCTCTGGAATTATTTGTCGTCCTGCAATTTCCTTTTTTTTCTAAATATTCAATTAGATGTTAAGCTAGGTTTAATAATATTTTTCAGTGGGATATTTGGATATTTTTTCATATCCAAATTTTTAAAATTTGGTAGGCCTTGTCGAGAGCGTAAAGCTTTTTCGGATTATAATTCTATTGTCTATATAAAACAAAACTTGTTTGAAATATTTAAATTTCAAATAGGATAATTAAACTAGTTTTAATTAGTATTACAAAGCAGACAAGAGGTAAGTTACACTGACATGCTGGAAAATATATAAGAAAAACGCTAGAAAGTGAGTAGAGTGAGGAACTAATTAACCAAATTATAGTTTAAATCAGATTGCATAAAAATCATTACTGATTTCAGAACTTTTGTACCATCTCATATTTTTGAACTAAATTATCGACTTTTTTGCAATTAAAAAATATTAATGACCAAAAAAAAAAAATGAGACCCACCAGTAAAAGGTCTTATTATAGACAGGTGTTGTGGCAGGGGTGTTGGCTGTAAAGACACTAAGCTTATCACATCAGATTTGAATGCACTGGCAAACTCCATAACCTTCATTCGTTCTTCTATTGATCCCAGAGGCCCACCAATGTCGATCTCTTCTCGTTGAAAGTTCCCCAACATGCCATTGAAGTAACCATTCTTTTCAGTGCCCCAGATGCGTTCAGGAATCTCTCGAATCTCCATGCTGTGTAGTGGAAATAAGTAAATTATTACGAATATTGTATATGAACGGTATACAGTATAGAAGATGAAAAATTAGATACATGTGTAACATCCGGGTATCTTTAATTTGTAGGCGCCCATTATCTAATACTAGGCTGAGGGTTTAATAACCTCGTCTTCATATTATGTACTTGTTTTGTATTGGTAAAACCACTGGATGGCAAAATTTCTATAATTAAACATACCCAGAAGTTGCACATGTGTCTAATTATTATAAATATAGTTAGAGTACCAGAGGCAATATTTAAAGTGGAGTGGTGTTTCTTTCAATTATTGTTTCACATCTTAGATAGAACCAAACGTGATCAATTGATTTTATATTCTTGTAATTTGGTCTTTGCGAGAATGGGAGCAAATTTTATTGAATTGCACTTCATGTATATTAATGTAGTACTTGAGAAAAATACAAGATTGAGGTTAACGATATTACATGTATTTTAAAGAGAATGTTAAGTTTAAGAAGAAAAACTAGACCTGAGATCACTACAAACTGGAATAGCAACATTAGCAAACAGAACACTACTCGCAGGAATTACCTTGAGAACAAGTTTAATAACTGTTTTATTCAACAATCCTGCACGATGGAGTGTACCTTGTACACTGCTTCGTGTACAAGGTACACGATGGAGTGTACAAGGAGTGTACATGTAGTGTACCTTGTACACTGCATCGTGTACAAGGTACACGATGGAGTGTACAAGGAGTGTACATGTAGTGTACCTTGTACACTGCATCGTGTACAAGGTACACGATGGAGTGTACAAGGAGTGTACATGTAGTGTACCTTGTACACTCCAACATACATAATAAAGTTATTTTTCTTTTCCAAGCAATATTATGATGAGGAATATAAACTTGAGAGGCACGTTAGTCAATGTGGCAGAAATGCAAACCAATGAATAACTTAATTAAGTTTCACAGTAACCTTCTCTCCAATCTTTTACTGTTGTTTTCTGATACACTGCTGATCAGAGATGCAATGGGGGTAGAATTTGCAATTGCAAGTAAATAACTATAAACAATAAATAGATTTTATGTAGATAGTAAAGCTCTTAGGAAAGACCAGTGTTCTGAGAGAAAAAAGTATAGTAAATTAAAAATTGGATATCGTTATGGAGTAGGGAAGTTTGATGGCAGTAACTGCTTGCAGAATTTGGGGTGAACTTGTCAGTACATGGGTCTTCGAAAGATGAGTTGAACTGTAGAATAAAAATAAGGAAAAAAAGGTGGGTGGTGCAGTGGGGCATCTTTGGAGACAGAAATTTATCTATGGCAGCGAACTGGGAAGTGTACCTGAGAATAGTGCTTCCAACAGTGTTATGTTAGTGTGAAGCTTGGGTTGTAACTACAGCCAGGAGGAGGCTTGAAACAGTGATGTTCTAAAGAATAAAAAAACGCACAATACCGTGACTGGAACGATACACAAATAACCCGCACATAGAAGAGAGGAGCTTACAACGACGTTTCGGTCCAACTTGGATCATTTAAATGGTGCAAGTCAGACCGAAACGTCGTTGTAATCTCCTCTCTTGCATGTGCGGGTTATTTGTGTAACAGTGATGTTCTGTTTCAGGACAATGTGTTGTGAGAATATTATGGAGAGAATTCAGAGCTTTGTAGATTTGAGAAGGTATGGAATGATTAAAATTTTAATTCTTCTGAGTAGGAGTTGTTATGAGTAGTTTGCAACATTTATAGAAAATAAAACAATTTTGAGTTACTGGGAGGGTACAGAGGGTATAAAAATCTGGGGAAGAGGACTGGATGGGTAAGGGTCACCCAAGAAAATAATAAATGGAAATAGGAGGTACAAGAGGTTTTGAGTTCTAACGGTTTGTATACTGAACGTTAGACTGGAGAGAGTACTGGCAAGAGCAAGAATTATTAATTTCATTTTCATACCTGGCGAAATCATCAAACCAGAATATGTGGTGGGCAATATTACAGACATCATATCGTAGATTTTAAAAGAGCGTCTATGTTTAAAATTTTGGATAATAGTTGTGTTGTTGAAGTATGAACAAGGTAACACTTTTGAAGGAACTCAGAGAAACCAATTAGGCGGTCTTGAGTGTTAGAGGTGGGAAGTACAGCGGTAGTGAGAATGTTGTGGGTCAGAGGGCCATCTGAACTGAGATGCGAGCCTTCTTCTGGCAAGACAGTAACTGCCTGAATGACACGCGTGGCTCTTACTGTACTATTGAACAGAGACAAGCTCATAATAACAGAGATTGGAATTATATTCTTTTAGAGAACAGAAACACACCGAACAACAGTATTTAATTACTTCTCATGTTATTTTTGCCATTCTGGAAAGTCAAGATGCAAAAATTTCACTTCAAAATATTCAACTTTTCTTACTGAGACGAAGGAAAAGTTGTGACAAAAACATAGAATAAAAGAAACTTCAAGCTTGAGCCTTTATTGAGCTCATCACCTATGTGAAAATCTCTCATGAAATTTGTATTTCGCTACCACAAGCTTTCTGATCAGTGCCAGCTCTTTGAAAGATGGCCGATAGATCTTGGTGTTTGCAAAAAAAAAAAAAAAAAAAAAAAAAAAAAAAAAAAAAAAAAAAAAAAATCACTTCTTGGAACAGGTCTTGGTTAAGTTTTCTTCAATGAAAGCTATTTCTTTTGTCTAAGTACTTCCTAACATCCTTGTGACTCATCTGAGTTTTCAACTTCCAGTTGTGACGCTTTGTTGCTGTGTTCCATCTTTGAAACGTCCTGTCCCTGTCCACCTTGTCAATTCCTCTCAGTATTTTATATTTCGTTATCATGTGACCCCTGTCCCTCCTGTTCACCAGTCTCGTCAGGCTGATTTCCATTAACGTTTCCCCGAAGGACATACTCCTTAGCTCCAGGACTAGTCTTGTTGCAAATCTTTGCACTTTCTCTTATTCTTGACGTGTTTGACTAGATATGGGTTCCATTCTGGTGTTGCATACTCCAGTATGGGCCTGACGTACACGGTGTACAGAGTCTTGGATGATTCTTTACTGACATACCGAAACGCTGTTCTCGGGCTAGTCAGAAATCCATATTCTGCTGCAGGAGATGTGCTCAGTATTATACTCACTCCAAGATCATCTTCCTTGAGTGAGTTTTGCAGTCTTTGGCCCCCCTAGCATGTACTCTGTCTGCAGTCTTGTTCGCCCTTCCCAATCTCCATAACTTTGCACTTGGTGGGGTTGAACTCCAGGAGACAGTAGCTGGAACAGTCTTGCAGCCTATCCAGAAACCCTTTGTAGTCCTGCTTACCTTCACCTCGTCTGCAAACAGGGATACTTCTAAATCTATCCCTTCCGTAATGTCATTCACATATACCAGAAACAGCACCGGTCGTAGGACTGACACTTGTGGAATCCCGCTCGTCACAGGCGCCCACTCTGACACCTTGTCACGTACCATGACTAGTTGTTGCCTTCCTCTCAGGAATTCTCTGATCCATTGCAGTGCCTTCCCTGTTATTCCACTCCGATCCTCGAGCTTTTGTACTAATCTCTTGTGTGGAACTGTGTCGAAAGCTTTCGTAAAGTCCAAGAAAATACAATCAACCCACCCATCTCTCTTGTCATACTTTCGTCTTCTTATAGTTTGTGGCACAGAATTTCCCTTGAAACTCAATGTATTTTTTCCTGGAAAGTACTTTCGTAGGCATGACTCACGAAATCGTAATGACACGATTGCAAACAAACCATACCACGCGCGGGAATAGAACCCACGATCAGAGAGTCTCAACACTCCAGACCGTCGTAGGTTCAGTCCTGTAGAGTGTATTCTTGCTTGTTACTGGATACATATTTCCAAAAATAATAATCACACTATATTCTCTTCGAAAATCATTCAAAGTTCCTTGCATGAATTTTAAAGACAACATAAGTTTAATTGCCTACCTGCAATTGAGTTCAGTAGACAGGATGGAAACCAATCTGGCGCTAACACAGTCTCTGAAAATTACCAGGCTTCCTGCCTGGCCGGTTTGTGACATGTAGTCAGTGAATGGAAAATATCGAATGACTGCGAAATGTATCGTGTGCCCCATGAAGTTGTGTAAATCATCTGAACAATATGTAAAATTCGTTAGTGTTTTCTCCTGAAAAATGGCATGAAATTTCAAACTTTCAAATAAAAAAAAATTATGTAAATCTTTATAAGAGATAATGTTTGTTAATACATTTCTCATTATAATCATATACTTATTCTTAAGATAATTTTTCAACTAGATCTATACCATGCATTATTTACTTAAGTATTCATTAGTTAGTATTATCATTGGTTAAAGTTCAAAATGGTTACACATGCATTTCTCATATAAAAATAAAACTGAATATCACCTGTTAATAAGGTGTCCGCAAGATGGGCAAATGAGGTTAAGGTTCGTTTATGAATGAACTGGACCCCAGCTTCTCCATTGTTGCAAAAAAGACATCGTCGGTAGACCAAAACACTGCCAATTACTGGTGCTATAAAAAGAATTTTTATATATATATATATATATATATATATATATATATATATATATATATATATTATATATATATATATATATATATATATATATATATATATATATTGCAAAACAACCACTGTGAAAGAGTAGTGAAATTCCAAGCGCTTTCGTGACTACTCACATTGTCAAGGAACTATGATAGTAATACATCAAAGGAAGACAATTAAAGGGCTTAGATCACACCTCACAGTCAACTCCCACAACAAAGAAACACCTGACGCGCAACAATACCGGACTCATAAGAAAAGAGGAACACTGCAGTAGGTCCTCTGGTACAACTAGACAGGTCCTCACGACATCCCACTAACAAATTATTCTATCCAAGAAATAAGGTTTATTATTTGTCCAATGTATTATAAAACTCTAACCAAATTTTATTAATTATAAATGAATCTAATTTATATAAACCTAAGGAAATATTCATATTATTTTCAAAACTGCTTTTTATGAAACATGATTCAATTATATTTCTGTCAACCATGGACTTGCTTGATACAACTTTCTCAACTTTTTGAAAATCAATTGGATGGTTAAAATCTCTCCCGTGAATAAATAGAGCATTGGAATCTTGTCCAGTTCTAATGCTATATTTATGTTATTTTAATCTAAGTTCGAGACTTTTACCAGTTTGACCGTAATGAACTTTATCGCAAATTTTACAAGAAATCTTATAAACACATCCGTCAGCATTTTGGGGGGAATTCTTTATCAAAATTTTTTTTTTACTGTATCAAGATTTTTAAATACAACTTTAATATTAAAAGTCTTAAGAAGAGAAGGCATATCAACCAAGTTTTCATGGTAAGGGAGAACCAACATATTTTTAGTTGAATAAGGTTGGTTGTCCCTTATTGCGCTGTAAAAAGTATTTCTAGCAATTATAAATGATTTATCAATTACATTTTTCGGGTATTTCACATCATTGGCTATTTCAAAAATTTTGGATATTTCTTCATGTATGAACTCTGGACTACAAATACGTAAAGCTCTCAAAAACATTGATGAGAAAACAGACAGTTTAACTTTATCTTGATGGGAAAAATAATAGTGTACATAGGAACAGATATTTGTAGATTTTCTGTAAATTTTAAATTTGAATTCATTATTACTCCTAATAATTAAAACATCTAGAAAAGGTAATGAGTTATTTTCCTCAAACTCAACAGTAAAGTTTCTAGAATTGGCTAAGCTATTTAATTTGCCAAGGAAATGGTGTATGTCTACATTCTTGGGCACAAGACATAAGATATCATCGACATATCTGAACCATTTTGCTCTATTAGGGAGGATTGTGTTAAGCAACCTTGTTTCAAAAAATTCCATGTATAGATTACTAAGAACAGGTGAAAGAGGATTTCCCATTGCCATACCAAATTTCTGAGTGTAAAACTTATCATTAAATACAAATTTTGCATCAACAATGCAAAGTTTAATAAGTTTAATGATGGTAGGAACTGGTAATGGTAAATAATAATTAACGAGTTCTTCAGATAAGAAACTTAATAAATCATCAACAGGAACTTTCGTAAACAAGGAAGTATGATCAAAACTAACCATGTTAAAATCATTTAAGTCAGTTAAGGAGCTTAATTTATCAACTAAATCTAAGTTGTTTTTAACATTGAAGTTAGAAATTTTACCAACAATAGGGCTCAAAATGTCAACAAGCCATTTGGATAATTTATACGAAACTGACCCTATGGAGCTAATAATTGGTCTGATTGGATTCCCTGGTTTGTGTGTTTTTATTAGTCCATACATGTAAGGTAAAGATGGATTAGTGGAAGTAAATTGTTTAATTAATTCATCTTTGCCTTTTAGTAGAAGTTTTATTGTTCTATTGAAATTACTGTTAACGGTTTCTAAGGAATTCTTTCTAAGATTAGAATAGGTTTCAGTATCATCTAAGAGATTATTCATTTTTTCTTGGTAATCATTTTCTTTCATAATTACTGTTGCATTTATTTTGTCTGCTTTGGTAAGGCGCAAATTTTTATTATTATTGAGTGAATCATAAGACTTAAAGAATCTTTGAGGGCAATTGGGAATATTTTGTTATAACATAGAGCTATATACCATTCCCTTACTAATATTAATTTCACCAATTGCCCTCAAAGATTCTTTAAGTCTTATGATACACTTAATAATAATAAAAATTTGTGCCTTACCAAAGCAGACAAAATCAATGCAGTAGTAATTATGAAAGAAAATGATTACCAAGAAAAAATGAATTATCTCTTAGATGATACCAAACCTATTCTAAACTTAGAAAGAATCCCTTAGAAACCGTTAACAGCAGTTTCAATAAAACAATAAATCTTCTACTAAAAGGCAAAGATGAATTAATTAAACAATTTACTTCCACTAATCCATCTTTACCTTACATGTATGGACTAATAAAAACACACAAAGCAGATCATCCAGTCAGACCAATTATTAGCTCCATTGGATCAGTTTCGTATAAATTATCCAATTGGCTTGTCGACATTTTGAGCCTTATTGCTGGTAAAATTTCTAACTTTAATGTTAAAAACAACTTAGATTTAGTTGAAAAATTAAGCTCCTTGACTGACTTAAATGATTTTAACATGGTTAGTTCTGATGTTACTTCCTTGTTTACGAAAGTTTCTGTTGATGATTTATTAAGTTTCTTATCTGAAGAACTCGTTAATTATTATTTACCATTACCAGTTCCTACCATCATTAAACTTATTAAACTTTGCATTGTTGATGCAAAATTTGTATTTAATGATAAGTTTTACACTCAGAAATTTGGTATGGCAATGGAAAGTCCTCTTTCACCTGTTCTTAGTAACCTATACATGGAATTTTTTGAAACAAGATTGCTTAACACAATCTTCCCTAATAGAGCAAAATGGTTCAGATATGTTGATGTCATTTTATGTCTTATGCCCAAGAATGTAGATATACACCATTTCCTGGGCAAATTAAATACCTTAGCCCATTCTATAAACTTTACTGTTGAGTTTGAGGAAAATAATTCATTGCATTTTCTAGATGTTTTAATTATTAGGAGTAATAATGAATTCAAATTTAAAATTTACAGAAAACCTACAAATAACTGTTCCTATGTACACTATTATTG
>NC_069418.1:57311661-57339161 GCF_026875155.1 Cherax quadricarinatus | reverse complement strand
TTGTTCCAAATTTTGCCTCATTTAAGCATGTGCTGGCCTAGGCTTCTCTAGTTGCTTCTGATCCCATATATTTTCTTTGGCTAATTGTTTACTCTTCCTAAAATCTCACATAAAACTACATGATTACGAACACCAGTGACCTTTAATTAAGATATATAAGAGTTGTGTTGTTTTTCTCACCATTGGTTTACCTCCATTACGCCAGAGTTCTTACCAACTGGAGTCGTCCTTGAACCTCGTACCTCTCTAAAGGTATTTTAATTATCGTAAAGAAACAAAAACAACTAAAGTATATCTGATTTTTAATTCTTAAGGAAAAAGAGTAATAAAAACAGAATTCCTTGAAATCTGTTCATCGTTGCATAAATTTGTTAGTGATGAGCACTGAGGTAGACTATACAGTACATCCATTACCTGAGCACGAGGTTGGTGTTATTTGTGGAGGTGAGGTCTAGAATGAGTGCCCGACAGGTTCTTTTGGTGTAGCTCCATAGGCTCGGGAGGAGTTGGTCCTGGGCTACCTGGTCTGGGTTGAGTACTGACGCAGCCTCCACCACAACACTAGCCTCCACACCCTCACTCAGGCGTCTGAGTAAGTTTTTCAGGTATACACAAATACAGTTTAATAAAGTTGGTAGAATTACCGACAATATGTAAAGTAAAAGGACACAAGTGCAACTAATGTGACATTTATTGTGGCAACGTTTCGCTCTCCAGGAGCTTTATCAAGCCATTACAAACAATACATGGACACAGAGGGTATATAAAGGCTCAGCGTGAGGTGTAATACTAGTGAGGTAACATTTCGATGTTCACTAGTGGTAGTGGTAGTAATAGTAGTGGTAGTGACAAAAGTACTTTTGTCACTACCACTACTACTACTACTTCTACTACTACTACTACCACTAGTGAACATCGAAATGGTACCTCACTAGTATTGCACCTCACTCTGAGCCTTTATATACCCTCTGTGTCCATGTATTGTTTGTAATGGCTTGATAAAGCTCCTGGAGAGCGAAACGTTGCCACAATAAATGTCACATTAGTTGCACTTGTGTCCTTTTACTTTACAAATTCAGTTACATAGATTATCATACACAGCAGCACATGTTTAGAGAACCTGGGATAACTCAAAAAAGTCAGAGTGACTTATTTCCACTGGGGTTCTTTGAAGAAATTTACATAGTCGAGCAATTTAAGGATTTAATTTAACAATTATTTTCATTGCATGGTGTGATGAATTTTGTAGTGGAAAGTTATATTTGTCTGTATGTTTAAAAGTGTTATTGATCATTTTAATTGAGTTAGATATTAAATTCATTGGCATTTATTAATGAAAATTCAGGAACTGCTCAATGCAATTGGCTATTTATGAACTCTCTGCTCACATATAAGACATTCTCACAACTTCATCCTTCAGCCCACTCATGTTACTCGCACTAATGACACAAACGCAACGTTATCTCTCCATCATATTTTTGTAACCATCCCAGGTCACACTTAGTCCTAAACTCTCTCCATCACCGTTTTTTTTTTTTCAAAATATCAGGTATATTATTGTAGCCACGAACGAGTGGTACTAAAACAATAACAACACTGTGACTAGCCGAGGATTCGAATCCATGTCGTTTTGGCCCGCCCCATGGTGAGCGAAAATCATACATGATGCTCTGACCCACAGGACCACGCAATATTACAAGAATCACGCACCCAGCAGAGCTAGGTGCTTTACCATGATCCGAGGACATACGGTGCTGTGGGTGCCTCTGAGCAATTTCATTCTACTCCCCGTTTGGTGTACTAGCCCTCACGAGCAGTATTTTTTATTATTGTAACCACCAACGATATATATTTAATCAATAACAACACAAGTAATTTTCCCAGTTTTATTGAAAAAGAAAATTTCTTAACCCCTTGTAAGTTTTCACCATTTTTATATTAAATGACCATTTTCTGATCTATAATTTATATTTGGAGCATTTATTTTGTGTAAATGTATTTTTTGGGGCGTTTATTATAAAATTACCCAAAGGTTAAGTCTCTTTAGCAGATGCATAATATTTAACATCTTTAGTTATGTCAATGCCATCAATTTTAAATTAGATTATCATTTATCTGTGTAACTTATAAAACAAAGAAAATGGAGGTATTTCTTGATAAAACATAACTTTTGCTTCATTATTTCTTATATTTTGCATTTCGTGGGAAAAGATATTTTTATGTTTTTTTAGGAGAAATCTCAGATGACTTCCACCCTGATAACATGCAGAAAAACTTTCCTAACAAACTATGACAGCTTCCAGCTTGCAACAAAAAAAAAATTGATGTGCAATTCCTTTAATACTATTATTCTTTCTAATTTGCCTTACCTGAGTATGGTGGAAGAAATATAGGAGTGTCGAGTAGTGGTAATAAGCACCGTGTGGCAGCCTGTGACATGTTGCTTCACTACATAATCAACCATCATCTCCACATCCATTCCAACCTGTTCCACGGGCTTGACCACATTCTTATTAAGTACTGATGGTACCGTCAGCACTGCAATCAACGCCACTATATGACGCATTAGTGATGGCATTCTGCGCAGAAAAAATAACATTAGCTTTTCTTTATATTATTGTTATTATAATTATTATAATTATTATTTTCATCATTATTTTATTTATTAGAACATTAGTACAAAGAAAAACGGTAAATTTCACGCAAGCACACACACAGATGACAGATGCCATCTTTCCAACGGGATATCAGATCCTGAGGAAAGACAGAGGGAATGGAGGAGTGGCACTGCTCGTCAAAAACCATTGGAATTTTGATGAGTTGGAGAGAGGAGACAGAGGAGAAGCAAGAGACTACATAATAGGAAAACTTCCGTCTGGGGGTCCCAGGGTGGTAATTACAGTGATGTATAACCCACAACACAACAGCAGGAGGCCAAGGCAAGGGTATGGTGAGAGCAACAGAGCGACGTCCTGCTCATGCGAGCAGGGCAAAGCTGCTAATTATGGGTGACTTCCAATCATAAGGAAATTGACTGGGAGAACCTGGAGCCACATGGGGGTCCAGAAACCTGAAGGGCTAAGACGATGGACGTGGTACTGGAAAACCTCATGTACCAACACATAAGGGACACAACCAGAGAGAGACATGAGAGGATGAACCGGCAAGACTGGACCTAGTATTCGCCTTGGGTAGCGCAGATATTGAGGACATCACATATGAAAGACCCCCTGGGGCCAGTGATCACGTGATTCTGAGCTTCGAATACACAGTAGAGTTACATGTGGAGAGGAAAGCAGGAAGGACAGGACGAATGAAGCCAAACTACAAGAGAGGGAACTACACAGGCATGAAGAATTTCCTGCACAGGGTTCAGTGGGGCAGAGAACTGGCAGGGAAGTCAGTAAATGAGATGATGAAAGATGTCACTCCAATATGAAAGGAAGCTGAGGAGAGGTTTGTACCCAAGGGTAACAGAAATAACGAGAAAGCCAGGATGAGCCCATGGTTTACTCCAAAGTGTAGAGAGGCCAAAACCAACTGTGCAAGAAAAAGGAAGAAGAAAAAAAGGCAAAGGACTCAGGAGAATAAGGAGAGCAGACATAGAGCCTGAAATGAATATGCACAGGTAAGAAAAGAGGCCAAACAAGAATACAAAAATGACATAGCAGCGAAAGCGAAATCTGACCCGAAGCTGTTGTACAGCCACATCAGGAGGAAAACAACAGTCAAGGACCAGGTAATCAGGCTGAGGAAGGAATGAGGCGAGATCACAAGAAACGACCGAGAAGTATATGAGGAGCTCATAGAAGTGTTCACAGAGGAGACAGAAGGGATTCCAGAAAGATGGAGAGGAGGGGTGCACCATCAAGTGTTTTACACAATACATACAACCAAGGAAGAAGTGAAGAGGCTGCTAAGCGAGCTAGATACCTCAAAGGGGATGGGGCTGGATAACATCTCTCCATGGGTCCTGAGAGAGGGAGCAGAGGAGCTATGTGTACCACTAACAACAATCTTAAAAGCATCTATGGAAACAGGGCGACTACCTGAGGTATGGAAGACAGCAAATGTAGTCCTAATTTTTAAAAAGGAGACAGACACGAAACATTAAACTACAGACCAGTGTCACTGACATGTATAGTATGCAAAATTTTGGATAAGGTTATCAAGAAAAGAGTGGTAGAGCTCCTAGAAAGGAATGAACTTAACGACTACCAACACGGTTTCATGGATGGGACATTCTGTGCCACAAATCTACTGGAGTTCTATGACAGGGTGACAGCAGTAAGACAAGAGAGAGAGGGGCGGGCAAATTGCATTTTCTTGGACTGTAAGATGTTTGACACAGTTCCACACAAGAGATTAGTATATAAGCTGGAGAACCAGGCAGGTATAACAGGGGAGGCACTGCAATGGATCAGGAAATACCTGTCGGGAGGACTTTAGCGAGTCATGGTACGTGACGAGGTGTCAGAGTGGACACCTGTGACGAGCAGGGTTCCACAATCGTCAGTCCTAGAACCGGTGCTGTTTCTGGTATATGTGAAAGACATGACTAAAGAAATAGACTCAGAAGTGTCTTTATTGCAGATGATATGAAGTTGAGAAGAATTCAATCGAATGAGGGCAACGCAGAACTACAAAGGGATCTGGGGGCCAGAGACTACAAACCTCATTCAAGGAAACGGATATCGGAGTGAGTATTACACTGGGCACATCAACCAAATAACTGCTGCAGCATATGGACGCCTAGAAAACCTAAGAATAGCATTCTGACATCCCAATAAGGAATCGTTCAGGACCCTGTACACCGTGTATGTTAGGCCTATATTGAGTATGCATCATCAGTGTGGAACCCACACCTAACCGAGCATGCAAGGAAATTCGAGAAAGTGCAAAGGTTTCTAACAAGACTAGTCCCAGAGCTAAGGGGCATATCCTATGAGGAGAGGTTAAGGGAAATCGACCTGACGACACTGGAGTATGAGAGAGATAGGGAAGATATAATAACGAACTGACAAGGTGGACAGAGATAGGATGTTCTAGAGATGGGACACAACAACAAGGGGTCACAATTGGATGTTGAAGAGTCTAATGAATTATAGGGATGTTAGGAAGTATTTCTTCTGTCACAGAGTTGTCAGGAAGTGGAATAGTCTGAGAAGAGATGTAGTGGAGGCAGGAACCATACATAGCTTTAAGAAGAGGTATGATGAAGCTCATTGACCAGAAAGAGTGACCTAATATTAACGACCAGTGAAGAGCCTGGGCCAGGAGCTGTGAATCGACCCAGTAACCACAACTAGGAGAGTTCACAGACATACAAAAAGAAAGTGCAAGGAGGCAGAGTAGTTTCTCATCAAGGGCAACAGAAACAATGGGAAGACCAGTGTGATGTAATGGTTCATCTGAAGAGAGGCCAACATGAAGTCTGCTAGAACTTGCACAAAATACAGAAAGCAAAGGTCTCAGGAAAATAAGGAGATACGTCGAAGAGCCAGAAAGGAATGTACTTAGATAAGGAGGGAGGCCAAGCTAACTAAAAAATTAGCTCTGCTAACGCTAAACCACTAAACAGCAGTAAAAAATTAGTGGAAGCTATTGCTAAATGCTAACCGCTAAATTTTTCAGATGAATTCAGATTCAGTTTAGCTTTTTTGGTTTATTACTTTTAAGACTTTTATAATAGACCTGAAGAGCTTAATAATAAGATATAGGATGCCAATATCACATGATGATCAAGTGCCACTAGTGGGAAAATTGTCAGCATAGTTGCTGATCCCCTGCATATGTTGCGCAGCATAGATAAGTATCATAATTAGTACCATCCATATGTATTATATAGACGACGCCTTACTAGACTTAGCGGCTAACAAGTGACGTCACACAGTGCTGCTTGTGGGCGGGAGTCACCCTGTCCCTCTCTCAGTTCCAGTTTAGGGATAGACGAGACAGGTAGGCTGGGCTATACTCCCCCTCACAACTCTGATAATGTAAGTGAATACAACTCAACAAGTGTGTTTATCTCCACCCATCATATTTCCACGGAACCCTCCTAACAAATGGTGGCAGCAGTGGGATGCTGGCTTAGCCGGCAAGGCTAGGACTGAAGCAGGCTGGGTGGCTTAGAGCTTGTCTCCCCTCACAGACTGGCTTGGCTTAATTTGCAAACCCGGGTGAACCCCTCGGAAGTAATGCAAGTAATCAAAGACTGACCAGGAAGTCGTGCAGAGAGGCTGGTGTGCTTGGTTGGGGTAGCTGACTGTCTGGGCTGCCATGCAGTCAACACACGATGTCCGTCGTCTGGTAGAAGTTAATCTCTGTACATCTGCATAAATATCAGATTTACGTGACCACCGCTGCCACCATTTGTTGGGAGGGTTCCGTGGAGATATGATGGTTGGAGATAAACACACTTGTTGAGTTGTATTCACTTATATTAGCAGAGTGAATTACTTATTAACGTAGCCGAGTGGTCAGACACTAGTAAGACTGTTACTCCTGTCTGGGATCCAGCCACAATATCTTGCATGCAGAATAGTGTACAGTTACCTTGGGTTTCTGAGGAACCTCAGACAACCCTGGGTGCTGGGACTACTATCCCTGCGATGTCGACTTGTTTAAGTAGTCGTTCCTCCCAGGGGACGCCTTGTGAAGAAAGTTTACTTGCAATAAGTTATGTCTTCTCTTGTATGTGCCACAAGCCATTACAGAAAGACGTTTCTGTGGCTAGTGTGCTCACTAGAATGTTGTTGTTGTCCCTTGTGTTCCAGATGGTGATACTATCCTAGTTGACAGTAGTCCTTGCAATGTAAAAAGTTATTTCTCGAGTAACCTTCACATGTTAACATTTGTAAGAGCAGTCTCTTTATAGTTGATACCTCGTGTCATAGTGTTCGACTCAGAACAAATACCAGTATTGTCAACCGTGTTCATTACTTTTACCCTGTGCTTGCTGTAAGAGATAGTAGATCCGTTCTCTCTTGCTCATATTTTGTATTATAATGTTACCCATTTCAACCTGAATGTCGTTATTCCTTGCATACATGACAAGTACTGAGAAATCCCCAGGTATCTTTTGTGGATACTCGTTCAGATCTCCCTCAATCAAGGCATGTGTTAGCCATTGCAAAAGAATTCGAGCCTCTCAGAGATGATAACCATTCTGCATATGTAAATCTTACCTTGCAGAGTTGGGTTTAAATGTACATAGCCTGTATAATTAGATGATCAAGTTTAAGGAAGTTGTCAACTGTGTGTTTTGTTAGGTGATCAGTTTTCAAACAATTTTTTTATGTGTTCATGTTCCCTCCGAATTCTGAGATTTAGCAGTAATGACCTGTGTGTGCCAGGTCTGCCTTTGCTGTTAATTACTTTCCCCTTTGTAAATATATATATTCTTCCTCAGAATCCGTAGAGAACATGAATACAGATCGATCGATCATTCTATCTTTTACTGTACTGTGATTTGTTACTATAATTTGTAATGCATTATGCAAATCACCATCCGTTAATATAATATACATTCTAATGTTATCCATTCAACTGAGTATATCCCATAACCATTTCCGTGATTAGTTCTAAGTTACATATGTCTTTGCTATTGTATAGAATTAGCCCAGAGCCACCTGCCTGCCAGCCTGTAGAGTATGGTATGTCGAGACGCCATACGTAATATGACCAAGCTGTCAGCATAGTTGCTGATCCCCTGCATATGTTGCATAGCATAGCTGAGTATCATAGTACCATCCACATGTATTATATAGACGACCCCTTGCTAGACTTAGTGGCTAACAAGTGATGTCTCACAGTGCTGCTTGTGGGTGGGAGTCACCCTGTCCCTCTCTCAGTTCCGGTTTAGGCATAGGCAAGGCAGGTAGGCTGGGCTATACTCCCCTAACAACTCTGCTAATATAAGTGAATACAACCCAACAAGTGTGTTTATCTCCAACCATCATTTCTCCACGGAACCCTCCCAACAAAATAGTGATTGTTTAATTTTGTGATGTAACACGAACGACCAACAAGGACACACTTGTCGCTGTACTGAAACCCCATAACACCCGAACAGACTGAGTTAGCTTATTTGACTGTTTTCTTAATTAGTTCCAGTTACTCATTGTATTCGTTCATGTTATTCTTTTCGGTTCATGTTTGCATTCAACTTAATTTAGATTTTGACCCCAATAAACTACAAACAAGCAATTGAAAATCGTGCATAAAGTTGAAACTCTGAGGCCAACTTATGGCTGCATCAGACATATAGACATACAGGTGCACACAAATAGTTAAATAAATGAACAAATGAAATCAAACATCAGTTTAAATTCAACATACACTTATTTATTGTACAAAATGCATTGCATGGGTATTATGCCAAGATCCGATGATGGCTGGGCTGATTACTACTCTGTCTGGGCCTTCTCCATCACTTTGATGTGATGCTGGATGTCCTTCATGATCATTAGCCTTGTAAAGTAAAAGGACACAAGTGCAACTAATGTGACATTTTACTGTGGCAACGTTTCGCTCTCCAGGAGCTTTATCAAGCTCCTGGAGAGCGAAACGTTGCCACAATAAAATGTCACATTAGTTGCACTTATGTCCTTTTACTTTACATATTGTCGGTAATTCTACCAACTTTATTACCATCATTAGCCTTTCGAAGCTTCCATCTGACAGGGTGGCTCCTCTACACGCGACTTCAAGTTGTAGAGGCGCGCTGCCTGTCCCTTGATGATGGATGGTCTCCTTTGGCTGGCACATGACGCACAGGAAATACAGAATATTTACATTCTTTGTATTCCTTGACTTGAGGACAAAACAGTCATCCATGTTGGGCCACGGGTTCTGCGACTCCTGGCCTTCAGCCTGAGCGCCTCTACTTCAACCGCAACCACTGCAGACTCCTCGACAACACCCTCAGGTGGAACAGAAACGTCTCCTCTGTTCATAACGATAAGTGACAACGCACCCTGGTGATCGCTGATACTGTAACACTATAGCAATGCTGCTCAGATGCTGCTGCTGCTGCGTTGATAAGTCACGTTTACACATAGTCAGCTAATATCGTGCTTGACTGACTGTTGCAGAAATGCCCACAACAGACAGGAACAAACATGTGCACCACTGAAAAGGCATTGCTAAAGCAATGCCTTTTCAACGGCACACATATGAATTTTTTTTTAGTGGACTCAATGTTAGCAAAACTTTATTTAGCAGAAGCTAATTGGTCTGCTAACGGTTTTCGAAGTTAGAGGAAACTCTAATCCAGTAAAAGTTAGTTCCGCTAATTAGCGATTAGCGGACTAGCGGAACTGTGCCCACCACTGAGAATGACACAACATCGTAAGCCAAATGTTACCCTAAGCTCATATACAGCCACATCAGAAGGAAAACAACAGCCAAGGTCCATGTAATCAGGAAGGAAGGGAAAGAGCTGAAGAGGAATAACCAGGAAGTGTACGAAGTGTTTAGCACAAGATTTTTGGATGTATTGTCAAAGGAGACAGAAAGTCTTCCAGCAAACATACATGGTACAGTACACTTAAAAGAGCTGAATACACTACATACAACCAAAGACGAGGTGCAGAAACTGCTATGCTTACTAGATATCTCGATGGCGGAGTGCACAGATAACATCTCTCCTTGGATTATGAGAGATAGAGAAATGGCACTATATGTGCCGCTAACAACAATCTTCAACAACTCTATAGAAACAGGGCGACTACCTCAGCTAGTTGCCCAGTTAAAATTGCTAGAAATACTTTTTACAATTCAAGAAAAAGACAAACAATCATATTCATCCAAAAAAATGTTGGTTCCCCTTTACCATGAGAACCTTCTTGAAATACCTTTTCTATTTCAGAAATTTAAACTCAAAACTGTATTTAAAAAACTTGATACAGTAAAAGAAAATCCCCCAAAAATGCCGATGGCTCTGTGTACAAAATTTCCTGTAAAAATTTAATGAAGTTTATCATGGTCAAACAGGAAGAAGCATTGAGCTAAGAGTACAACAACAAAAATATAACATTAGAACTGGACAAGAATATAATTCTCGGTTTATTGGATTTTAATAATCGAAATGATTTTCGCATGCCGAGAAAGTTTTGTCAACTGGGCTTTTAATGACCATGGAGGGGCCCTGTTTTTAGTGTTAATTCTCATGTAAAGAGATTAGCAGGGGTTTACCATACAAGAAATCTTATCTACGTACAGTATCCTACCACATTGTATTACATTACTGTGAACTGTCAGCCACGCCCGATTGTACTTAGTTACTTCTAGGTAATAATCGCTTTGTGATCATATCAACAGTTTTTGACAGTCAAGGCTTGTTGTAACTTGCCATCCACTGACAGTATGTGTTGAGGTGACCTGGGGAAGAGGAAGGAACCATATAAGTGCCATAGGTATTATTTACGCAACACTTAAAGCGCGAGTGCCAAGAGACATCCACAGAAAACGGAATTGAACTGAGAACGACACTTATGATTATAGATCAATGGTTCACAGAACCGACACGTTGATAAATTAGACACATGTGCAACTTTTGGGTATCTTTATTGAGGAAACGTTTCGCCACACAGTGGCTTCATCAGTTCATACAAAGGAGAATCTTGAACAGGAGGAGACTGAGGTAATCAGTCCCTCAGCCTTGAGTCGATGTGGTCAGTCCATCAATCTTGAATAGAATACGGCATAAGTGCGGAGAAGGAGCTTATAAACCGTAGGCAGGAGAGGTGCAGCAGTCGTAGGTGGTGTCACATTTGTTCAATGTGACATGGTGGTGTCACATTGAACAAATCTGTAGCTACAACTAATTAATGATCTGATATATCAGTTGCCCCTCTATAACCATGTACGTCCTGAAGCCTACCTATCAACCTTTTATCTTCCAATACATAATCTAACAAACTACTTTCAGTACGTGCTATACTTAATTATCCTCTTTTTCATTAAACATTACGTGCTATACTTAATTATCCTCGTTTTCATTAAATATGTATTACTTATTACCAAATCTCTTTCTACACATAGTTCAGTTAAAAGCTCTCCATTTTCCATTACCCCTGGCACCCCAAATTGACCTACTACTCCCTCCACAACATTTTTACCCACTTTAGCATTGAGATTCCCAACCACACATACTCTCTCACTTGACTCAAAACTTCCCACGCACTCAGTCAACATTTCCCCAAATCTCTCTCTCTCTCTCTCTCTCTCTCTCTCTCTCTCTCTCTCTCTCTCTCTCTCTCTCTCTCTCTCTCTCTCTCTCTCTCTCTCTCTCTCTCTCTCTCTCTCTCTCTCTCTATCTATCTATCTATCTCTCTCTCTCACTCTCCTCTGTACCTTTCTCTTCTCCAGGTGCATAAACACTTTCTATAACCCACTTTTCACATCCAACCCTTATTTTATTCTACATAATACTTGAATTTATACATTAATATTCCTTCTTTTCCTGCCATAACTTATCCTTCAACATTATTGCTACTCCTTTCTTAGCTCTAACTCTATTAGAAACCCCTGACCTAACCCCATTTATTCCCAACTGAAACTCTCCTACCTCCTTCAGCTTTGTTTCACTTAGAGTCAAGACATTCAACTTCTTTTCTAATTTCCAAAAACATCTCTTTCTTATCATTTGCACAACATCCACACACATTCAAACATCACACTTTGACGATTTTCTTCTTCTATATGGGAAAAAGGGTTACTAGCCCAATTTTTCCGGCATTTTAGTTAACTTTTACAACACGCATGGCTTACGGAGGAAAAATTCTTATTCCACATCTCCATGGTTAATATGTAGACATATTTATCAATATTTTTGAGGTATACAGTTTCATGTTTTGTATCGCAATAAATAATCGATCTAGCTAGCTACTGATAAACTGATATAGTATAATATAGCTCAGTATTTTTTTAATATTGTTAAGAGAATAGCCTGATTATATTCGTCCTTTTAAAAAGTTTTTCAGGTACGAAATTTCCCTCTATCTATATTTATATGTTTTTTTTTAGGTATATGCATTAAATATAGCTTATTTAATTCTAGGAAAGTTTTACTTTTCCTCTGTAAAGACGAAGTTACCGTCACAATTTTTTTTGGGGGGAGGGAGGGGTTAAGGTTATCCTGAGAGCAGGTAACTCCAGCTCAATAGAAACCTTTATACCGCCCATTGTTAATGAACTCATAGTAAAATACTTGATGATTTTCGCATTACCCTATTGATGTCTTACTGTTGAAGCTGACAGATATCATCGTTTGATGCTATGAACCAATCGTGTGTGTAGTGGACGGATGACGGAATGTGTAGAAAATGGGAAGAGTACAGAGGTCGTGCACTGTAAATTGTAAATTAATTTATGTTCTTCGCCAGTTGCGAAGAGAAGCAGTTATTACCGAGGCAGACTAGGCATCAATATGTTTTCGGGAGGAAATGCAACATTCCCCCGATGAGAAGTAGGGGCGCCACGAGTACATTGAGAGACAAGACAATAAGAGTCCGGGGCCCAAGACCTTTCAACTGCCTCCCAGCATACATAAGGGGGATTACCAATAGACCCCTGGCTGTCTTTAAGAAGGCACTGGACAGGCACCTAAAGTCAGTACCTTACCAGCCGGGCTGTGGCTCGTACGTCAGCTTGCGTGCGGCAAGCAGTAACAGCCTGGCTGATCAGACTCTGATCCACCATGAGACATGGTCTCAGACCTAACCGCGGGAGCGTTGACCCCCAAAACCTTCTCCAGGTAAACTGCAGGTAAGCTTGCAGGTAGCAGAAGGCCATGATTACGAGCTTCAGTATGGTGTCCTTGGCTGCAGGAACAGTTTTATCTTGTTTGATGAAGTGTAGACGATGATGAGGACTTAAAAAAATAATAGGTTGACCATAAAGAGATTGGTATACAGATATAAATGATCTCTTGCTTGCATATCAAATGTTCAGACACAGACAGGAAATAATTTTCCAGAACAGACGTGACTTATGAGAGGGTAAGACGGGCTTCGTGGCTGACAAAGTAAGCAGTATTTTAAGGACTGTAAAGTAAAAGGACACAAGTGCAACTAATGTGACATTTATTGTGGCAACGTTTCGCTCTCCAGGGCTTGATAAAGCTCCTGGAGATATTAAACTAAGGTTAGTTTAATATCTTGTAGAGTCCTTATGGTGTGTGTAAGTTACTAGTGAAAATACAAATTTGTAATTTAAAACACTCTCGGTATTAGACGTGATTACTAAAAATAGTTAAGTATTTAATATTGATACGATGCAAAACCTAACTGGAAATCCATCATAATCCTGTACATGAATGGTATACAATATGAGGTATACAGATGAGGTAATCAGTCCCTCAGCCTTGGAGTTAGTGTGGAGAGAACAACTACGGTGATCTCCACACTAACTCTAAGGCCGAGGGACTGATTACCTCATCTTTTGTATACAGTTCTACTGTCTTCAAATTATGTCCGAGAATTTGTATTGATAAAACCACTGGATGGCGAAACGTCTACAATAAAGATACCCAGATGTTGCACATGTGTCTTAATTTTCATCATAATCACTATTAATGCGTCTTCTAGCATGATTAACATTAAACGTTGCTGTTCTATAATCATTACTATTTGAAATTAAAGTATTTTGGCATGCCATTGTTCAGTGTTCTTCAGTATCACATGTTAACTTCATGTTAATTTGTTTTAGGTAATATTTATTACAAATCTACTTCGAAACGTATAAAAAATTCTTCTAAATTTCTCAGTTAATGCAAATATTTGAGGTCATGAGGACAGTTGTCTAACAATATTTCTTCATAGTTTAAAATAATGTATTCATTGACGATGGAGCGAGGAAGCTGCTATATGTTTACTTAAATATCGAGGATCGACGGTTGGTTAAATATTCAATGTCATTTGCCAAAGACTTTACTTATAAAGCTGTTTTACGGTTGGGAGCTTTAACCTGCTTAACTGTATTCCATATATAGGAGAAATGATTAATAATATTATGATTGAAAACATGCTGGATGTCATAGCACTAAGCGAAACAGCGAAAACAGTGGAAGCAAATGGGATTAAGTCAGGTGTATCTGAAATTATGAGAACCATAACCATGGGAGTCGACATGATATTTAATAATGTATTGTGGAATGAAAAGATAGAGTCTAGGTGTTTAAAGACGAGAATTATAATGAAGAGAAAAGAAGCTGGATGTGACAAGTGCGTAATAATAAATGTTTAAGATGGAAGTGCTAGAGAGATCCGAGACTCATATTTCTTTAAGTTTTATTAAAGAAAAATTAAAGTTTATGCAAAGAAACATTTAAATAATCATTTTGTTAAAATAACTTACTGCTATAATTTTGTACACAGGAAAATTTATGAATGTACTCATCTTCAAAAGACTTAACAAGTACATTATGTAGTTAAACTAGTAAGTTAAAGGATATTATTCGCTCTTGTGAATTGGTAATAAACTATACAATGAAAAGTTGCTTTTTCCAAATCATTCTTCAATAATGATATTCTGGACAGACATTGCCTGGTTTACGAAAAAAATTTTTTTATACTGTGTCAAAAATAAAAAGAATAAGATAATTATTTAAAGACACTGTCTTGATGTTGATGCTGTGATGGCTGAGGTTGGTCGAAGAGCAGAGGATTAGGAGGATGTCCTGCAGGATTAGGAAGATGTCCTGCAGGATTAGGAAGATGTCCTGCAGGATTCATTAAAGTGAAGAGGTTTCTGAGTAACACTACAGACGTATTAAGTTTACATAGGTTAATGAAAAATTTTCTCCTGAATTGTCGCTCGACTTTCTTTTTTCGCTTCCATTTTTGTATCCACCTATAGACAGTGGAAACACTAATCTTATGTTCATCAGAAATTTCCCTCGCTGACTTGCCGTTCAACCAGAGCGCTAAGACCAGAGCTTGTTCATGTGCTGCTGCCAACTTTCTTGATATTCCTATCTCCATACGATCGGTTCTGTAAAGTAAGCGGTAATAAGTTACACACACACACATTATATATATATATATATATATATATATATATATATATATATATATATATATATATATATATATAGTGTGTGTGTGTGTGAAATCATCTCAGTCAGTCAACAAGTGTTAAATGCAGTGAGATCAAAACTACCAGGAGCAGCAGTCATTGCCCCCACAAATAGTGTCTTGCTAGGAGCACCTCTGGGAAGCAATGCCATTGACACAATTCTCAGGAAGAAATTGGAAGAGTTAAGGAGAATGGAACAACGAATAGGCAATCTGGACACCCACGATGCCTTGTACCTTCTCACAAAGTGCTTGAGTCTGCCCAGAGGGGTGTTAATGTTGCAGTTTTATAACTGTAGTGTAAAGAACCCTTCTGGCAAGACAGTGATGGAGTGAATGATGGTGAAAGTTTTTCTTTTTCGGGCCACCCTGCCTTGGTGGGAATAGGCCAGTGTGATAATAATAATAATAAAATATATGGTACGACATATATATTTTATTAAGCTCAAGTACTCTCACACTTGTCAGTGCGTCATCAGGAACTGTGCAATGTTTTAAGGGTAGCAACAGGAGAAAATGAGAGGAAGTTTTTCAGAGTATGGTAGCGCAGGGTAGCACCCGCGAGGATCTAACTCGGAGTGAAGGACGGGAGGCCCAACAAACTGCAAACTACTGGTGACCCCAGTCCCCTCCCCCATGTTTGGTCGGGTAGGGTAGGTCCCACAGTTTGCAGAGAGCATAAGACAGAGTAATTAGGAGATAGTTAATAGGCAACCCTAAGCTTCTAACCGTTGGGAACAGGTAAAAAGTTAAATTACAATAGTGAATCATCCACATACAGAATGTAGCTCATTTTGTCAGCAGGTAATACCCGATGTCCCCGAAATTTCTATAATATTCAGGAAATACTCTCAGGGGTCAATATGCTTCAATGATCTCTCCTATTCAGGCTTTCTTTTTTTATAATAACTAGGCAATCCCTAATTTTTTTTCTTTTTAACGCCATTATTTTCATTATTATCATTATTATATTACTAACTACCTAATTCAGAAAACCAATTAACTAGCTGCAATCACCATGTTGCAATCTACTATGTGTACCTTGTACTGCTGTACCTAGATGAGTTAGGATCTCAATAGGTCACTCTGCATTTCTTTCGATGTTCACCAATACCTAAATGAACCCCCATGATTACTTCCTTACTACTGATGTTACGTCACTCAGTTTGCATTCTTTGTTGCAGTAAACCACCTAGAACACCTGTGACATTACGTTATTTGTACGCAGAAGAAGTTGGGTGGGTTATACATTGTGTTGCCGGTCACGGCAGACCTAACATTTTATATAACGACATTCGCGGCTGACTTAGCAGGATGTTATGTATTATATTGACGTTCACGACGGGCATACTATGATGTTCAGTTTGCAGACTCTGGTCGACCATAACCAGAACATTACTAGACCCCCTGCCATAATGAGCAGTCCTGCGCTTTTGTATAATATTGTTGTTTAAAGTTGGGCACAGCAAACTCCACTAAATAGCTATCGAGTTTGTACAGACCATAATTTGAGTTATATATGGCATTCCTGTCATGTTTCATGAGAGTGAACTTAATTACGTTTCTTTCCATGATGGAATGGTTGGGTACAATTACCTGGGCGACAGCCCACCCCGGTGAGTGACTGCATGGTTAAAGATTGCATTCGCCACCTGGTCTGTTCTGAGTACTGGTGCTGTGATAATCTGGTTTCTAGAGGTTTACCTGTCTGACCAATGTATGAGAGTGGGGAAAGGGTGCATGGGACCTTGCAGACAAAACCTACATTATTACGTGGTGTGTTTTTAACCAATCTCTTTTTCACTGTTTCAGTGTTTTTGAAATTAAGGTTTATAATGAACTTTTTTATAGCCTCCCACAGGAAGAACAAATTATCATTGTATGGCAAAGCCAATACATTTTTCCTGGCAGACGTTTCCTTAGGTTCAGTTCTGAACAAAGTCTTCCTAGCTAACAGAAGGGACTTCTCAACAGAATTCCTGGGGTTTCTCAGTTTTGTGGCTATGTTAAATATCTTGTTGACATCATCTTCCTTGCAATGTTTCTGAGAGCTTTGCAGATTCGTTAATGACTGTATGACAACACACTGGCGGTCTTCCTGTAAACTGTAAATTTAAATCGTCTGTCGACGTGAGGGATTAAAACATTTATGAGGGTAAAGTGATATCTATTTCATGCTCTATTGTGAACTTAATGGAAGGTACCAGACCACTGATTCTAGGTAGGAACTCATAAATGATGTGATCTCTAGGCCAAAGACAAAGAACATGATCTACGTATCTGAACCATTTGCCATTATTTGGAAGAATATCTTTAAGTTGTCTAGTCTCACTGATCTCCATATACAGGTTGCTGAGTAGGAGGCTGAAGGGATTTCCAATAGTCATTCCCTGTTTTTGACCATAATACTTGCCTTCACACACAAACATGCAATCCAAGTTTAATCATTTCAATAATTATATTTGTAGGGTAGGGCAAGGAGAAGTTTTCTCGTTTCTCGCCAAGGAACGTTTGCAAATCAGGGAGAGGGACTCTGATAAACAGCGCAGTGACATCAAAACTCACAAGGGTAAAGTCGTGTGAAACATTTAATTTCTGGAACCTTTCAGTAAGGTCAACATCATTTTTAATATGCGCATCCGAGATCCTACCAACCATGGGAGTTAAAATTTTAACTAACCATTTAAATAGGTTATATGCGGCCGAGCTTACTAAACTTATAAAAGGACGAACTAGGTTCCCAGGTTTATGGGTCTTGATTAACTCATATAGAGATACGGTAGAGGTGCAGACCTCACTGACGGGTATTTAATTAATTCATCATTTCCATTCAATAGCATTTAAAGACGTTTATTGGAATGGCTATTGATCTGGTCAGTGGGGTTCCTAACAAGCTGCTCATAAGCTTTCAGAGTGAGATCCTCGCGGGTGCAGCCCACGCTACCATACTCTGAAAAAACTTCCGCATATTTTCTCATGTTGCTGCCTTTGCAATGTTGCACAGCTCCTGATGACGCATTGAGAAGTGTGAAAGTATTTGAGCTTAAGGTTTCCACCCCTCGTGGCTTGTCTTTCGCTTTCGTGATTTCTCACATTATCAAGGAACTGCTCGTTCATAATGTGAGAAATGAAATGCGCTTGGAATTCTACTATTTTTCCGCAGTGGATGTTCTGCATTTTGTGATATTACCTGTTTACTGTGATCTTATTTGCATATATATATATATATATATATATATATATATATATATATATATATATATAATATATATATATATATATATATATATATATATACATATATATATATATTATATATATATATATATAATATATATATATATATATATAATATATATATATATATATATATATATATATATATATATATATGTCGTGCCGAATATGTAAAACTGGTCAAAGCATTGTTCGCATCGCTGTTGGGCCGTGCGGACGCACTGCGCAGTAGCTCCCACTACACCTGGTTTCTGCGCATTTTCACTGTTCAGACATGGCGGAGTACACCGGCAGGAGGATTAATACAGTCTGCATTGAGCTGTTGAAGGGTTCTCTGAGCCCTGCTACGACGAACGTCCTTCTTCCTGCGATTATTAGGGATTTATATGGAATCCCTAATGAGGAGCTGTATGGCGTGGCCCTTAATGGGATGAAACGAGTTTTTGTGAAGTTCCTGAGGACTAGCTATTACAGCAGTGTGGTGGAGGAGTACCAGGAACGCCGAATGTGCCTCAACTCGACGATGGATGTATGCATGCATGACGTGTCTACTTACTACACGTGGGTACGAGTGAGGAATGTACCCTTTGAGGCAACTAAGTTTGGTATAGTGGAAGTTTTTAGAAAGTATGGAGTCATTCATGAAGCTAGAGGAGGGGTATGGCGGGATGGACCATATGAGGGCCTCCCGGAAGGGTCATACAACATCAAGATGACCTTAAAGACGCCTATACCTTCGTATGTCATGTTGACAGGCACCAGAAATCAGGTATATGTGTCGTATGTGGGGCAAAGGAGAACGTGTCGTCTTTGCGGCTCTTATGATCATATAGCGGCGCAATGTACACGTAGAGTTGCCCCAGGGGTGTCAGCCCCGGTAGAGGAGGTCCAGCAAGCGAGTGTGGTGGAGGCGGCGAAGACTGGGACTCCTCTATGGAGTGAGGAGGTGGAGAAGGAGGGTGAACAGATGGGGACGTGTGTCACTCTCCCGGTGGAGGATGGAGATCCTACTCCAACGCCTGTGGTGGTGGCGGAAGTGGTGGAGTCGACACAGGAGGTGTCCTTGGAGTCAGTGCTCCAGGAATTCTTGGAGGAGGCTTTGGTAGGAGAGGACATGGATGGACGGACCAGTGAAAAGCAGCAATTGCAAGAGCAGAGTGAGAAGACGGAAGTAGCAGGGAATACTAGAAAGGATACACTTGTAGTGGCAGAGGTACACAGGGAGGATGTACCTGAGGAAGAGATGGCTGTGGGAGGCAGCTCTAGGAAGCGGCCAGCGGGGTTGACTGAATTAGATGATGTTTTAACACCTGGGCAAAGACCAGGCAAGAAGGCATGGGCAGAGGTGGTTCGCAAATCCCCTACAGGGGGGGAGTACAGGAAAAATCGGGGGGGGAGAGACAAGGGGGGGTAGGGGGTCTTATTAAAAAGAGTAATAAGGAAAGTGTGAGCAGCTTGAAGGGAAGTGTGAGCAAGCCACAGCGGCACAAAGGTAAGCCGCCTTTCCTTGACCATTCAGGTGTGTAACGTTAAATGCTAATGGCCTAAAGACTGAAGTAAAAAGGGTATGGTTGGAGTGGTTCCTCAAAAGGTATGACGTGGATGTTTGTTTCCTACAGGAGCATAACCATAAGTCAGGTAGTGAGTTGCGATTGAGAGGATATAAGTTGTTTGTAAGCATGGCAATGCTTTTAAAGGGAGGAGTGGCTGTTTTAGTAAAGGAGACCAGTCCATTGCGAGTCATGGGTGGGAGGAGGGGGGAGGGGGGAGGGTTGTTCGGGTGGATGGGTGGTGGGGGAGAGCAGGGTATGTTTTGTGGGAGTTTATATGCCCGCGATTGGTAACGTGAGGATAAAAACAGACTTTGTTCGGGATGTATTGTTATACTATCTCAGGGCTTTACCTGCTATCGCGATAATTGGAGGTGATTGGAATTGTGTGATTAGGCATGCAGACGTCATACCTAGGGGGGCGGGGTGCGTGTTGGGTGTCTTACGGGATGCATTGCGTGATGTCGGGGTCGTAGATGTGGTCGGCAGGGGGGGGTATCAGGTCGAGCACACCTATGTACAGGGGAGTTATGAGGCAAGGTTGGATAGGATTTATGTGAGGCAGGGATAGGAGTGGAGAGGGTTAGAACATAGACGTGGGTTTATCTGACCACAGAGCAGTGTTGGCTGACCTTCGGGTGGATGGTATTCCGAGAATATATCAGAGTTATTGGAAATTAAATGTGAGGCTTTTACAGGAGGAAGATCAAGGTTGGTCCTTTCAGACATGGTGGAAAGGGTTTTGGGAGGCTAGGGATGAGGAGGTGGATTTGCTAGATTGGTGGGAGTTGCAGGCAAAGGTGCAGATTGCAGGATTTTTTAAGAAGAGGGGCAGGGAACGGGCACGCTGGAGGTTTGGATTGCAGAATTATTTAGAGGGCCAGTTGAATGATTGTTATGGGGGGGGTAGGGAGGGTGTGGGTGTGGGAGGAGTTATGGGGGAACTTAGAAGTCGTTTAGTGGAGATGCATAATGAACGTTTTGATGCACTCAGGGTCAGGGCAGGATTGGAGGATGTACTAAAAGGTGATAGGCCAACCGGGTATGTACTCCGAAAATTCAAGGACAGACAGTTGAGGAATACAGTGGCACATATTGTCGTGGAGGGAGGGGAGGGTTATGTGCAGGGACAGGGTCTCTCTGACACAGATTCTATCAGTAGGTATGCTGATTATTGGTTTACGGAGAAATGGAAGAGAAGGGGAGGGGTGGTTGGGTTAGAAACATTTAGAGCTATAGGGGTTCAGCAGGGTATGGGGCAGGGGGATCGGGATTTGTTGGAGGGAGGCATTACGGGGGCAGAGGTGGGGGAGGTGGTGAATGGGTTGAGTCAGGGGAAGGCACCGGGAATAGATGGGTTATCTAATGATTTTTACAGAGCACATTGGGAGGATCTCAGGGAGTGCCTAGTGGCGGTTCTGAATTATATGATGAAACGTGGTAGAATGGCGCAAACACAGAGAACTGGGGTTGTTGTTTTGGTGCCAAAGAAGGGGGGAGAGGAGAAGGGTTTGGGAGATTATCGTCCGTTGTCGTTAATGTGTACGGATTACAAAATTTTTGCGAAGGTATTGGGTAACAGGTTAAAGAAGGTAATTGGGAGTAGCGTACATGAGGGGCAGTATGGGATACCGGGACGGACTATGAAGAATGGGCACAGTGTGATAAGGGATTTTATAGAGAACTGCCAGGGAGGGGGCGTCCTTGGATTGGATTGGGCTCAGGCCTATGACTGTGTGAAGAGGGACTTTTTGTGGGGCTGTTTGGAGGAATTGGGTTTTGGAGGGGGGGTAGTGAGGTGGGTGCGCACTCTATATGAGGGGGCTGTCATGAGGGTGCAGGTTAATGGAAAGCTGGGGGGGCGGTGATGATGGAACAGGGATTAAGGCAGGGTTGCCCGTTGTCGCAGTTGCTCTTTGCATGTGTGCAACATCCTTTCTTTGAGGCTGTGGAGGAGGAATTGCAGGGGTAGGGGGGGGAAGAATGGGGGGAATAGTAGGTTATGTAGATGACACAACTGTGTTAGTTACGAGTGGGGAGGCTTTAAGAAGGGTGGGAGAGGTGATAAGGAGTTTTGGGAAGCTTTCAGGAATGGTAGTTAATTTAGCAAAGTCTAGGTTATTGGAAGTAGGAACATGGGTTGGGGGGAGATTGGGGGAGGAGATGGGATGGATGGTTTGTGACAGAATTAGGGTGTGTGGGATATGGTATATGAAGCAGTTGCAGGAATGTAGGAGGATTAACTCAGAAACAGTCACGAGTAGGGTTATAGGCAAGTTAAAAGGTTTGAGGGTCAGTGAAGTGGCGTTACAGCAGAGGGCGTTGGTAATTAACTCGGTGGTGTATAGTAAGGTCTGGGGTGTGGCGGAGGTGTTCCCTTTGAGGGTGCAGGATATACAGGAAATACAGAGGAGGGTGTTGAGGTTTGTGTGGGGGTTTGGGAGGGCCTGGTTGTCCAAGGATGTGGTCATGACGGAGGTGAAACGGGGGGGACTAGGATTGTTGGCCTTAGGGCCTAGGGTAATGGCATTATATATTAAGCAGAGGTATCTAAGAGTGGGGGGGGAGAGGGGTGTTAGGGTGGATAGGGTGATGAGGGATGCTAGAAACTGGTGGTGTGGTAGGGATTTGAGAAAGTGTGAAGATGTAATAAGATTCATGTTGACAGTGGGGCAGGTTAAAAGTTTGAAGGTAAACACTGTGGTGGGTGTGGTGTGGGGAAGGGGTGTATTGCAGGGGGTCGCAGTATACCCCATGTATAACTGGAGGGTCATATGGGGGGAGTTCAGGAAGCTTAGGATACCAGCAAGGGTTAGGGAGATGGTATACCGTTTTCTCATGGGTGTGGTTGCATCTAAGCACATGTTGCATAAGATGGGGTTGGTGAGAGAGGCAACATGTTTATTCTGTGGGGAGGAGGAAACTGCCTATCATGTGGTATATTTTTGTTCATCTTTGGGCGTGGTGAGAGTCTGGATGGCGGGGTTATTAGGTTGTTGGGGGGGGGAGTTGGTCTTTTCTTAGATCTTTGTCGATGGATGTTAGTGGGGTTGCAAGTGAAGTGGGGAGGGCTTTGATGTATGTTATGGCAGATTATTTGCATGTTTCTTGGGGTATGAGGCAGATTAAAGGGCAGTTGAGGATAAAAGCGTTAGCAGCAAGGTTCTTTAGGACAAGGTGTAGGAATAGATTAATATATGGGGGAAGATGGGAATCAAGTTTTTCGGTAGGTTATCGTAATCTCACTGTAGCACAACTTCTCAGGGAACAGGGGGGGGCAAGGGACGGGTCTCCTTTAATGTGAGGGGGGCGGTGTAAGGTTGTGCTAGTAGTGTGGAAGGTGATGAGAGAGTGAGCTAGTGAGAGCGTACATTCGTGAACTGGTTATGTTCCTGGAGAGTTATTTTATATTTGCGTTCAGTACCATGGTTTCATTCAGTAACACCTGGAACGTCATACATTTACATATTTTGGTTTGGGTATATTATTGCACTCACTGTCAAGGATAGGTGGCTTACGCAGCTGTTATGGTGTTTTATGTCATGCAGTACTGAACATGTACAAAAATGGTACTGCCAGTACTGCCTCTTTATTGATATGAGATGTGTTAAAAAATTAAAATAAAACAAGGAAACACTGTAAGTCAAGAGTACGTTAGTATCGGATGATGCTTGTATATTTGTAGTTTTAAACACGTAGCTGCAAGTACTTTCCTTATAGCCCTTGTGGCTTAGCGTTTCTTTTGATTTTAATAATAAAAAAAAAGTACTTTCCTTTAAAGCTGTACTCCTATATAGAAGAAGGATTGTAATACTTTTCACACATTCATGTAGTGAATTTACAATGTCAAGGATGTTTAATTTGTGTTTCAGATAGGGAGATTAGGATTTTAAGTCCAGTCATTGGCAAGTTTGATCTTAAGCTAGGATTTAGTTAGTTGTAGAGGAGTGTTTCAATATGATAATTCTAGTCTTGGATTATATTAAATATTTACATAAGCTAGTTTTTAAACTGAGGCAGCATGTAATGTATTCTCTTATATTTTACGTGTAACCTCCATGTTATACAATGTAATGACAGTTTGAAGTTCGTGGTTGATGCTTTATTATTATTGATAATAAATATTGTGGGTGTATATTCTTCCGCTTATACAGGTGTGTATAGCAATGTAATGTCCATATCTGTTTTCCTATGTATTTATATATTTTTGTGTTTTGTTTTGTTCAGGCATCACCAACTTCTGGTAAATTCTCATTAAGGTTTAATGAGGTAAGGGTATAACCCTAATTGTTAGGATACTTAAGGTATTTCTTAGAACGGTGCATGTAAATATTTTTGTCTGCACTGGCATTATTAATTATTGTAAGAGGAGGGGTTTTGTAGGACATGTTGTTGGATGTGTAACTGGTGGTAATATGGCTTCAGCTATAGTGTTATTTTAAGTAATGGGATTGTGTGATAGAGGATTTTGTTAATATCCAGTATAGTTCTTCTTTTATTAAACTCTTATACATCCTTGTATTTGTTGTAAGTAAATGAGTGGGCAATGAACTGGATTATATGAGAATGTCTTTGTATATAAACTTCCATGTACAATGTAAATAAGTGTGACATTCTTTGGATTATATAGCCTTTTGTGTTATAAGATACTGGTTGTATTTATGGATATAATAAACCCACCTGTATGTTCAGGTGTGGTTTGTCCTTAGTGTAGTTACATGTATGTTTGGCATTTTTTGGGGGGTATCAAACATTTAAAGTTGAACGTGTGTTTCTTATGTATAAGTTTAGTGCTGGGATAGGGAACGTGGATTTGTTTTGTTTTTTAGTATTTAATGGTTAACATGTCTTTGGTTATGTGACGTATGTATAGCATACATGTATAATGTGTATTGTGTTTTTTAAATAAAATATAAAAAAAAAAAAAAAAAAAAAAAACTGGTCAATTAGCAAGAACTAATTTAAAATTAAGTCCTTTCTGAAATTTTCTCTTGTATGTTTAAAGATATATTTTTTTCATTAATGTTAATGTAAAAATTTATAATTTTACACCAAAAGAATCTTAGAAAACTTACCTAACCTTATTATAACAAGAACAATTTATTTTAGCCTAACCCAACTAAATATGTTTTAGATTTGTTTACAATAATTTAATACTAAACAAACACAGTGAAATATATTTTTTTCGTTAGGTTCAGAATGATTCTGGCGAAATTATTGCATACACAAATTTTCACTTGTCCTATATGGCAAGATGAGCGTTGCTATTTAAGCCAAGATGGCAAGTTCTGCCTATTCGGCACGACATATATATATATATATATATATATATATATATATATATATATATATATATATATATATATATATATATATATATATATATATATATGTATAGGGATGTTACGGGTATGTCCATACTTGACATATTTTATACTATGATATTTGCTAATATTGTTATATTATATTGTTAGGCGGTCATAATAACGCTATTTCATGTAGTGGGAAACTACTAGTTGGAGCACCAGTTACTAGTTCAGGTACTGGCCTGACTCCAGCCAAGTCACGTGATCCAACCTGGCGTCAGCTTACCGCTCACTGGTACAGTCAGTAGGTTGACAGTGCTCACTCTGAGTACC
Organism: Cherax quadricarinatus; assembly: GCF_026875155.1. Lineage (NCBI taxonomy): Eukaryota > Metazoa > Arthropoda > Malacostraca > Decapoda > Parastacidae > Cherax > Cherax quadricarinatus. The sequence continues at coordinate 57,313,655 of NC_069418.1, read as the reverse complement.
TTCACACACTCTCTGAGTAGGTTCACAACACTCGCTCAGAGTACCTTCACACACTCTCTGAGTAGGTTCACAACACTCGCTCAGAGTACCTTCACACACTCTCTGAGTAGGTTCACAACACTCGCTCAGAGTACCTTCACACACTCTCTGAGTAGGTTCACAACACTCGCTCAGAGTACCTTCACACACTCTCTGAGTAGGTTCACAACACTCGCTCAGAGTACCTTCACACACTCTCTGAGTAGGTTCACAACACTCGCTCAGAGTACCTTCACACACTCTCTGAGTAGGTTCACAACACTCGCTCAGAGTACCTTCACACACTCTCTGAGTAGGTTCACAACACTCGCTCAGAGTACCTTCACACACTCTCTGAGTAGGTTCACAACACTCGCTCAGAGTACCTTCACACACTCTCTGAGTAGGTTCACAACACTCGCTCAGAGTACCTTCACACACTCTCTGAGTAGGTTCACAACACTCGCCCAGAGTACCTTCACACACTCTCTGAGTAGGTTCACAACCCTCGCCCAGAGTACCTTCACACACTCTCTGAGTCGGTTCACAACACTCGCTCAGAGTACCTTCACACACTCTCTGAGTAGGTTCACAACACTCGCTCAGAGTACCTTCACACACTCTGAGTAGGTTCACAACACTCGCTCAGAGTACCTTCACACACTCTTCTGGGCAGATTCAGACACTCAGCCTTTAATACATTTCCCCGCTGTAGATTATTACTTAGTCCCAGACAAAGTTTACTTTTATGTATAACACTACAAGAGAGAACTTTGTATCATATACTAATTTATATGAATTCTATTATAATAAAAATCTCATTTTACTTAGTCGGATCAGTCTCCTAATGATAATCCCCGTATTAAAATGACATTTGTCTAAGGACAACTAGACCAGAGCCTGATTCGACATATTGTTACAGAAAGGGGCCAAAACAGGCCTATAGACATGGCCCTTGACGTAACAATGGAGAACATAGCATCAGCAGTGCTTCTGAGTGTTGGGAAAGGATAGAGCCCGCCTCCTGGCAGTAAGAGCTCCTCATGCAGGTATTTTCTGTTGGCTGTTCCCAACTCTAGCCTTGGTACACGCCTCGAACCACAGACCATCCGCATTTCTCTTGCCCTTCGACTTGCCGCCCCTATTCTCGCCGAACACAGGTGTATTTGTGGCAGTGAAGCAGCAGACCGATTCGGGTACCGTGGTCCTGTGTGCCGTAAACCGAGGGAAAGATTGAAAGATGTGGAGAGGTTAATAACATCATCCTTAAAACATGAACAGACACCAAGCAGGTGGTCTGGGACTACACATGTGCATCTACCTTGGCTGATACCTGTCTCCAATACACGAGGGAGGGGCAGCTGCCAGCTTCACGGAGTCGGAGTCCAAAAAAGTCTGGAGAATATCGAGAACTTGCCCATCATTATGTTTTTTTCCATAGGCTCGGAGAACTTTGGCTCATGGGGAAGGAGTGCATCTAGGTTCCTTAAGGAGCTAGTCAAAAGACTCATCAGGGTAACTAGGGATCCATGAGCAGCTAGTTTTCTATTCCAGCGACTCAGCACTGCTGTTCAGAGGTGTAATGCCTGCTGTATCTTGGGCTCGCGCCCCAGCTCTGAGGAGCTGGTTGAGATTTTCCCATTATAATCAGTGTCAAACACCTAACAATATGTACTAGACGCAGTTTATAGACATTTCCCCTCCAGCTGTCTTTTCATACAATTGTGTTATAGTGATATTTCTGATTTCCTGTTTGGGTGTGGCATGCAAACAGTACGTAACCTTTATTCGGAGCATGTACACACCCTCAGTGAAAGGCTATCTCCCCCAACCAGCAAACCAGTACTAGGGTCGAATGATGGGGACCCGTCGTTCGATCAGTACCCAGTTAAAACCAATGAGAAGATGGTTTGGGCAATCGCAGAGGTGTTGTGGGTACCACACACCTGTCTGCCCTTGTCATTCCCATTCTAGAG